>JAHREE010000436.1:175755-217879 GCA_033628505.1 Tringa tobata
GATGACCTGAAGGCAACAGGACCTGGACACCTCCATGGTACAAGATGCAACCTCAGTCCTCATCAGATTTCCAGCTGCTCAATAGAATTGCCAGCTCACCCAGGCAGAGCAAGAGGAAGGAGTGTTGGGAGTGCAAGGAGAAGACAAGGATGGGGGGGTGAATCAAAAGGGAACAGCTTCAGGCAGATGAAAAGGTGCTTTAAAATGAACTTTTTTGCTATTACTGAGCAAAATTTGGAAACCTGTGCTTGAAAAGAAGTCCTCTGACAGGGCAGCATAACTGCAGTACCTGGGGGAGGACAGCACGGAGCTGACCCTTAACCAGGGCTCAGAGCCCATGGTTAAGCCTGGTTGAACCCCCCCATGCCACCTGGGGCAGCACGAGGAGGAACAGCTGAACCCCGCTTTGCCCACACTCCACTGCAGATCCCTGCGCTTGGGAGACCCCCACATCATTTGCTGGCTCAGCTCTTAGTCACAATTTATCCCTCAGCAGTCTTTTCAAGGATGATACTGCATTTTTCTGCCAGAAGAATCCCAAAATAGCTCAGGAATCACGCGCACACAGCTAGAGCCTGTGCTCACACTGTAGCAGGCAGTGGAGCTGGGTCTCCTGCTCGGGGCAGTACCCAAACAGGGACCAAAAAAGCCCCCAGAGATGAAGTCACCACGCAGCAGCAGCAGCACCTCCCGTGCTGATGCTGATACCAAACCAAATGATTGATTCTGTTCGAAGTCTGAGCCCCAAGTGTGATCCAGCAACAAAAATGAAATTAAATAGAGACACCAGTTTGACTCTCTGTCCCTGGAACTGAAAGCCCGCCAACAACCTCTTTGTAAGCGCTAAATACCTTCTCTGTGTGTCACTTAGAAAAATACAGATGTGGCTTTTCTGTGCTGAGATACTCCAGCAGAGCAGCTTTTTTTTTTTTTTTGCCTTTTTTTTTTTTAAAGTGTTTAAACATCCTACAAACACTGTTTAGGGAAGTCAGCAGGAGGTCAAATAGAAGCCTTGTGTCTCAGTGGATAACAATCCTTCTGTGAAATCATTCCAGCAGGAATCGAGTCACTCTTACATCTCCCACCTCACCTTTTTTTCTTTTTTTTTTTTTTTTATTTTAAAGGCATTTTAGTAAAGCTTGCTTTGAAGTTTAAACCTTCCGCAACACCGCTTGCCAGCAAGATAAAATATTTAGTACTCTATATACTAAAATCATATCTCTAACAATACCTTCCACGCCTGACATAGCACAAAAGTTAATTCAGCCAACAAAGCAATACTTGCATTTTGTGTCTCGAGAAGCAGCAATTTATCTTTTTTGTATATATAAATTACATACACTATTGTGCCATTTAAACCTAAAACCTCCTGTTGTTCAATAGAGAATAGAAAGATCTTTAAATACATACAAAAAGATCAGAGCTTTAGGGAGAGCTGTCACAAATGCAGGAGAACATTACTAGCCTGGAAAAATAAACGCAAAAATCACAGTGCTCCCCAGCGAAATGCTCAAGCCTCCATACAACCTTCATCTTGTTGGGTTGGTTGGGGTTTTTTTGGCAGCAGCATCTCACTTCAGCAATAACGACATCAATTCGCTACTGCTTCCGTGTGTGTGACTTCAAAGAGCCCGCAACCCAACGCTGCCGAGCGCCAGTCCAGCAGAGAGGCTGCCCAAGCATTGGGGCACCCTTGCTCGGTGGGACCAGCTTCCCACCCACACCAGCAAAATGTCCATGAGGGAGACACCTCTCCGTAACGGCGCTGGTAATGCACACAAACGTACCCATCTCAATGGGTTCAAGCATAGCCACTTGCACATGTTTACACCACCTCTGCTATTTTCCAGTTTATTGTGCTTGGTGTGTAATACTTAACGCCCGTGGCTGTCTCCCTCTGTTGGAGGGTCCCTGAACAGATGGTGGCAAACACTCAGCTACGTGGATTACGGACCCCAAGGGGAAAAGAAACATGGGCATGTGAGGACAGGCAATGCTTCCAGTGACAATGGTGTACCTACAACCTGCTGGAGGTATTTAAAACCCTACCTCATACCTCCTGCACCCACTGCCTGGGACTGGCTGCACGACAGCAGGGTTAACCAGCTCCATCCACAGCTTCACCTCTGCAAACAGATGTGCTGTCCGAAAAGGCAGGAATGGTGCAAGGGTTGAGGAAGAGAAGGGAAACAACGTTTTGCAATCTGACCTTTGGGGTTTGTTGTAGAAGAAAACAATGGAAATGTTGCAATGGCCGCAATGCTGGCAACATTGTTTCTGCTTAGTTTTGTCTTCCTTATAGGTCTTGCCTTCCTTAGTCGCCTCTTAAAAACAAACTTAAAGAACCAATAACTACCTCCCCCCAACCAAAATCATACCATCTGTTCCCATTTCTGCTCTTGCTTTTATAGGCTGCTCTTTAATGTGCAAAGAGGCATCACCTCGGTGCCTCAAGTACACATCCTCCCTCCTCGTCTAACTTGATGCATTTTACTCTTTCACATAAAATTAGCTCAAACAGTCCCAAAACGTCTGTTTTTTCTCATCTCTTCACCGGTACCTAGAGCTCACAAACTTCTCTCCAAGCAATTCAATTCCCCTCTCACATATGCTCAGCGCACATGCACTTGATAATGCCATTTCCCAGCACAAGAACAGACTCAGGGCTCCCAAACTCAAGAGAGGCAAACTAAATTAAAACAAACACATAAATGCGTTCCTCTTATACCTCTGCAGGATGCAACCAAGAATTCTGCCAGTCTGAAATCAGCCCGCAGCTCCCGAGAGCATCTCCGTAGGTTCGTGCTGCCCCAAGAAGGCAGCTCCCTCCACTGGTCCATAACACCAGTTTGGATCTGATTTGCCTCTACATCCCACCCGGCCCTACCTTACTCTTGTTTCATCCCAATATCACCTCCCACTTTCATGTTCCTCTCTCAGAGCTTCCCAGCCTGTAGCTTTTAACATGTTTCCCATCCTCCTCTTGACTTGGTGTCTCTCTTAACGTTGCCCCTACTCAAAATCTTCCCTGAGCAGACTGATGGCGGCCCTAATCCAAGACATCACGGCTCGGGGGCTTTTTACAAGGTGAGGCAAACAAAATCCAGATGCTGCCAAATGAGTGTTACCTGCAGCATAAATAACTGCTTTTATCAGTTTATTATTTTTAAAACAATAGTGTGTGTATACACACCCATATACATGCTTTTTTAAAGCTACAGATAGGATTTTCATGTCAGTGAGTTTATTTTGCTCTTCCTTGAAATTAAGGGCATAATTCACCCAAGTGCAAACTTCAGCTAGGAACAAGCATTCCTAAAAATTCATCCTCTGGTTTCCCATTTAGAGTTACACTATAGCAAGAGCCTCCATCTGTATCTCACTTACGCCTGATGCAATTCCAAAGGCAGAAGCAAAAATACGACTAATTTACACCAGAGTAAATGACGGATTTGTCTCAACGACATTAAGACCAATGGCACAGAATGAAGCCCTCCTGATTCGAGTCCAACACCAGGAAAGCAATACCTGCCATAAACTGGCCTAGGCAAGTGTTTAAGCAGAGCCTCCCCGTTCTTCTTCCCTCCTTGCTGTGCACAACTGCTGCTGCAACGTGTTTTGAAGAAACCTGGACTCAGGGATCTGACTGCTGCCAGAGCAACCTGATGCATAAGGCAAGAAGCAGGATTTTGCCATCATGGGAGGCAGAGAAAGGTGGAAACTTGCCCATTTAAATAGGAGATCAACACGGAGAGCCATCCCTGGGAGAGCACCCCAGAACTGCTGGGGAGCACTGGTGCCCACGTCGAGAGCACCCAAGGAGCCAACTGACCTCCCGCAGCCCCTGCGGCAGCCGGACAAGGCGAAGGAGAGAGGCAGCTCTGCGAAAATGATCTATGAGAAGGAGTCAAATAACAGTAATAAAAAAGCACTCCACCTGTGGGTGATCATACTTTTTAAGACGGATTAGCAAAATGACTGCTTATTTATAGAAAATAATGAATAGCCCAGTGCTTTTAGTTTGGTAAGGTACACGGGGGGAAAAACCCCTACGTTGCTGCAGCAGATTTTTAAATAAACAGAAAACCTGTATCGATGTCATGTATCACGGCCAGGAGTGAAACAGTCCCGTGACTCTTATGAACATGACTAATGGCAGCTCTTGGAAAGCACACCAGGAGTATAAGCAAAGCAGGTAAAAGAGTCAAACGGAGGGAAAGGGAAACGCAGAAAAGAAAATGTAGGCTTGCTCAGCCTGGCTCCAGATTGATGCCCCGAACCAGGATTTTGAAGAATTTGAAAACAAAGGGAAGGAAACGCCATCTCTGAACTAACCCTTGCACCAGGCTCCGTCTGTCTCATGTCTCTGGACTCTGGCCAAGCCCATGTGCACAAGTATCTGTATTAACACATGAGCTAAAGCAGAGACTGCCTAAAAGGAAGAGCAAAACTCTCATTCTGGACCCGAGGATGTATCAGTCAGACTTCCAACAGGTCAGCATTAAGCCCTCAGAGCAGATTTCTGATTCTGGGTATTTTACCTATTATCAGACTCTCCAAGCACCTAAATCTTTAATGCATCTTTCCTCACCACCTACGAGTGAAGTAGGGAAGGGCTATTCGTTTTACAGAGCAGTGCAGAGAACTCAAAGGATGAGATTTCTGGGTCTAAATTCCCTTCTCGACAGCACGTGCCATCTTCATTGTACTTTGGCTGAAGAGCTTCAGAGGTGCTTTGCCACGAGGAACCTCGGGAGCAAGGACATAGCCCAGATTTAGCTGTTCTTTACATGACTGCACAGGACCAGAAGAGAAACTGAACCCAGGTCTCCCAGCCACTCCTGCCTATAACACATCCCTCTTCACCAGAAAACCATTACATCAATCCCTGAGATTTTACAAGTGCTGAAAAAAATCAGAAAAAAAAAGGTTGAGTGGTCAGAATGATATCAGCAAATGTACTGCTAGGATTTTAACCCCACAACTAGAAAAGCAGTGTAGCACCACAGAAGTAAAAATGCCTCTTCAAGATGAATTCTGTAAATTTAAGTTTAATTGTACACTTCCCTTGGGATTTCATTATGCAGCAGCGAGGAACAGGCAAAGCAAGCGCGACGTTTCGCCAGGACCTTCATGACAACAGGATTAGGAACACCCTAAAGGCAACCTGGGGTCACCACAGGCACAGTTTTTGCAGCAGTTTGTATCGCGGCAGCGTAAGAGGAAAGCGGGGTCATCCAGGACAACGTGATCTCCACCACACATGGGGGGAAAAGGTTTAAGAAGCAGCAAATCGCTTCCCCCTCTGTATCAGCTTTCTTCCCAACCGCACCCAGCAAGTCACAGAAGCTGATTAGTTCTGGGTGTTCATTCAAACCGTAATCCTCCCGCCCCACTGCCTTCAGTGGCACGAATGCAGTGAAGGAGAAGATCCCACCCGAAAGGCCTTAAGGCTCATCTTGATTCTTAAGTGATGACTGATAAAAACCAGGAGCTTATTCAAATTTCAGCTACCCAAGCACAGAACCACCGAGTGCTTTGCTTTGACACCAACATTGCTAAACAAAAAACACTTCAGGGACTTGCGAATTCTTTTTAAACTGAAAAATAAAAAAATGCACATTCTAGCTTTTTCTGCCTGTCACGTTTCTGTTTGGACGTCCAGGACTTGCACAGCACTGAACAAAAAATACCACCGCTCCTGACAGCTCGTTCCTATACAAGGGGAAGAGTTAGATGAAAACTGAAACTCAGCATCCAAGCTTTTAGGAAACGAATCCAGCAGATTGCATGCAAACTTCCTTGGCAAACCCAAACAACAAGAGCTGAATAATACATAAAAAAATATACTATTGACAGAACGGCTTCTGCACACACCACTCTCAACGTATATGATGGAAGCACTGGAGAATCTTTATGGAAAGCCAGCACTGACTTGGCTTGAAAGGCACCTTAACAAACAAAGGAAGTACATTAAAAAAAATGCAGTGCTAAGACATTATCCAAACATGCATTATAGCTTGTGAAATCCCTTTGTGAGCGAGTGCGTCTGCAGAGGATTGTGCAGAGCATTGATCTGTCTGTATTCTGGGCACTTTTCGGGTGATGCCTGACCGTAGTTTACAAGGGCAAGCTCATAGGTCTCCGTTGTTTATTCCTCTGCAGTCTTTTACTTGTCACTGATAATAGTTTTCAAGCCATCCAGCCTGGGAGGACTCAGATGGAGGTTTGCCAGGGGTGAAAGGTCAAAGCAATAATGTGCCGACCAGGGTCAGAAATATTTATCTGCACCAAAAAGGTTCAGGATAATCAAATAGTTGAAAATTAGTTTTGTGACAAGGCTCGCATTTGGATGTTTTCCCTACACAGCGCCCGAGTAACGAGCAGAGCCCGGCTCTGAAGGGAAGGACACCCCAACACTTGTCCGTCTCATCTGCTGTGTGTTGAGTTTAACCATCCTGGTGTGGCATCCATCAACCTGCTCCTGACACCTCCTAAAGAGTCCCTGCCTGTCCCAGGCACTGCAGAGCTTGCAAGGGCTGCAGCTGAAAGCTTCAGGGACAGAGAGTCCCTATTCCCGGGCATGGTCCATCCCGACACTGAAGCCACCGGAGCTCCCACACCACCGGTAAGTGGTACAGGGTGAAGGTCAGACACACAGCTTAATCTAAACACCAAAACCAGGACTGCTTCAGAGTTGGCCGAGAGCTAAAACCTTCTGGACAGATAAAATCACCCACAAAAATACACCCGCATGCAAGCCCTTCTGCAGATCTGTAGGAGCAACAATAATTTGTGTTTTCTGTCTCTTTTCCTCTCTGCCAGCTGTTTTTTCACTTCATGTTTACTGGTAATGCTATAGAGCATCAGCCCCCCAGATTTCAGTAAAGTATTTACTCACTCTGAAACGGGAAAACATTGCTCTTGTTAAAAATTCCCACCAGACTGAAGCAGATCTGCTCCTCAGATAATATAATGACACTGAGGTCCCCAGGAGAACCCCCTCCAAAGCCAGTAAAGTGAAAACAAATCCAGTTACATTAGGTTAATTTAAAGAACTTCTCTTTTTTAAGTGTACGTGGAGAGAAAATGGAAGAAACCTACTAAATTAATTCCAGCATTATAAATTTGATTTAGCAAGTGCAGTGCACACCACTGTGAGAGCAATAACAATATAGGAATGTTTTAAGCAGAGCAAATAAATTATTTCAAGGGAGTGGTGAGGGAAGAAGTGACAAATGCGTGAGAGAGAACCTGTTCCAGTATTAATTAAAGTAGAGATCTGCTCTGCTGTTTGCATTTGGCTTCATTCATGAGGAACTGGAATTAACAGAGGCTCCAGGATCAATGGAGAGAAACAGCTGGAAACTCAGCCAAACCCCTCCAGAGGTGCCTATTTCTTCCCCCCAGCTACAAGGAGAGCCCTGGGTGACCAGCTCAGCTTCACACTCCCATCCTCTGCACACCCAAGGTAGGACCGATGAACACCGTCTCAGCGGAGCCATTGCAGTCCCAGCTACTACAACGGAGCAAGTAAGACTTCACACTTAAAATCAATGACTATACCCAAGCTACCGCTCCCTGGAGGAGGTTAAACCCATCTGAAATGAACAGTGATCAAGAAAGTAAAGTGCTTCAGCAAGCAAGCAAATTAACTCAGGGTAATAAGAAGTAAATGTGGGAACATCTCCTTGTGTTCCCCATGTCTGGTTCCTTAGAGCCAGGAGGAAGCTGCTCACTGATCACAGACATTCTGGACACCTCCAGGTGGGATGGAGCCTTGGGCAAACCCTCCTGCCCTGGTGCTGGAATGAGCAGACTGGAAAACGCCGAAGGATCCCAGAGCAGCACGCAAGGACGGCAGCCCCGCTCCCAGCATAACACAGACACAGGGACGCTCCCAGCCAGACCAGGGACCTACTGGTTTGCTCTGCAGAGACAACAATACTGTTGCATCTTCCATGCACAGTCCCCAGGTAACTCATACTGTCATTTCTTTCATTTTCACAAGAACAGGGATTTTTTTATTTTTTTTTTGCTCTGGTCCCTGGAGACACTGACCCAAAACACACTCCTTTAAAGCAATCCCATGTCTCCTTGCAAAATAATTGGCATGTTTTCCCTTGGCTCAGTATCAATCACACTCACTTCTCAAACCCCGGTAGCTGGCAAGCACCTGCTGGGGCTATATAACTTCCCCCAAATTCAGTGGGAGACGTGAAAGAACAACAGACACTTGCCCATCCTCGTGTGAGCCCTGGGGAATTGCCACCGGTCCCGGAGGAGCCTCCCTGCTGCAGAGACAAGGCTCACATCGCTCCCCGGGGCCCCGCTCCTCCACCTCACGGCACCAGATGGAAAAAAGCAAAAGCAACCGTAGCAGCAAATTAATCAAAAGCAGATAACGCCAGCCATGGATGTATTCAATAATAAAATAAAAAAAAAAGAAAAAAGAGACAATGCAAGGAACAGCAAATTAATACACAAGCTCCGCTCTTTTTTATATAAAACATCTGTCAAAATACTTAAGTGTTTGCTTTGTTGTACAAGCAGGCAGTTATGATTTTGCAGATAGTCATAAAGCGGGGATATTATAAAAATTAGGGATTTGCTTCATTGTCTCTACTGGTTTACAGTAACTAATTATGAGACTGCTAAGTGCCAAATGGTCAACAAGCAAATCTAATTGTTATTTAACTGCAGGCAGCCAGGTTGTCTCTGCACTGACAATACACACATGTACATTTAGTGCATTGCTACTTGCATGTGGAGTCGGTACATGACAGGGAAGATGGCACCACGTCTCCCAGCCAGGCGTTTGGCCACACTCCGCCGTCAGACACAGCAAGGCAGCTGAGAGACAGTCTCCTTTTCCTCTGGCTTGGGCTCCTTATTGCAGGAACCGAGTAGCAGGAGGCAGAACACAGAATCATACAATAGTTGGGGGTGGAAGGGACCCTTAAAGGCCATCTAGTCCAACCCCCCTGCCATGAGCAGGGACATCTTCAACCAGATCCAGTTGCTCAAAGCCCCATCCAGCCTGGCCTTGAATGTTTCCAGGGACAGGGAATCCACCACCTCTCTGGGAAACCTGGGCCAGGGTTTCACCACTCTCATCTTAAAAAATTCCTTCCTTCTATCCGGTCTGAATCGACCCTCTTTTAGTTTAAAGCCATAACCTCTTGTCCTATTGCTACAGGCCCTCAGAAAATGTTTGTCCTCATAATCCCCCTTTAAGTACTGCAAGGTCTTCCTGGAATACTCTGCATTTCTTTAAAAGCCCCAGGAGATGTCCGTGCAATGCAGAAGAGTTGACCACAATGGGGGCTTTAATCCCTTGTAATGCCAGAATATGGCCCCTTTCCTACAGCAGGGTGTGGGAACTGGTTCGTTATCCATGGGCTGGAAGGATGTGAGAGATGACGATGCTGTAGAGGTAACTGGGGTATTTCTCTGAGAATAACGGTACCGTGGGACCATATCATCCTCTGAGAAGCCCCCAGCAGCACAGGAGGTGAGGAGCAGTGTGTTCCTGCCGAGGAAAACAGCCCCCACGTGCACACACAGCGGGGATGGACAGGGAGGGAGTGGAGGCTGGGACGGCTGCCACCTCGCCTGTCACACCAGAGCGGGCTGCTGTGTTAAAAAGCCAGGTGATAAAGCCAGGAACAAGAACGGGGAGGAGAAGATGAAGCAGACCAGAGGCCAGCAGCTTCCCTGCAATTGCCCGGCCCATTCCCATGGCAGCAACCAGCTGGGGCAAGGGAGTAGCACCCCATGAAATGATTTATGCCTCTCCTCCTGCAGAGCAGAGCTCCCAGAGCTGAATTACGGTGCTGAGCTCTCAGAAGTGATTTCAAACACTCAGGGACTGGGTGCTGTCCCTGTCTGCTCCATCTTTGCTCTCCAGAAAGAGCCAGGTCTGGGGCAGGCTGCAGGCATTGATTCCTGAGCAAAGCAGGAGAGAGGCTTCAGCCCTGCAAGCCTAAGCTGAGCCTCCACCATGGAGGTAACTTCAGCCTTTCTCCAAGGCCCAGTCCCCCAGAGCATCCCTGGTCATAAGCAGAAGGATGTCACATCTATCTGATCACCACACCAGAGGCGTAAGGAGTCAGCTGGAAAGAGAGCGTGGAGGATCCATGGGAATGAATGAAGCAATTCTTCCCAAGTAGCACGAAGAAAATACAGCCTGATAAAGTGAGGAAAAATACCTTTGATTTTTATTCATTTGCAATGCTATCATCCCTGCTCTGCAGCCCCACTTTACCCCGTCAACTTCTGAGTTATTTTCAAGAGTTTGGGTCAGTTACATAAAAATCAAAAAGCAACAGACATGCTGTTCAGAGACACTGGATGCCACATCTTGCTTCTCTGCATGGCCAAGGGCTCCAGCAGGTTTAGCCTTCAGGCACCCATGGCTGACTCCAACCCTCAAAGCAGAAATTGTTTAAAACCTACAGTACCTCAAGGAGCATCCTATCTATATCTTGCAAGACATGAAGGCTCCGTTTTGCCAAAACCATGACTATTTCCCCTGGGAGGGGGTGAGTTTTGAACTGGGGCTTCTGGAGGTTTCATTTGTTCTTTTTTTTTTTTTGTACTGAACTTTTCTGGGGCACCATGTAAGGATACACTCTACAGAGCTAGTCTATGACAGTTCACCTTAAAGGATTAGGCAACCACAGAAAGTATTAGAGCAATGCAGTTTATGTAGACCTGGAATGTATTCTCCAACGAGATTAACCTATCTAATAGGATTTGAGGAAGCTTTCAGGGCCATTAGGATGCCCCGTACACACTAAAGGCTCCAGATGCTGTAACCATTTGATTTAATCTAATCAAGACTGACTAGGTGTATTCTGTCAGTGGATGTTTCTGTCATTTCCATATTACATCTCAATAGACAACTTTCAACCAAGTTCCATCGTGTAGAAACAGGCAGACACATTTGAGGCTAATCTTCAATTATAAGAGCCGCTAATTATTAAAGCCTGGGTTTACAGCTGGTTATAGTCTAATCCTGCATGGTATGGAGCATTCCCCTAAGTGCTGCTGAAGGGACACTCAATGTCCCCACTTCCCTTTATTTTTACCTTATAAACCATTTTACCCTGTTGTTATTTGTCATTCTTGCTTAGGAGGAACCCTCAGTGCCCCTGGGTACCAGGTGCTGTGCTGATCAGCCGTGCTAAGGATCAAAAAGAAGTAAAAACATTCTTATCCCAGCGCTCTTGCCGTGCAAACACACATAACCAGAGGTAGCCGCAGGCCAGCGCGTAACGGGAGATGGGAAGGGAGATGGAGGGGGCCTCTCTACACACATCTCATTTGATAAGCAAAGACGATGCTATAAATCGCACCGATGAGCACTTACCCTCTGGAAGTGAGCAAGACCCCTCTGCGGGATGAGGGAGAGCAGGAGTTACCATCTGCTCAGGGGCTCTTAGCCGCTAACAAAATCATTTCCTTTCTCCACCGGTTAACAGAGATGCTCAACAGCCATTCTGTAAATCCCAGCCTGGAGAGGAAAGCAAAAGCCACCTCGCAGGCTGGCAAGCACCACTGGCTGACAGAGAAGCAGTAAAGATGTCTGACACCCCTTCCAAAAACCAATATGCATCAACTGACTGCCCACAGAGCTTCCATCGAGCAAAGATAGCACCTGCAAGTGAGAGGGGATGGAGAAACATCTGCAGCAACATCTGGAGCATCCAGGTGTGGCTTTTGCAGGTATCTGCTGATTTGCCACCTCTGTTCTCGCAAGTCCAGGGCAAAACAAGAGCTTTAGGAATTGAGATTGCATCGAAGAAAGTCCTGACCAGCCCTTGAGGTGAATCTGCTCACAGGTCCCCTTGGCGTGATGTCCACCTGTGTCACTTCAAGCACAGGAGGAGCAGCTCTAGCACCAACTGACTCTAATCTGAATCAGGCTGGCTCAGCAATGCTGCAAATCCATTCAGCCCTCCTTCATTTTTATTTTCGAGGACTAGTTTAGGCATCTCTTCCTCAGTGATATTCATCAGAGGAAAGGAACAAAGATGAAAGCCTGTAACAGCCTCTGGGCAGGATTTGTCCAACCCTGTAATTCAGCCCTCCCAACAGACCAAAATTTGAGAGCTATGGATACACCAGGAAATGTGAACCATTTCAGCTGATCCTCACTTATCAGGCTGTGAGGAAGGGATTCTTCATTCCTTCAGCACCTTCTCATGCCACAAACTTCTTTCTTAAATGAGTATTTTCCCCATTATTTTCCAGTGGAAACAATTATTTTTTTAGAATCAAGGCTAAGAGGCCCAACATACATCCCTGACAACTCAAAAACATGATGTTCCTTCAAAATCCTTCAACCCTGCCCCTACAGAAACCCCACTGTCAGCAGCCTGGCCCTCTTGGCTTGTCCCTGCTGCAGAACAGGCACTATCACTCCTCCCATGTGTAAAATCAAAACACACCACAGGCACAGTACGTGGTGTATTTCTGTTTTAGGGGCTGGCTCAGATATAGCAATTTGTGGTTGCAAACAGCCAGTGGAGGTTACAGAACCAGCATTTTGGGAGACACCGAAACAAAGTCAAGATTCACGCAAGGCAGCAGATGCTCAGCTCTGTAACGCAGAGGAGCTTCATCAGCTACAACAGCTTTATATTCAGGAGCAACAATCACCAGCCTCTGGTGCATATTGCCAATACCAGGTGTTCCCCAATCCCACGCCAAGGCACAGGAGACAGCACCAACCACTGAGCAAGTCAACTGAAATCTATCACTAGCACATACTAATAACTCCACATGCAAATCGACTGACTCATTCCAACTTTTTTCCCTGTTGCATTCATGGGAAAAGACAGGTTTAGTTCTCAAATTCCCTCAAAATGTTTAAACACCGCTTTTGTTTTTAAATGAGAACTAAATCTGCATTCAGGAAGTTACTTCGGACGTAGGTTGGTGCTAACTCAAATTAAATTATAGTTTTGCTTTTCTTAAACGAAAAGTTTTGTTACTTCTAGAAGCCCTGCCAGAAACAAGAGGCCCCGTTGCCTAATTAAATCCATGGAGTCAGGTTGTGCAGACGTGAGTCTGGCTCTGTCACAGATGCTGCAGGTGACCTTGAGCAAGTCACTTTATAGTCCCAGGACTGCCCTGTCCCACAGGAGAGCTCTCACAGGTATTTCATTTACCGTCAGTGAATATTGTCTTTGGGAAGAAAAGACTGAAGAAATGCAAACAGTTTCACGCACTTTCACATTGTCACAGTCTAATATCCTTTTTTGCCTTAGTGGCTCTATAATGCTGTTTTTTCCCCCCTTTCTCCCTTCCTGTGCAAAGGGTGTTTGTATAACAAATGCAACACAAGTTAATATAGGCGATTTCTTTGGGTTCTCTCCCATTTAACATTTCTCTGTTCCAGGGTATGGCTCTGGCTTGGACAGGAGGGACTGGGAAGGGGGAGAAGCTCAGGACAGAGCCCACATTTTGATGGAGACTAATGTCAATTCCTTAATCTGCCATTCGGCCACAAATTAAAAGCCATCCCAAGGTAGCCTGTGACCCTTATGCGAAGTCGTCTAAATTAACCAAAAGCTGAATGCAACTCCGGTATCAAATCCAGCTGCTGCTTAAAATAAAATAAAAAATAAACATCTTACAAACGCAGCCCCATCACTGACTACAGACACACCAAGCAAAAGCACAACACTAAAGGAAATAATTGGTGAAAATTACTGAGAATAAGCCTAAACAGAACGGATGACCCACCGCTAGTTTAGACCTTAAAAACCTTCATTTTCTTCTGAGTTCAGACTTCCGTGTCAACTTCACAAACTCTGCTCTTTAACAAAGCTGACATTAAAAAAAAGGGAAGCTATATCTGATCTCATCAGCCATTCTGTCTTTAAAGCATTTGCCTACAATCCGCACCAGACATACTTAGCAAACTTTAAAATACAGCCTCTCAACATTGTTACAATTAAGTCACTCTGAAATGTCATGAAAAGCAATCTAGTCCCATTAAAATCTTCACACTCTCATTAAAAAAGCACTTACAGACTCGAAAATGTTCCTAATACATTATTTAAAGACACAAGATGTACAGTGACTAAAATCCTTGTACAGAAAGTGAATAGCAACAGTCTGCTTTAAAAAAGCCTGTGTGCGTGTGCGTGCAAATTTGTGTTATAATTAGGTAATTGGGAAACTGCAGGTACAAGGCAGTTTGTCATATATTGGGTTTTGTCTAGTTTTTTCTAAATTTATTTATTTCATTCTTTTTTTTATTAAAGAAAGAGGGAAACAGGTGCTTTCTTTTTATGGAAGCGCAAAAAAAAAAAAAAAAAGCCCATTGCAGGCAATTTATGATGGTTTATGCAGATGACGTGTGCCAAAGCCACCTCTGTTCCTGGAAGGGGTAGGGAAAACCACAGACATCCTCCAGTACCGGGCAGACAAAGAAGGGGTCACTTGAAGCGGTGCCTGTGAGGACCGGAATGGCAGGAACAAAGACAAACGAGCTCACGCTGTAACAAAGTCACTGTCCTCCTACAAATGCCGTATCTTTTTTTTGATGTTAACAGCAGATGAAGGTATAAAATTTGCATCTTTATTGAGCCCACCGCTGGATGAACCGTGTTGCTCCAGGGCCCCAGAGCAATGAAACAACAGCGGCTGCTTCTTCCAGTGAAGGCTCTCGCTTCTCCTTGCACCTCACTTCATTTAAATACTTTGATTTTAATACGGTTTCTCACAATTTTGACCAGTGCAAGAAGGGAATCAGGCTGCAGAGAGGCATTCAGACTACAGAAAAGGAAAAGAAATATCATTTGAATGAGTTGAAAGAACAAGAATCTGACAAGACAGATAATTGAGAGAGTGACCCCTGTTTTCAGCAACACCAGTACAAAGCCTTATAGAAGTAACTTAAAAACAAATTTGGGGGAGGGAGGGGTAAAGAAAAACATTATTCATTTGCGGAGAACAAGGGGCAAGGGCTCCTTAGAAATTTCCTTCCTCCAGAAGTTTCCAACCATTCAACCAAAAAAATGTAATACAGAATTCAATATAATTCAACTTTCCAAACAGTCTCCTTCTCCCCAGACCACGACCCCTTCGGAAAGCAGTTCTGTCCTTCCAGGCAGTGTGGTTTGTGGAGAACACAAGGGCTCAGACCCACTGCCAGATGCTTCCAGCTGCATCTCTGTCTTCTCCCCTGAGAAAGAAAAGGCGGCACTGACCCAGCCGGAGCGTCCACCTCGCTCTGCCAACAGCCTGTGCTGAAGATCTAAGGAAGAGCAAAACAAGCTCAGTGCATAATGAGTCCACCCAGAATAATCAGCCACCTGCACAAGTTGTGACTAGGGATCTCCTGAGTCACGCTCTTTAGCAGCCTTGATCCGTGCGTCTTCCACAAACGCTTCCAGCAGATTTCCAAACCCACATCAGCTCCTCACACCCGCCCACTGGTGATGATTTCCACAGCTCACTGCCCGCTCACAGGAAGAAATATCTTATTCTGCCTGTTTTGAGCCTCCTCACTTCATCTGACACCTTGTACGAAGAGCTTGAACAGTCACTCCCCATCTACCTTACTCATGACTGTATCAACGTTTATCACGTTCCTGCTTAATCATCCCCTCTCCACAGCAAAGAGCCCTTCTCTGTTCACCTGTTCCTTACATTGAAGTTATTTTCTCTCCCTCTATCATCATCTTCACAGCCAGCCTCTGTACCTCTTCCAGTTTTAATACACCCTTTAGAGATGGGGGACAAAACATTTAAGACATAGCAACCCATGAAGGTGTACAGCAGTATGATGATATTTTTGTTTTCTCCTCCACTTCTGATCAACAAGTCAATTTCTGCTGTAAATACTCCTTAGCTCAGTCCTGAGGACTGTGCTCAGAGGGTAGGGGAAGAGCTGTGTGGAGGATGTACATAAACCAAGAACCCTTCCTCTGTCTGTCCACAGCCCAGGAATGCTAAGACTGATGGTCCTACCTCTAGACGTAGGTGGGACAGAGCGGGACTGGAGACACATAACCCAACAGGGCTGGGATCCACCCTGCACAGCTCCTGAGCCTTGACCAACCTAGGCTGAGACATTTGAGCTGAAGCCACCAAAGCAAAAAGAGGTATCATAATGATTCGTTGTTCCTCAAGATGCACAATGAACATGCTCAAAGGACATCCAGAAGCGTGGTGACTGTAGGCACTGCCAAAGTGCCTGGTTCACGCTGCAAAGCCCAGAACTAGAAGGAATAATAATACTCAGCTAAAGTGTCAGCATCACATTCGGCTTTTGATACCTTCAAGAGGGGCCTAAAAAAAAGCCATGAGCAGACTATGTGAATGAGTTTATCTTAGAGAATAAAGAGTTTATCTTAAAGAAAAACCCATTGTAAGCAATTTATGATAGTTATGCAGGTTAGAGAAGGGGGGGCACAAGAGAAAAGGAGATGAGAGACACACGAGCACCTTTTACAAATGCTGAAGACCTGAAATAATGTCATTTTAACTGCCGAATGCCCTTCAGCATTCAGGAAAATCAGTCATGATGACTAGCAACTTCTTGAGTCTCAGGCAGCACAGTCGCCTCTCAAATAAGCTCTCCTTAGCTCCACAGCTGCACTTTGCAAAATCTGCTCCTGCTCCCAAATGTGGCTCTGCATCCCTCCTGAACAGAGGTCACCAATTAAAGGGAACAGCATGATCCTGTTGCGACACAGACCATTACTCTCTAACGACTCAGTCCATAGCACGGACTGGTTTTCTCTTGTGAAATGACTATCTCTGAACTTGGGCCTCCAGAAGCACAAGTCTCTTACAGATCTTAACCCATGAACACTCTTGCCTGTGCAAAGCTGCTGTAACCATTCTCCCTGGAAGGCAAAGAGAAGGCTTCTGAAATAATGACTGTCTTTGTACAAGGTTTATCTTTCAACAACATCCTTCTCAGCCATGCTCCTTCCAGTAGGAAAATCCCATCCCCACAATCCCATCCTCTTTCACACTCTGACCTGCCCCATTCAGTTTTGTTTTTTTACTAGACCTTAATGCTTGATGCAAATAGAAAAATGTTACAGGGCATGAAATAGATAAGAACAATCTGGGCATATTTTATTACAGTGCTTTATCATTTAACACACAATGGAGGGATGTATTGTGAAATACCCCACACCTCTGAAGGTGTGATATTCTATTTTAGTATGATGCAACAGCTCCCATGGGAGAACAGCTTGTTTTAACCTCAGGTCTAGTCATTTCCAAAAATGCAAAGATAAATGCTAGTCTCCATTAAAAACATGCTGCTGTGAGTACTGAACAAATTCAATACTCGGTGAGAACACAGGGAACTGGCTACAGCTAGTCCTCACATGGTTTAGGTACCTCCAAACCAAAAGGCAGGGGTTGGTAAACACACAGCTGTTTCTGTTTCTCTCCTGCATCCCTCCCAGCACTGGGGGATACCCATAGCTCTAAGATTAATGTTGGGAAAATGGCTTGAAAGCCAAGGAAGAGGTTTAGCTAATCAAGGCAAGGGACCACCCCACCAGCATATGAAAATGAGCATGTAAACTGCATCCATCAACAAACTCTGCACCCACTGCTACATGCCCTGGTACACACACAGCAGCTGGGAACGCATGGATTTGGGTGCCATACGGATTTGCTGCACCAGTCCCTGCAGTTGTCCTGGGCTGGACCTAAGGCAAATGCTGGGAAGTGAGCACTGAGGTCTCACTCCAGGGAAACTCCCAGCCCAGAGTCACCTGGAGCCACCAGCCCTCAATTCTGCGTGCCTACAGGGATGTTAAAACTTGCCACCTATAGACAGGCTACTCAGTAGTATGCAATCATACATACATTTTAAAAAATATTAATTAATTAACAAACACTGTCAACAGAACAGGGACTTTCCGCTTTCTNCAATTAAAGGGAACAGCATGATCCTGTTGCGACACAGACCATTACTCTCTAACGACTCAGTCCACAGCACGGACTGGTTTTCTCTTGTGAAATGACTATCTCTGAACTTGGGCCTCCAGAAGCACAAGTCTCTTACAGATCTTAACCCATGAACACTCCTGCCTGAGCAAAGCTGCTGTAACCATTCTCCCTGGAAGGCAAAGAGAAGGCTTCTGAAATAATGACTGTCTTTGTACAAGGTTTATCTTTCAACAACATCCTTCTCAGCCATGCTCCTTCCAGTAGGAAAATCCCATCCCCACAATCCCATCCTCTTTCACACTCTGACCTGCCCCATTCAGTTTTGTTTTTTTACTAGACCTTAATGCTTGATGCAAATAGAAAAATGTTACAGGGCATGAAATAGATAAGAACAATCTGGGCATATTTTATTACAGTGCTTTATCATTTAACACACAATGGAGGGATGTATTGTGAAATACCCCACACCTCTGAAGGTGTGATATTCTATTTTAGTATGATGCAACAGCTCCCATGGGAGAACAGCTTGTTTTAACCTCAGGTCTAGTCATTTCCAAAAATGCAAAGATAAATGCTAGTCTCTGTTAAAAAACATGCTGCTGTGAGTACTGAACAAATTCAATACTCAGTGAGAACACAGGGAACTGGCTACAGCTAGTCCTCACATGGTTTAAGTACCTGAACTTGTATCTCCAAACCAAAAGGCAGGGGTTGGTAAACACATAGCTGTTTCTGTTTCTCTCCTGTATCTCTCCCAGCACTGGGGGATTCCCACAGTTCTAAGATTAATGTTGGGAAAATGGCTTGAAAGCCAAGGAAGAGGTTTAGCTAATCAAGGCAAGGGACCACCCCACCAGCATATGAAAATGAGCATGTAAACTGCATCCATCAACAAACTCTGCACCCACTGCTACATGCCCTGGTACACACACAGCAGCTGGGAACGCATGGATTTGGGTGCCATACGGATTTGCTGCACCAGTCCCTGCAGTTGTCCTGGGCTGGACCTAAGGCAAATGCTGGGAAGTGAGCACTGAGGTCTCACTCCAGGGAAACTCCCAGCCCAGAGTCACCTGGAGCCACCAGCCCTCAATTCTGCGTGCCTACAGGGATGTTAAAACTTGCCACCTATAGACAGGCTACTCAGTAGTATGCAATCATACATACATTTTAAAAAATATTAATTAATTAACAAACACTGTCAACAGAACAGGGACTTTCCGCTTTCTGTGCTGAGCAGTCATTTGCACCGGGGCTGAACTCCTATGTGTTAGGACAAAGTCACAAAGTTTTTACAAATCAGGTAACTATGTAACAGAGGGAAAAAAAAACAAACCCTAAACTACATGTCAGTAACATTTGGTCTCATCCCCCTCCCCATTTCCCCCTTCTCACAACACAGTTAGTCTCGTGTTTTCTTCCTGCTCCTCCATACCAAAATTCAAAGAATATTCATCTTTAATGCCCAAAGAGGACAAATCAGGCTGCCCACAGCAGGAGACAGCCTTCAGCCTCCCCCAAGGACAACAGTAAATTGTTCTGAACAGGCCACTGCAATCAGACTTGAACAAAAACATCCAAAAAGGAAAAAAAAAAACCACAAAGTTTGAGGGAGAGATCCTATCTGAACTGGCTGCAAACACCTGCACAGAAAGGGAAGAGCTCGCATTCTTGAACAGAAACATCTGGGGGGTAAAAGAGGATGGAGTCCCCCAAACTGGCTTTGGTGGTGGTCTGCCACTTCATAAAATATCTTGCCGTCTCTCCTTGCCGTGCAGCCAGCACTGATGGATGGCAGATGGGCTCACCCCAGGGATGTGTAACATCCCTCCTTTCCCCTCTCACGGCACCTCCTCGGGCCAAGGGCACAATCTCCTCCCTCCGCTTCTCTTGGTTTGGGGACTCAGTATTTCAAATTGGGGGAATCCCTGCAAAATCTCAGAGCCCAGATATTATTTCATATTTACCTCCAGACCATATAAAAGTGATTTGTTATGTCTATTATTATTATTCCTTAAATCCCTTCAATTTTAAGCACCCTTACAGCCTCCCCTTCCTATGGGACCCTTTGCTGAGCAGCAGAACACAGGCTGGAGCAGCTCCTCATCCCCTCGGTGATCAGCTTGTCTTACAGGGAAGGAAAAAGGGACCACACAGTGGTGGAAGCAGCACGGATCCTGTCTGTGGATGCCAAGAGAGTGGGGCTGGCTCCCAAATGACTCATCCGTCTCTCCAATATCACACAGGACTATGCTTTAGTGTTTACAAGAGCAACAGAGGTTAGTGCTCCAGAAGGGAACCCTTGCTCTCTGGCACCAGCAATGTTTCTGCACCATCGGGGCTGAGAACACCAAGGGCAGCTCCAGAGATGTCTCAGCATCTGAGCATCTCTGTATCCTTACACCTTGTACAGGAGACTTGGCTGAGGCAAAACTGGAAAATAAAGCAAACACAGGAAATCTCAGGAGGAAACAACTCAGGAGGAAAGGCTGGAGCACGGCACGTACACCTACGTGCAGGGAGAAGCGCAGCTCTCCTACTCCCACCACACCACCCACGTCCACCTCCTGCACCCCCAAGTCTCTACCCCCAGTTGCTCACTCACAGTACTCCCATTCACAGATTATTTTGGATTCTGCCTCAAATACTTTGGTTTTACACGCTTGTAAATCTCACACGCTACTAAAATATTTGCTTTGTAAACAAGTGTCTTTTCCAGGAAGGCAAAGCGAGGAACAGGTATGCCCCTGAGGGCACCTGCCAGTCAAGCATCTCACCACCTGAGGAGCACGCCCCAGGAGAGCAGGGCTTGCTGGAAGAGCCGGCTGGCATGTCCGACGGGCAGAGATCTGCCTGGGTCAATGCCATGGGAGATCTTGTTTCGTGGCAAAACAATTGCTCATAAAAATTCCATTTAAGTTACTCTAACTTAACATTGTCCAAATGAAAACCCAAGGGCTACAACTGAACCCCGGGTGACTCTATTGAGTTGAAGGGCATTTTTTGTATTTTTTGCCTTGCTTTTTTTTTTTTAAGTATTCATTGATCTGAGCAAACATAATAATCACCATCTGTTGTGAACACAGTTGGAATGGAAAAAAAAAAAACAGGATCACATGCAAGGCTGCTGTAAACCAGCATAATTCCTCTGACCCCAGCAGATCCATTAACACGCAGGTAAAGTGGTTCATGCAATTTCTGTCTGAAATTGCTCATAACATTAAAAATGCACCTTTAGCCAGAGGGGTTTTAGTTTGGTTTCTTTTGTGGTGCAGGGCTGCTGCTTTTTGTTTCCTTTTGTTCTAATGCTCTTGTACACTAAGTGGAGAAGGATCTCAGATCTTGACATCCCACTTCACTAGAAAGATGTCACAGGCAGCAACATCCGTGCCTCCGCCTGAGAGTCAGACAGTCAAGCACCTCCTCAGCCCCCTCCATCACCGGACTGAGATGCTGAATAAATTCCCTCAGCTCTCACAGAGGGTAAAAACAACAAAACACAAGCAGGAATGTTTAATGACTCAGCGCAACGGAAAATAAATGGCTTAAAAACACAAGTGCTTTTTGGGAAAGCAAGCTCTCTGCTGCTGGAAAAGGAGCTGGAGCTGCCTGAATTCTTAACCATCGCAGCGGCTCTCGCCACCAAGTGTGGGGCCAGCCCAGTGCCTCCACAGAATCACAGAATGGCAGGGGTTGAAAGGGACCTCTGGAGACCATCCAGTCCAACCCCCTGCCAAAGCAGGGTCACCCACAGCAGGTTGGACAGGAACAAGTCCAGGCAGGTTTTGAATTTCTCCGGAGAAGGAGAATCCACCACCTCCCTGGGCAGCCTGTTCCAGGGCTCTGCCACCCTCGCAGCAAAGAAGTTCTTCCTCATGTTGAGATGGCGTTTCCCGTGCAGACAGCGGTAGACAAAGGTGGTCTCATGGACAGGGGGCAAGCAGAACACACTGTGCCCACAGCCACCGTTGGCATGGTAAAAATGGCACCACTGGGGCCACTAAAAGGTGACAAAGGTTTACCCAACACCCAAACAGCCCTGACTCATGAGGACACTCTTACTGGGATCATGGAGCAACTCACATCCACACCACTCAAGGATAAGTCAGGAAAACAGGCTTTGAAAAACAAGTCCTGTTCCCATGTACTCCTCAAGCTCTTTGCATCTTGTGAAACACTTGGAAAACTCAAGCCCTGCTCACCTCAGCAGCGAGGCTGGAGTGAGATATGAGAGGCTGATAGTGGACGTGTCAGGATCAGCTCCAGCTGTCCTGAAGAAGGTCGTGAGCAGAAGCTGTGGCAGCTCCATGCTGAGACACGTGCCATTTTTAAACAGCTTGGGCACAGTTCGGGCACCCAACACAACACAAACCAGCAGCAACATATTGATATATCTGATAGCAAACACAGGAAAAAAAGCTGCAAAAATACAGGTGAGATTTTCCAACAGGGACATCTATTGGCAATAGATCAGTGAGATCTGGATATTAAACAGTCATCAGTGCTTTTTTGAAAAAAACAAACCACAACACTGCTCTCCTCCCAATTGCTACCTTGCTTTCATTCCCATTTCGACACAACTTCTGCAGCCAGAATACTAACAGCACTAGAGAACGGTACAGACCACCTAGCGTCCGGGATGAGACTCTTCAAATGGTTAGAGGAATTGATTTTGAGCAATAGGGGGGTTTTTGCTGGATTTGAAGCATTTTTATGGGTTCTGGTGAAGGCTGGCACTGAAATGATGCTGGACTTCAAGTGGAATAGGATCTCTCATATCACCGAAGCAGGAAAGAAACCGGAGGAAAGCTCAGATGTGATGCAGGATGAATAGCAATTGGTTTCTATCTCTGGTGACTCGCAAATTTATTATTACACTCCTTCTAAAGCATATCACACTGATCTCAAACCTTCATGTTGTCACGGGTTTCCTGGACAAGCAGGATTATTTTGGTATTAATCCTTCACTAGATTTAGCAGCGTCTCAGATGCTGAAGCTCGGCATGAGAGCCAATCTCACTGATTTCTCCACCTGACTTCTCTTGGCTCCCTCTACAAGTACTGACAGGTATTTATAAGACCCTGGCATCATTCAGCCCAGGGCAATTAGCATTATTTTGTCAAAAAGGACTTTAAGTGCATGCAACCGTATCGTAACAGTGTTCACATTGCACTCATCGGGCTAACAGACAGGGGTTACGTTACCTACTACTTTATAATACACCTATTATACACATTTTTCCTGGATAACACTAAGCCTGAATCTTTTGCAGTCCTTGGGGAGCCTTCTCACTGATGAGGTGGATCTGGCTGTAAAAGGCAGAGTGACCTAAAAGCTGAGGCTTAAAGTGTTGCATAACTTTTGAAATAAAATAAAAAAAATAAAAAAATTACAAATTAAATTTCCAAATAAACCAGAACCTCAAGGGAAGAGTCTCAGCTCAGTACTTGGGAGCCTTCAGCCACATGTCTCCAGCTAACATTTAATGTAGCTGGAAGGCTAAATCCCCCCCCAAGCAAGAATGTGGCCTTTAGGTTTCCCATCCCAAGGGATTAAGAATGGAGAAGTGGGTTATTTGCATTTATACTCGAAAAATGTATATTGCCAGATACTAAAAGAAACAATAAGTAAATACTAATGCTTTTCCTCAATTTCACCCTGCAAAACCGAGAGAGTGGACAAGCAAAACAACTGTCCAGAGAAATCATTCAACATTTGTGCTTGTCATCGTGATTCTGTAACTTTATAATTACAGACTTTGAGTAGATTTCACTACCACAAAGGCTAGATTTAAAAAACAAACAAACAAACAAACCAACCAACCCAACGTAAATTTCCTACCCTGATGTTTTCAAATCCCATCAAGGATCTGACTAGTAGGTACAACAAAGCTCCCTGCAAATCAGCAACATCAACCACGTGGGATAAAGCCTTGTATTACATCTGGTAGCCCAGGTTTCTTTTGTGGCACCCACAGTCAATGACAGCAGGGAGTTTCCTACCTGTCCAAAACCCAAAAAAAGCCCAGATATCACCACACTGGCAGAGCTTCACTGCTTGGGTTTGGATTGATTTAGGGCAAGGGAAGATTTCGCTCATTTGCTCTCTGCCCTGCAGAGGAAGGCCAGAGGAATGTCAATAGTTTTTCTTCTTTGTGCACCATGAAAATTAGAATCCCCAGCACATTTGAACCACGAGTATGCTTATGTCTTTGTATAGCAACAAAGCATAAACTTTATGCTGTGCAAAGGATGATCACAAAGGAAAAATTCAGTTCAAGCTCTCTGTTTTCACAGGAATACTGAGAATAAAAGGTGCAAACAACGCAGAAGGAAACGGGGCTGACCTGTCCCTCGCTCTCTCTTCAAACACTAACTTCATCCGTGGCTCTCGGCACAACAGACTGTTTTATCAGCAGAAAGTCTGCCTCATCCAGGGCACCACCTCAATATTGTGTCTAATTTCAGAGGCAGAGAAAATACAGGCTCTTGAAAACATCGCTCCCCCTCCGCATCAGAGGAAGGCGATGAGCTCCAGCCTCGGGGAGCCGCCGGACGGTTTCCATCGGCCCAAGGCACATGGTGCAATCGCACAAAAGCCGAAAATGAGACTTTATGTACACGCACATACACACACACAGACACCCAGGGAAAATTGCTATCAATTATGCTAGTTAATTATACATTATAATAGAATTAGAGTAAACCCTCCTCATTATCTCCTGGTTCAGACCCTGCTCCGCAGCAAGCTGACCACATGCTGTACTAATGCCAATAGCCCTTTCGCGTTAACCTTTATCTGCGCCTCGCAGCTTCGCTGTTTGCTATGCGTATCGGGCTTGTTTTGACCTTGTTCCTGGCTGACCTTTCATTGAAATCCAACATTTGTAGCAGTCCGGGAGACTGGCTCATCTCCCACGGCCTTGCAACCACGATACATTTTTCTACAGGATCTAAAACACAGGACGCCTTGTTTTCGCCTTGTTACCGGGATCCTCGCCTGCCGTCGGAGGTCCTCTGCCCTTCACGTTTCTCAGAGAGCCTATGACATTACCGAGACAGTTTACAACTGCTGCTGTACGTTCAGTTATTAAGAGGAAATCCTGAGGGATATTTCATTATTATTATTATAACTCTTTTACACAGAGGCTGTCAAAAAGGGATAATCACATACATGCCTACGAGCAGCAGCACACAGTACCCTTGGCCCAGATCACAGAATGGCAGGGGTTGGAAGGGACCTCTGGAGACCATCCAGTCCAACCCCCTGCCAAAGCAGGGTCACCCACAGCAGGTCAGGCAGGAACACGTCCAGGCAGCTTTTGAACTTCTCCAGAGAAGGAGAATCCACCACCTCCCTGGGCAGCCTCTTCCAGGGCTCTGCCACCCTCATAGCAAAAGTTCTTCCTCAGGTTGAGATGGCGTTTCCCGTGTTCCAGTTTGTGCCCGTTGCCCCTTGTCCTGTCCCCGGGCACCACTGAGAAGAGTCTGGTCCCATCCCCTCGCCACCCACCCTTTAGATACTGATCAGCATCTAAGAGGTCCCCTCTCAGTCTGCTCTTCTGCAGGACAAACAGCCCCAGGTCTCTCAGCCTTTCCTCATCAGACACATGCTCCAGTCCTCTCATCATCTTCATAGCCCTCCACTGGACACTCCAGTAGTTCCCTGCCCTTTAACTGGGAAGCCCAGAACTGGTCCCAGTACTCCAGGTGTGGCCTCACCAGGGCAGAGCAGATCAGGAGGATGACCTCCCTCAACCTGCTGGCCACACTCTTTTTAATGTTCCCCAGGAGACCACTGGCCTTCTCAGCCACAAGGGCACATTGCTGCCTCATGGACAACTTGTCCACCAGGTCCCTCTCTGCAGAGCTGTTCTCCAGCTGGTCAACCCCTAACCTGGGTTGGTGCAGGGGGTTATTCCTCCCTTGCTCCCATGGCAACAGCAGGCAGAACATGGAGCTCCCCAACAAACCTGCATCCCCACAACTGTGACTGCAGCAGATTAAAGAAGCCTTTTAGGGCTGTGATTCCCTGCTGGAGGAAGCAGTTCACTGCTGGAGATTCAGAGCGATGGTGTTCAGTGCAGATGCCCGTGTGGGAAGCCAGGCTCCTGCAAGCAACACATCCTTAAGCATCCCTGACAAGTCCTGACTCCACGGACTTGCACTGCGGGGACAGAATCATCTTCACGCACAGGCAGAAGCCATGACCTGCATAATGTTCGCTCTGCAAGGTAAACATGCTCTATTTAAAAAAAAAAAAAAAAGAAAAATAGAGAAAGGAACCCAGAATAGAGTTCTCCTTTGAAGGAGCACATAAGAAAAACCCATCAGCAGGAAGAGTCCTTCCAAAGAGGGCAAACGCCCAACTGCCACACAACAGATTTGACACAGCAGTGCAGCAATGACAATCATTTAAATTCCCAGGAGTGCAGAGAGCACAGTTTAACAGAGTTTCCTCCTTTTCCACAACAGAAACAACACAAAGCTGCAAACAGCACCCTGGTTTCAATCTCTGCCGTGCATTCCCTATAACCTTCCCCATCAACTTTCATATAGGTTTAGGTGTCAGAGGCAAAAAACTGAAAATCACTTTTGTGAAGGAATGTCCAGGAGCAGATTTTTATCTGGTTGGGTTATGTTAGGAAAAAAAAAGATGGACAGAAAAAAGGTAGACTGGCTGAAGGTTTAGCTCAAAAATGGTTGAAGCTTCCAACTTGGCAAAAGGAGGTTTTAATAAAAAAAAATTATAAGCCCCCCAGAAAGTTCATAAAAACAACTATTAAGCTAAATTCACAAAGAAGGGCATGGAAAATTTTGCTTCACAAGAACTTCCTCTACTGTACAAGCACACTGTGTTTGAGACAAAACCAACGTGGTTAGTGAGAGGTGGTGATGTCGGTCGCTGAGGACGAGACACACCAAACGCTCCAGACACGGATGAATTGGTGTTATTAAG
Source organism: Tringa tobata (assembly GCA_033628505.1). NCBI lineage: Eukaryota > Metazoa > Chordata > Aves > Charadriiformes > Scolopacidae > Tringa > Tringa tobata. The sequence continues at coordinate 202,655 of JAHREE010000436.1, forward strand.
CAGATCCAGTAACGGTCACACACATCCCATCGGGCAGCGCACACCGACTGCCTCCCTGGGCTCGCTCTGCCCACACCAGAGATGCCAGCCCCACTGCCAGAGCCTTGCCACGCACCAGGACTGCGACGGATCCCTGTGTCACTCCATCTTCCCCCAAACACCCCCCGGATGCAGGAGGCAGACACAGACCCCTCCTGCACCCCTGCGCACACAGACCAGCGCGTGCCGCTGCCAGGAAACACTGATGACAGGGAAAAAGCCTTTTTTTTTTTCTCTACCCTGACCCTTACCACTCCTGAGATATAAAGCTTAAACAACTCAATGTTTAAGGATCATCGACGAAAGTCACAAATAGCTATATTTTAAAAAATTGCTTTAACATTTTAAACCCTCAAATGTCATCCAAAATAACTGCAGTCAGCCTGAAAAGATGGTATTTTTCATTTTGCAGATGTCCAGTGGAAGACCTGTGCAGGGTTTATGTCCCTCTTTCACACACCATCATTTCTGCTTTGCAATGAACACTCTTCTTTCTTCAGGGAGGTTTAAGGAACAGGGGAGAAGAGATGCTCTGAGCCCAAGGAAAATGAAGGCCATGCCTTGGGGAACTGGGGAGCCCTAGGAAGAGCCTCTGGGTGATGGACACAAAAGCCACCGACCGCTTCTAGTGACAGCAGAAGGCATGAACACAACCCCACATCACCGGCTGCTTCTCCTGGAGCCTCTCCCCTGCTTCTGCTGCTGCACTCTTCTCCAGCCCCTTCCTAGAAGTGAGATAATCTGGCCTTTAAATAGGGTTCACAGCACTTGACCCCAAATCTGCAGAGCAAGGGAAAGCAGAGCGAGTAGGCCAGCGTGTCAGGTGTTAGGATGAGATGCTCTTTTAATACCTTCCAGGTTTTGAAAAGGCTTTTTATGCATTAGATCCACCCTTTTTTTAATACTATGAGGACAAAACTGCACTTACGGGGGAAAGGAGCATAAAAAAAGGTAATAAACATTTAATGATCCAATAATTGGTTATATCAGAGTAATCACTGTTCAGTAATTAACTCCCATTCCTGCTTGCTCATTTGATATTTTCTGTACCCTTTGATAGGTTCCTGTGACTATCAGCATTCCTCAGAAACTCTTACACTGAAACCTTTTGATGAAGCTAAAAAGCAACTATACCATTAATCACTACACACGTCCCAGTGGCTTTCAGACACTGCCTGAGACGGGGCCTTTCCTCTCCGCTCATCGCTCCTCAGCTGTCTTTAATACGGTCTTTTGGCCCTAGGATTTGGGATTTTCTCCCTTGCTCTACAGGAAAAATGAATTAGCTATACGTTTCCTGTGCCAAAGGGTTAGTTGGAAAGCTCACCAACATAAAAATACATCTTGAAAGATAACAATAAAAAAATAATTATACTGCAGTATGATGGAAGAACACAGGGAACAGCTGGCATGGTGTTGCAGTGTAAAACTGGAATTAAACTCAGGTTAGTGTCACTTCCAACTAACTGCCCACTTTAAGCAAGAGAAGACAGACATGAGGTTTCCACCGCAGTCTTCCACAACCAGTTCTCTCCTTCCCGCAGCACCACGAAGCAGTGGGAGAGCACAGAAGGCTCCATTTCAACCACAGAAATCACACCGTACCCGGGAACGAGCGTGAGGGCTCTCCCTGCCAGAGAGCCCAGAAGACCAGCTTTATCCAAACAGGAACTTCTTCACCACTGCTCCTAAATCTGGCTGACAGTGCTAAGAACTTTAGGACAAACTCATATAATGGAAGGAGGCTTCAGGTATGATCTTTAAAGATTAAAAAAATACATTACACAATTTACATCTCTAGACGGCTCTGTGATTTAACAGCTCTATATTTGTTTAAGAAAAATGACAATACAGAAATGCTGACTTCTGGTTTGTCCAAAGAAGAGACGATATTGCCTGGGAAAAAAAAAAAGCTAAATTCAAATTACTTTGGAGTGGATCTTGGTCTCAATTGTATCAGCATAGAGCCAAAGTAAGGCCATGGCATTTCCTCACACTCCACATCTATTGCAGCCAGACATTTGTTCAACGAAAAGTTCTTTCTCGAGACAAATATCTGCTGAACTTAAAACTAGTAAAGCTTTTTTTATTCCCCTGAAGGAGTCTTTAACCATACATTTATTTCCAGTTGCGAACATTTTATACCAAATCAGATCTGCTGCTTGCAGTGGAGCTGCCTTTGGCTGTTAGGATCTAGGAGCAAGAGGTGCTTTTCTTCCAAAACATACAGGCACCTCCATCAGCACAGATCACAGAGCAGTAACTTCTGCCCTGAAGGTTTTAAAAGATCAAGGGTCACAGAACACAAGAAGAAAGAAGACCTTCAGAACTCAAATATTCTGCCCCAATCGTCAATATTATGAAAGACGCTGGCATTGCAACATTGTATTTTTAACTGCTGCTATATAAATTAATGAAATGAAAGTCAGTAAGCACAAGGGATACTGATACTTAACATGAAACATCAAGTTAATCAAAAACACATGCATGAAGCTAGTCAATTATGCCCTGCACCAGCTTACAGGATTTCCTGAAGCACACTGAGCTGGAGCCAAGTCATTCGCAGCTCTGAACTGGAGGGAATGTAAGTTGTTTGTATGTTCCTCATGCACTTGAAGGCATTAGTAGTGATGGGAAGGGAGGGAGACAGGGAAACAGATTGAAAGGGGCAGGAAAATTAGAGAGAGCTCCTTGCCATTAATGGCAAAATAACTGCAGAGTGCTGTAACAGATTTCTCCTCTTTTGTATGCATAGGAATATTTATTTAATCAATGTTCTGTAACAAAACAGGCCTCTGGTGAGCTATTGTGGAGAGTGAACTCCATTCAGAGAGTGGTGATTTGAATCCTGCCACCTGTTTAGCTGGGATTGGAGAAAGCAACAATATGTGGCTGGATGGGAAGGTGTCTGCACCGGGGGGGGGGGGAGGAGGAAGCACCCCCTGGTAGCTTCCCAAAGTAATTACCCAAAGTAATGCTACTTGCCAGGGAAGTCTTGATGACTCGTCATTAACAGGACTCACTGCAAGCAAAGCTGCAAAGTTCATTTCTCTTCGGAAGAAACACAATTCCCTCCCCCACAGTGGAGGCTTCAGCTTGTCAGAGTCTGCACATCTACTACCTTACACCCAGACCTGAATCTGTGCTGGAACCCAAACTCCTCCAACATCCTCACTGCCCAGGTGCACGCTCACATTCAGGTGGTAGGCAAGGGACATGCTAAATATGAAAGGTTTCAACAAACAGCTGCCTGGTCTTCCCCTTCCATCCCACCCTCACCCATGGTCACCCAGCCCAGTTGCCTGCTGGGGCTTTTCCAGCAGGAGACGTGTGCTCCACAACCTGCTGTGTCCTGCATCCCATGTATGGATGCTGAGCTGCATCAGGAGGCAGAGTTTAGACCACCGCATGGCCCTGCTGCTCCAAGAGCTCTCACCACCAAACCCAACTGCCTGAAGGCCCCAAAACAAAAAAAAAATACCACCCCAAGCTACTCTCCCAAGCTTTCCCTAATTTTTAAAAAGTCACTGTTACAAAGCTTCGCATAAAGGATGTACTTATGTATATACCTAATAACATCCTGCCCCTGACTGCACTTAAGCATATACTCATTTTACGTGCACTGTGCTATGATATTCAAGCACCGTCTTAAAGAGGGACTGATTTAAACATCTGTTTAAATACGGTCCTTAACTAAAGCCCTGACAAGGGTCTACTGCAAAACCTGGGGATATTAATGGGAGCTTCTCACTGGACTAAGTTTCTACCTTTCTCTTTTCTGTACTGTTTGTGGCAAAGAACTGGCCACACACATGAACTTCACATTCATCTTAGACAAACCATATCACAAAGCAGCTTTGCTCTTAAATTCATTACAGAAGGATTAAAAAACCCCTGCATTTATTTATTTTTTTTTTATATGGGCCAGCTAGTAACAGAGATACACCCATTTTATGACATTACACTTGCAGACCCTGGCATTAATGACAGACCTAATTTGTTTATCACCGTCAGAGCTGCCAGGGTTAGTAATACCTCCTTTAACATTTCTCATAGGTGGAATGAGAGCTGCTTCCCTATTCTGCAATGGATTTAAGGAAAGATATTACCATAAACTAGCCTTGATATCCCCCACAGCTGGGACAGATAATATTGCAAGTGATTTAAAGCTGAAGCAAGCCAGAACTAAGCAACACTTTTAATCATAACAGTATAAAGAAAGATAAAGCACTAATCAGAATTTCACCGAGTTACCCTTCACATCAGATGTCCTTAAGGAAGTGACTGCTCTCAACAATTTTAAAGCAATTATAGCTTTATTTTAAAAGGCAGTTGACAATAATACAAGTGCCTTCAGTTATTTAAATATGTGTTTTAGCTAAGTCCCTGTTACACGTATACAAGCATTGATGTTTTGATGTCCTACAGTTAAATTCTATAGATGCTCTATTTATGTTAACCACTTACTATTTGAGCATCCTGCAGATGCTAATTAAGTAGCCAGGCAATCTCTAAGGAGGGAAAGTACTATTAAACCCATTTTGTAGACAGGAAAACTCAGCCACAGCAAAACTAACGCTCTAGCTCAAGGTGACACCTAAACACACATCTGACTTCACACTGAATAGTAGCTCACCCATCAGCATTGTCCCCAAAGGCCTGCTTTTCCCAGTCAAAAAACCCAAATCCACAAGCCCGGCTGCAGCACCTCCCATGAGCATAGGCATGGATCCCAGCCCAAATCCACCCTTATTCAGCACAACCACAGAGCAGGTGCTCGCACGGCCGTGCTGAACCGGGAGGGGAGCGACGGCTTCAAGGTTACGAAAGGCGGCCGTGCTTACACAGAAACCAACCCACAGCTCCCAAGGACGGGCTCAGCATCTTAATTAAAGAGTGTGTTTGAAGGACGAGCAATATCAGAAGAGTTGTTTTGGGAAGGACCTGTGCAAACCCGAAGGCAACAGCAAGCGCGTGTGGCAGAAGGTGAAGGTAGCCATGGGCCACCAAGGCCCCCCATCCTGCTTCGGTGTCCCAGCTGGGCAGAGCGCTAAACCGAGCAGGCTGCAAAAAGTAAGACAAAAATAATACCAAAACTGAAAACCAAGGATCTTCTTTATGTGTATTATCCCTCTCGCTCTCCAGCTTTCCCCTTTTGATGGTGTGAAGAGCAGGAGCATGGCGCCAGCCTGTAGAGAGGCTGAGTGCCACATCCTAGGACTTGTGCATCCCACAACGCAAACACCATGCTGGTCTTTGCTGAGAGAGGCACTGCAGACCTCAAACCTGCCCCACAAAACCCACACTTCAAACTGTGAGGGTAGGGAAAAAAAAAAAAAGTAAAAGCTGAACAGATTGCCCTTTACTCTGAAATGTGCGGAGCTGCACAGTGTAAACACACCCTTTGTATGTGAACATAAAACAAATACCCAAAATATTCAGTGTAGCAGCCCAGCATGGAGGACTGAAAAAAAAAAAAAAAACCTTCAAATTTCAAAGCCAATTTTGTGGTTTTTACATTCTGTGTATTTTTCCATGTTGTAACTGGCCCTTCTCTCCAAGACTTCTTGAAAGTCTTGTCAGTGTGGCTGGTGAGCCCCGGCCGAGCCCTGCGAGGGAAGCGGGGTGAGGTGGGACCGTGGCCCTGGGACAGAGGTGCAGCTCACACCGTGCTCGGCTGCGTGAGAGATGCCTCCTGCCCCACGTATTCGACAGGATATTATGTCGATACCTTCAATAAATAAACACACCCTTCCCTAAACTGCAACATAAACTGACACAGTCAAGTGCAGCCTATCCACACGAAAATGTGGTGACCCATACTCTAACACTGTAATCTAATCCTTGAACTAAAGACAGTTTAATGCCTTTACAAATCCATATGTTTTCTAATACCACCATTGCTGTCAGCAGACTACAGGAGAGCCTCTTTGAAGATGGAAGTAAAATGACAAAGCACATCATTGTGAAGGCAATTATATGCTGCAGTAACCATTTTACAATGGCCCATATGGGCTGTATTTCAACAATGCAATTTCCAAATCTGCCTTAGCAAACATATATCTCTGTCCCAATCCCAGGTAGATTTTGCAAAACAAAATAAGACCGCAGCCAGAACAAATCCAAAATATGGATAACAGATGTAAAAATATGCCAACAAGGATACCAGAGCAATTTTTTGTCAGCGTACCAAACAAAGAGAGCAGCCACAGCAGACCTTATGAGCCTATTCACAGCAAAGCTACCCATTCAAGGGACTTAGAGACCTGGTTTTATCAGAAATCTGATTATACACCCGCATGCTTTCCTACGCAGCTGCCCAAGCCACTGTTGCAGTCGTCCTCCCATCCACCTCCCCAGAGACAGCAGGGCAGGGTAACTGCAATCCCAATTTAGAAGCTAAAATCAGATGTGAACCAAGGCCATGCAGGCTTACACCGAATCACCTCTGACTTTCAGGACCAGGGTCTAAATGAAGGGAACCGGGGGAAAAAAAAAAAAAAAAAAGGAAAAAAACCAGGTCCTTACACTTCTCATAGCTGCAGTTTCAAATGCCTGCTCCATTTACCTTGCTGCTCAGGCTCCAGTGCAGAAACTGGGGCCATGCCATGCCCCCAGCATCCCTTCCAGCAGCCTCGGGGCTGCTCTCTGTCTAGTCCCTTCGGAGGTACAGAGCAGCAAAACCATAGCTCCAGCCCAAAATTTCTCCCTCCTACTCATGGAGGCTGATGAGCAGCCTTCACAGGCCAAAAATCACACAAAAGCTGTACTCTAGTGAAAAGTGTTCTTAATTCCATTTATTTTCACTAATCCCCCACGGTGGTCCATTGCTTTCAGAGACTCTGGGTTGGGTATCTGTTTTGGGATATCTCTGCCGTTAGCACTGTTTTCTAGAAGCACTGGGGTGAGCCACAGAGGATCAATAACCAGACAGACAGGAGCTTCCCAAAATCCTGCAGGGCCACACACTCGACCTACAGGCAGGACCCAGGCTGCAGGACACCAGTTGGACAGTCCCACATACCAGCAATAAAGACAGGAACAGACAGGAACATCTTTCTCCCTGAAGTGAAATAGTAATAAAAAATGCCTTAAGCTGCCTATAACAAAGACAGAAATGGATAAGGTGAAAATTTACAAGTTCATTGCCAATTCATTAACAAACCAGCTGCATCGTATATCTTAGATTTCAATGCCAAGAGCAGCACACAGAAGTTACCCTGCCAGTCAAGAACACATAGCACGGAGCAAAAACCCACCGGCACAAAGGGAACGTGTAACTGGGTATTCAGGAGCCTGGTCTAGCAAAGACCATGATCCAGTTCTTATCATTGTCAGCTCCTCAAAATGATCCAGCGAAGCCAGGCAAGAGCATTTCAAAGACTTTAATCCATGTGAAATATTACTTCCTGGAACCGGAAATTCAATCCCTAGCAATGAAAACAAAAAGCACACTCATAAATGTACCTTTCAACTCAGCCAATATAGCCATATTTAGGCGCTCTCTCTCAAGAAAAAAATTCCTTTACTCATTAATATAGAGGAAACTTGAAATGACTGCTGTAATTGCAGTTAAAAAATTAATCATGTTTTGAGATAAATGCAGATAAAAGCATGTTTTACTAATTATCTTTTGAAGCTTCCGCTCATGAAAGATTAAAGGTGGAAGAAAAGTTGTTGAAGAATTGAAGACAAAAATCCTACCATTTGAAATCCCTTTCAAGCCACGTACCCCGTATGAATGATCCTTAATGTCCAGATGTACTAAAAAAGGAGTCTTTTTAATTCAGAAAAAGTCTAACAAAACATGCCCATTGGGGCTTTTATGCAGATACTTCCCTGAAATAGGTGTGTTTTGGGCTTCACTGAGCTCTCCAGACTGGCAGTCCTATCAATCTACTTATAAATCCATGTCACTAACCCAACCGCCTGTAACCATCTGAGGCGATCACTGGAAGTGGCAGAGGGATGTGGGTCTCTCTGGGACAGCCAGTCCCAGAGCAAATGCCACCAAATCCACAAAAGATAAAAGTTTTCATCTCTGGGAGAAGCTGGAGGTACTGGCATCAGCTGTCTGACAGCAAACCCCAACCACCAGCCACAGGGGTAAGACACAAGGCACATGAGGTCCTATTTCCATCCCTGGGGCTTTCCAAGGAATGCAGGTTATCTGGGGTGCAAGGTACTCAAAAGCAAGGCTGGTATTTCCATTTACAGACCCAGAACTAACAAATAATTCCCTTCCTGCTCTGTACCAGCAGCCAATTTTATATCACTAGTTTGCAGACTATTTCTAAGAACCCCACGAGCATTAATTCACAGACTTTGACTGCAGGCTCAAATTCACTATACAGGTGTCCACAACTCCACTGGAAAAACCTTAGTCTTCTGCAAAACTGAAACAAGTTGAAAATCACTATTACATAAAATTGCTAAGATACTTTATAGCCATTTCACAGACTCAGTAATGATTTTCATCAGTTTTGAATTGTGCCACTATATCTGAAATGTTTAAATTTTAGGAGGAGTTTCCTTACTGGCAACCCCAATCACCTGCAGCACAACAGAACCAAAATCTGTTGTTACAGCACAGTTTTCAAAAGCATTTAACCGAGCTCAAATGCTACAGAAAGTCAACATCAAGAATTCTTTAGTCCCTTAGAGTTTCAAGAGTTAGGACAGATGTGAAACAGCCCAGTTGACACCTCTTTTCCAAGGGAAGGGTCCCACAGTAAAGACTATTATTCTCTGGCCGCCACCTGCTCTGTGTTTCTCCTTGCCCCTTTCCCACCCCTCTGCACCATTTAGTCCAGTCCCATCACAAACCATCAGTGACACCAAATTAATAAATTCTACCATTGCTACAAACCCGAACAGGGCCAGGTAAAAGATTAAATAGTTGAGTTTTTCATAACTGCACAGGCAAGGAAATTTGCCAATGCCTTTTTATTTGCATATCTGGCAGACTGCCCCAGACAACTAATACATAAGTGACAGCATACAGGTGTATTAGTTTAGAGTTTGCCTTTAATCTAGAGGTGTCAATTTGCTTCTGTTTTAATTACATCCATCTTGATATGTTATTACAACCTCATGAAACTTCTTCATTATGTGAATGGCTATAAATACATACACATGACAAACAGTTGTTATAAATTTTCTGGTTCAGCAGCGGAGGCACAATATCTTAGCCCACACATCATGTACATTTAAAGTTTCAGTGCTCCCTCTCCTCTCTCTCCCCCTTCCCCTCTCCCTTCTCTTTTCTTTCATCCGATACCAAGATTATTATTTTTTTCCCCCCTTTATTTAATGGATCCTCTAAAATTCCTTCCCTAGTAGCAGCATTCTGATACAAATGCTATCAGCTTACAGAGCCAGTTCAGCACATGTGTGTCCTTCTGGGCTGCGCCTCTCTGAGAATGTCTGTTTGTCATTAGGCAAATATAAGGAGATTGCACTGAGGTCTTATAAACATGCAAAGATCCACTTTTGTAGCTACATAATTCACTGAGTTTTTCAACACACATTCTGAGGTTGAAAACTTGGCAAATCCATCCACCAGATGTATCTTTCTGATCCCAGAACTCATTAAAATTTACTTCTTTTCTTTTTTTTTTGTAAAGTCCAGCAGACTCAGCTGTTGAGCCACATTAATTGCATTTTTATTATTTTTTTCCATAGTTAAAATGACTAATGCTAGCAGAGTCACTGCCTACAAGCACAATAGCCAGCCAGTAAAAATTACTAGGACTTTTAATCGTTCAGTAATATCCAAATCCCATAAAATAAAGAGAGGCAATTTGGTCCCCTCAAAACAGAAGGTTTTGATTTTCAGTATTTATTTTGAATTTTCTTTAAGAGAAGAAAAAAGAGGAGAAAAGACACAATTTCACACCAAAAGATTCCATTCAAAGGTCAAAGTACCCTTGACGTGCATTAAAACCCACAACACTAACAGAGTTACAACATAAATTGTCCCCAACAGCAGCATTTCTTTGCTTGCCTTCTTACCACATGGACTCCTCGGAGGTCAAAACTACTTTCGCTGCCTCCCCCCTCCATCAGTGCCCACTCCAATGGATGTCACATCATGCCCGGCCATTCAACACATCCGGCCAGCTCTGGAGCAAGCTGGAGAGCATGTGTCACCCAGCTCTTGCAACAGTGACACCTCCCAGCTCCTTCCCCTGGGCCCTCTGGAAGATGGAGACCAGATGCTAGTTTCTCAAAGGACACTTGTGGCATCCTCCAGAGACACACAGTGCTAAGCACCTGGACGTGCAGAAGCCAAAATGAAGGTGACAAAAGTGGTCAGAAGCCAGGTGAACAAGAGCCTAGAGCCCCCCAGTTGGGCATCCCCATTTCACAGCAATGAGCCAGGTCCTTTGGCAGCCTCTCCTCCATTCCCACCATCCCCGTAAGAAAACCGAAGCAGGTTCTCAGACTGAAAGGTCTCAGGTCACTCAGGATTTCCAGAGCGAAAATAAATAAAAATCAATGCCTTGAGCAATTATCACCATGTTTGGAATAGGCTCAGCAAAAGGAAACAGTGTGCAAACAGCAAAACACGGGCTGTCAAAACTTGCCAGGTGGGAGAAGTTACACTGCTCACGTTTGGTACCCAGGGGCACCGCTCTCCCGTGCCCGAGAGCCACCTGCGTGTGGTCCAGGAGAAGTGGGTGGCAAGATCTTCCATCTCATTGGTTCCACTTCACTGGCAAAGAAATGAGAACACCTTTGTTACACCGAGAGAGTGAGTCTCAGCTGTAGGACGCTCCAGAGCAGCCTGCAAACTGGGTCACCCCAAGGATGGACTGCCTGGGACATGGTAACCTGTGCCTGCATGTAGGGACAAATGTGACAACGGCTTGCAGGTCTCACTGACAGGTAAGGTGGTGTCTGCACCAGGTATTATCACTGTTACACACTCTCCTCTCAAAAATTGTCCCTCTCACTGTCAGGCTATTATGGAGCAAGGCTTCTCACAAAGTTTCATGAGTTTGGTTCTTCATCTGGCCACTGTTTGATCATACAGGAGCATAAAACCTGTTTTAAAGTCTGATACAACTCTGCTACAATTACTCTGCATCAGGAGGAGTATCTCTCCAGAGCTTTGGCCACCTAAAAGTTAATCTAACCTAGAACCCCCTGGTGCCTACCTCTACCCACCCCTCCAACTGAGGTGTGTACTGTCACCCTGCAGCACCCAAAACCTGTCCCAGATGGTTTCATTCAGATGGTGCCCAGCACAGGACACACCTCAAAGGCTGAAGATTCTACTTGTTTTCCTGAGCTCATCCAACAAAGGACAAGCCCAGGCTCGTGGATGGGGAAGCTGCTTGGTGGGGGTTTTATTCCCAAATCAGTAAGTCCCCTTTGCTACCAAATAAGAGTATGAAGAGAGGCAATTTATAAAATAGAGGAGAAGCAACTTCCACTTTGGGAAGCTGGCAAACAGATGTGAGACGGATTAATGGGCGACCATTTCTGCAGAGAACACCAAACCCATCTCCTGCATGGCTGTGGAGTAACTATTCCCATTTGGACTGGGGAGATTAATCATCTCAGTCAGACGTGCATCAGGCAGCATTACGCAATCTGAAGTTCAGACAGCCAGGAACCTGGGCAGGTCAGATATCAATACACCTCTGCGCATCTCCCACGTCTTTGTCTCCAGAGATTTTAAAACCAGATGCACACCAAATACCAAGTAAATCCACACGGAGCATGTGTCACGCAAAGTCATCAAATTAAACCTAATAGACAAAAGCTTACAAACAGTGCAGCACCAAGGAATAATCTGCTGCTTTTCTGACTTTTATTCCACCACTCCCACAGAGAGGACAGACCCAAAACTCCTTCCTATAGTATCTACCAGTCTAAAGAGCCTTTTGGTTAAAACCTTCTCTCTCCACCACATGAGCGTGTGAACTTCAGCAGTAGTGTTGCCAAGATACAAGGAGAAAAATCTCAAGATATTAAGATAACACACTATTTAAAGGCAAATAGTACAGCAGAGCTGAGCTGGGAATCTGACAAATTGCCACTGCATGTTCTGCTGTTACAGCAAAACAAATCCCTACCTGCATTAGCCGTTTCTCGTTACTTACAAAGTGCATTTTCATATCCATTTTACAACAAAGGACTTTAGAGGACTATGATGTTCTGAAGTGGTCTTCACCATGGCTTGGCATCGAGTCAAAACGTCAACAAACTGACTATACAAAAACTGCATACAGCTGGTAATTTGTGGCGCATACCGAGCCAAACCCCTAGGAGAACACAGATACTGAACTGATAAATCATAAGGATAATGTACAAGAACACAGAGAAACGGTGGAAGCAATTTCCCTGCGCAGAACCAAGGCGACGCTGCCTCAGCAAAGCACTGCAGTTCAAGTAAAGGAAAACTGAGAGTTAAACATTTCCACATTTCAGCCCGCAACTTCCTAACTCCATTACCCTTTTATTAATTGCATTTGAGACTTCACTAAACTTGAGCTTGGGCTATTTTTAAAACCTATCTGACTCAACTTATTGTTGCTCAGAACAAAGATTAAACTTCTAATTTAGCTGCAGATAATTACAAGGCTGCAGGTCAGACCCCCGGTGTAATGTGGTAGGGTCTTCCAGGCAAACTGAGAGAAACAGTCCTTAAAAAAAATAAAAATAGTAGCAGAGACAGGGGGAAACAGGGGGAAAACTTCTGCCTTTCTCCCAGCTGAAGAGTCACCAGGTTTAATGACTTTTTAAGTGGGGACACATTTGGTTGAGTATTCCCTGTCGGTACCAACAGCAGGGCTCTCACCAAGGAGCATCCACGAACACAGCAATGGATCTTACCTGAAACTTCCACTTTTGGTAACAACATCCCCCTCTAGTTCTCAGTGTTCCCATCCAGTCCCTGATATTTCTCTATTGATCGCAGTGTTGTAACTCAATCTTTCAATTACTCAGCCCCTTGAAGTCTTTCTGCTGTGTTGTTGGTTGTTTTTTTTTGCCTTTCCCTAGTGATCATTTTCTTTCCAAGTTCCTGATCCTTTACCCTTATTTTATAATCTGTTTCTTTACACTCCTTCATCCCAGCAGAGGCCCCAGATATTTAATGAGAAAGAGCTTACTTTATCACCCAAATAGCAGAAGAAAAGGATGCCAAGATAAAAAAAGGATAAGGGTGTCTTTTGTCCTATTGATATGTGGCATAATTCCCATTAATGTTAATCTTAAGAGTGGGGCCAACAGAGACCATCTGAACCACATTTATCTAAAGAATTTGTCCTTAAACTCTTCCTTCTTCAACTCAAGGCCATTGTGCCTCCTACTACTGCCTATGGGAATGGCAAAAGCCCCCGCCTTCATTACCCTGTTACCTTCAGGAGTTTACAACAATATTTAGGTAACAATCAGAATCCTCAGTCATTATCTGCCCAAAGAGACAGTTTCAGCTCTTCAACAGCTACTGAAATCAGCAGGAGTTGCGGGTGCGCTGCCTCCCAGAAGGGTATCAGGTTTTTCAAAGTAATTTTGAAGTATTTTAGAAGTACTCAGGTGCCCAAATGACAGTAACACAGGTTTCAAAAATTACCCAAGAGGTTCTTTATGTGGAATATGCATCCTGCTGTTTGCAGTCACGTTTCCAGTTTGGGTTGTTGTTTTTTCAGGTCTGGTCGCTGAGGGTTTTCATCAAGAGATTCAGTTGCTCTGTCAAGGTTATCTCGAAATTTGATCTCAGGTCAATTTACTGTTTCCTCTAAATACACAGTGAAAATAATAAACGTATTGCTTCGTATCATATCCCAGTGTCACACAAAACCTAATGCCTCTCACCATCTGCAGATACCTTCATTTAGTTTCTCCCTTCTTTCCTCTGCTGGTCTAAATCTGCAGACTTGCATGTGCAAACAGAGACTAGGACAAACACCTAAGCATCTAAGCAGTCAATAAACACAAGAAGGGCTACCAAGATTTGCTGACAGCGCTGAACAAACACCTGATGTTATGATGCTGCTGCGGTAAGGCAAGAAGATCAAATTCTTTGTGAAATATGAAGGGATAGAGACAAGGCAAAACAAACTGGCTTCAAATCTCAGAGAATTTAAGTAAACAGGCTAATCAGGCCAGCTAAAAGGCTGGTGAGAAGAGAATGATTTGGGGAGGAAAAACCACGCTGCGAGCCAGTAATTCTGGTGTCCAGCTCAAAGCTTCTGCTGTCACACAGCCAAGCTATTTCTATTTTCAGTGGGCCGTGCCTAGCGATGGGTATCACACAGCGGTTATTAAAGCAAATTCCTGCATTCAGATGTATACACAGAGCTACACTGTCAGCGCACACAGACGCACAACTGAGACCGTGGTATCTCCAAAACCATCCTGTTACTTCCACATTTTGTTTGTGTAACAGTAGTGTCTCTATTTTAAAGCCCACATCAGCTCTTAAGCTTTATTCCATCTAGTCTCATATTATCTGTCCAACACGTAGAACTGCCGTAGCTAACATCTGCCTAAATCACACAAACGCGGTGGAACAATTGCTTAAAAATTATTTACACTAGGTGGACGGAATCATCTGACACAGAATTTGAAGCTCATTAAACAGCTCCTTGACAAATATTTGTCAGCATTTCTCATTTGTAATTAATTATATTGGGCTTTACCTGACGATAATTTAGCATGGTCTCAAAACAGCCTAATGCCTGCGTGCTGAACAGAAATTAGCTCAGCAAACGCACAGTAAGAAATTGTGCCAGCTTTATGAAAGAAGAATCCCCATTTAAATGCAAGTCTCCCCCTTCCCGCCCCACATCACTTCTGTCTGTGCTTTATAAATACCTGCGTCCCAATTCAGGCTTGTCAGATGAACCGCCTGAGCTGAAGCTAAACAAACATCCGCAGAAAAACCTCATTACCTTACTCAGTGCTCAGAAAACCTGAAACCAACTGCTTACTCCATAGGGATGGTCAGAGCTGACTCAGGAAACATCAAGTACTTCCCAGGCTTTAAGCTATCTTAACATTCAGGTCAGATTTCATTTCTCATCACAGCGAACCATCTTCACCACAGCATGTCAACAGCCATGTCACGTCGGTCTCCTGCCCGGAGTTCTCCACACCAGGGGGTAGGAAGGAGACAAACATCTCAGCAAAATCTCACCTCGCCAGAGAGCTCTGCAGAAACCTCCTCGC
>JAHREE010000436.1:227797-264324 GCA_033628505.1 Tringa tobata
GTGACTTTTAAGCTGGCGTGTATGGGTGCGAACCAGAAGAGGAGGAAGCACAAAGCTGTCGGTAATCGGATAGCGTGCGAGCGTGTACCTTACAGAAGGCCACGCTGCTCACTGCAAAGGCACATGGCTAGTTTTTAAACATTCTCATATATCGAGCTAGAGAACATCACCTCCTAGATCTGACCTTAGATCTCCCTATTCAGATTTTTTTTTCGGTTTAACAAATGCATTGCTCTATCTTGCTTCGTGTTCTCCTGCCTCGCTTATAGCTGCCTGCCAGATCTATATAATCTGACTATACAGAAGAAGCTGTAGAGGTGTTGTTGAAGTGATGCAATTTGTGCATACAGGAAGCTCAAATATTACAAGGCTCTGTCTTCGGAGAAATATTAAGCTGTACTGTATCAAACAACTGTTA
Source organism: Tringa tobata (assembly GCA_033628505.1). NCBI lineage: Eukaryota > Metazoa > Chordata > Aves > Charadriiformes > Scolopacidae > Tringa > Tringa tobata. Next base: position 228,216 of record JAHREE010000436.1, read on the forward strand.
CCTGTTGGGTTTTTTGGAAAATAACTATGTAATTTTCAGGGCAATGTAATTGATTATAGTTTCCTGCACATCCATCACCATTAAAGTGACTTAAGAGACCTGTAGTCGGATATGTTTCTGCAGACATTCATTGCATGGCTGAAAGTCTGTTCAGTCTGTTTTCTTCTTGAATGCACGTATGTGGAAAACAGAAACGGTACGTGATTTATTTTACATTCTTTGTAGAAACAAATCCCTAGATTTGCATGTCTACTGAATAAATAAGATTAAAACCCATTCATCTAACTCATCCTCCATTGCAAAACATTTTTCTTCTGGGCAATATTTATATCAAGCATTAGAAATCACTGGTCACCTTCTCAGGTGCAATACAGGCGAATTTTCCCTTCTCTGGGTCCAATCCAGCAGGAGCATTTCCACCAACCCTAATTGATTTGGGAGGGCGGGCAGGTAGGCCTGACTGTTACACAAAACCTCAGACACAGACTCAGGAAGTTCTCTCTCCAGTGTGTTCTTGCCTCCAGCTGAGTATTTCAAGTGATCTTACCAGGAAGGATACCACAGATGTCCATGCACATTTGTTCTTAGGCCGCCTGTTTTCTTTTCCTCTAGAAATATGTCTTGCCTGGCATCTGGTGTGAGAAAATAGCTTTTTTTTTTTATAGGCACTAGTATGCTTTAGTACCTTGCTGAGTCACTGTTTTTGAGGTTAATGACTACTGTACTCAACTGGATACTCCTAGTTATTAACACCCACAGAAAGGGTTCCTCTTAAACATGTACCAACAGACCTATAATCTTCTGATTTGAGACAGAGACCAAAAGCTTTCTGTTCCTAAATAATGAGGAGAGAAAGGTTAACACACACAAAAAGCAACAATTGCATTTTCTATATCACCATTAGGCATTGGAGCAAAATAAAATTTACAGCCATAAAAACACTAAAAGGGGTTGTCTTGGGACTAGCCCCTGGCATACCTATCTGAAAAGGACATTTTGAAATAACTTGAAAATCAGGAGGTAATTCAGTGCTTGAGGAAACGGCAAGAACCTTGCTTCTAGCAAGAGTAATTTGCACTTTGTTTTGGCATTAAGCTCTAAAGATGGAATTTTTAAGACTTTAGTCCACATAAGATGCTCAGCAGAGGCAAATGTGTCTTTCTGGGGTTAGCATCTTTTAAGGAGACGGGTAGTTTAAAATAGCAGAATGTCTGCCTTGCAGACCATGATTTTTATTTTAGAAGGGGTTTGATCTGGGAATGCAAAAAAGAGAAATAGGAAAAAGAGCCTTTTTGTTATTGTTTCAACCCTGCTCGTACAGTGCATTTATAAGAATAGCAAATAATGAGAACCAAATTCTAATACAAAATAAAAGCCAGGGCAATTGTGCGGATGGCAGAGGAATTTAAAACCATTCCATAAAACTAAAACAATTTTATTCCAAATTGCATTGCTTATACAAATTGTATTGCTTATAAGAGAGGATTGTCTGGCTTCATAGCTGAGGGCTGGAGTGGTGGTTTTAAAAGGTGTTTTCCTAGAGGATGTTTTGAAACAGAAACAGTTAAGGAAGGAGCACGCAAAGTGAACCAACAAGGAAAAACAGAAACCCATGACCTTTAAAAAAAGAAATAGTTTAAGAATAATGATAAGGGCATTAAGAATAATGATAAAGGCATGATAAAGGTTTCCAGAACAACATCGAGAGAAAATATATAGAGATGAGACAATCATTCCTTTCACAAATTAATGAACTAACCCAATCGGTGGAACTCACTGCCACAAGGCAGCTCTGAGGTCAAGAATAATGAGAACTTCCAGAGTAACCGTAATATTGATTACAAAGTGGCTGAAGGAAATGTACATTTTAATGCCTTGGAACATAAAACAATTTCTAAACCAAAGCATGAGACAGGAGCTGAGCTAGATGGACCACCAGTCTGACCCGGTCTGCCAGCATCTGCATCCTCCTGACAGTAATGGTCAAGACAGGCACACATCCTAATCTCTCTCCTAAATCTCTCGTGTTTCATCATTAGGAAATAAGAGCAGTGCTATAACCATCCATGTCAAGAACAGGAGATCATAACATACATGAAAATACTGGTAGATCAGCTGGCCCAGAAATTTGGATTTTTGTAGCTGGTAAAAATGATTGTGTGTTCCTTAAAAATAGCTTCAAGAGTTCAAGAAATCTGGGAATCAAAGAAAAAAGCTGGATGGCATCAGCAGAAGCATGAGTTTTCCCAGAAAAGATGGAAAACCAATTTATCTGCATTTCTCATTTTCCTAATTGGTTATAATAAAATTATGAAGTAAAAATATGAGTAATTTTATCAGGGAAAAAAAATATCATCAGAGCAACCAGGAGATAAGAACTTCAGAGTCTTGATCTATTGACTCGAGTGGATCTTCGCTAATTTACAGCAGGGGAAAACTTGGTCCCTGGAGAACAGGGGAGTCACGAGCAATAAAGCTGTGCATGTTTATCCTGTATGGCCAGACAGCCTCAAGAGTTTTTGGATCCCGTTAGTTCCTCGGGATTTGTTAATAAACACTCTAGTGGAAGGTGACTAAACCTGTGCTTCTAATTCGCTGAGATTCCCTATCCCACCGCATGAGCTTTGGTGAGTGGCAGCATTTGCAAATACAGAGTGTAGAGCAGATGTCACTGGGTTTCAGGAAGCTTCACTTGAAAACCTGATTCAAAATTATGTGGATGGAACAAATGCTGTATTGATTGTGAAACTGTAAAGCATGGTGATAAATGGCAATATCAGAGTTTGTGTCATGGTGGATGGAGGATCCTGGAAAGTTTGATGCTGCAATCCCGCTTTACTGAATATCTAACCTAAATTATCGAATAGATAGTACATTAATGAAATTTAGAGGCTACATTAGATTTGGAAGAATAGCAAATATTCATTTTGGTGGAAGAACAAATTTAAGGGACACCAAGAACAAGATTTACAAAAAGAAAAAGAGAGGAGCAAAAGGTAATAAATTACGTCTGCTGTGGAAGCAAAGCACAAACTACAGATATTATTACAGTTCTTCAGTTAGCATCATAAAAAGCTAACTGATCTGCTGCAGTGAAATTCTGACCTCAATTACATGTAAATGAGAAAACTACTATTGACTTCAGGAAATTCAGCACTTAACTCTCAACTGCTGGGGTTTTTTCGGTTTGAGAATGGAATTTTCAAATGTGACTAAGAGATTTAGAAGCACATACCAGCCCTTTGGTCCCTTCAAAAATAGTTCACAAAAGCATATTGCTAAATAGGTAGCATACGTATCTGCCCTGAAAATCGGTAAGCTTTTATTACCAGGAAACACCAACTGTTTGTATTTCAGTGATGCCGAGTTCAGATTGCACTATTGGGTGCTTTTCCAGTTCTACTGGTATGTCACAGTGATACAATAGATTTAAATTTTTCCTTCTCTCCCACTTTCACCCAAAAAAAACCCCACGTGAAAGTAACACAAGAATGTGTTTTTCCAGCATTTTAAATCAATGTTGAAGAGAAACAATGTTTTAGCCCAACACAGGTTATGATATAGGAAGAACTATGTGAAATTTAATAGCCTGGGTTATCCAGGAGGTCAGACTACCTGATCCTGGTCCTTTCTGGCCTTTAACTCTGCGAATAAATTAGAAACCTGATCTCTCAAAGTTTTAATTTCAGAGCAGTCTTTGTAAATGGGGGTGGAGTGGAATTCCTAATAAATTACATCCTCCTCCAACATTCATTTTTCTCCCTGAGAAAGGCTTTCTTTGAGAAAACAGTGTTTAGTTCCACATCTTCTAAATTACAAAAAATTTATATCCCTTTATGTCTTACACTCTACTGTGTGCCAGCACAGCAATTATTAAAGCATTTTTATTGGTATTACACAGCTCTCTATGAAATGTGAATTAAATTTATCATGAAAATTGATTTTTAATGACAGCTCAGGTTTACATTTCTGAAGTTCATACCTTTCCACTATTTTTTTTGTTGGCACTAGAGTAGGGCAGCTACAATATCTTTATTTGTCAGAAATGGATCAGGAAACATCCTGTAGTTTACTCGCATTTATAGGTGTAATTCTACTGATGAAAATAATAAAGTGTTCTACGGGAGTTAATCTGTAGAGAGAAAAATTGGGCTAATTGGTCCAAATCTTCATACCCGAGTACCTGAAGTTCCTGCATTTGCTCTTAGACACTTACAGGAGTGTCTGGATTCGTAAAGCTCTTGGATGTGCTCAGCTTTCAGTTTAGTTTTATAAGAATTACTGGACATCACATCCCTGGAATCAATTTGTCATCCTCTGCCTCTTTTTCCCCCATGTCTTATCTTTCCTTATTACTAACAAACTGCTGGAGGTAACTTTTGGTTTAGCAGACTGAGCATGGCACTGGGTACTAAAGCAGTTACCTGCTTTAGCAGTAGGGAATGCTGCTTTTTAATCTACCTGTTTTTTTCAGCTGCTGCAGATGGAAGGGCTTCATAGAATTTTCCGGGCTTGCTATTTAATATATCGTATTAATATGCTCTTACGAAAACAGTCGTCTGACATGGAACATGCAGGAGCAGAATTGGGGCTTACGGCATAACTAGGTCTCCTCTGGCCTTAAGTAGATGAGGACAGAAAGGTACAATGTGAAGTCAAATGCAATTATTGACCACTCCAAACAGTATTACGCCAACTGAGCATCAAGCGTGCTTAGCGTTCAGGTAGCTTTCAGAAGGAAATTAGGTCTGTATTAGTTTAAGCTACTGTGGATAAAACCTCCAGCTTGGCGAAAATGTCACTTTTGCTTCTCCAAAATAGCTGTATTTCTGTAAGACACATCTGTGCAGGAGTTGGGGGGAGGCTTGGGTTGTTTTTCATTGGCTGATGGGGGAAGGATTATTGGTTGCTGTTAAAAATGATCCCAAGCAAACTTTTACAAGGTCTTCTGTGACTAATAAAACCTGAGTCTTTGAAATGTACTACAACCCAAGTTGTTGTTAAGAGATAATTCTCTTCGATCCAGATGCTTCCATGTGAAGTGCAGAGCAAAGAAAAGAAAAAGGGAGAAGGAAAATTGATGGAAAGCCCCTGAAAGCAGAGGGGGAAGACGTCAGCAATTTCCCTCCCTTTAACACTTCGTGCCCTGGATTTGGGAAGTAGCCTCAGGGTCCCTGTGCAGACTATGGCATGGTGGGGACTGAGAAGGAGCCCTGCCCAGTGGGCTTACCTGAGAAGAGATCTGGGAGGAGAATAGTCCTTTCCAGGCTTGGTAGGGTCCTGACACATCGGGATTTCATCTGAAAGGTGATCGTAGATAACATGGGGTTATCTTGCTCGTGGTGTAATCTCTGTAACAGTGAATACATGATCATAGATGTGTGAAAGTGCCTAGGAAGAGCTTCTTTTTACATGAGTGCCCTGAGATTCAGGCAAAGGATTTTGATCATCCTCCAGCAGGTTTGGCTTATTTTGTAGATGTAAAGGGTTGTAAAATCCTTCCCTCTGTGGTTTGTACTGTATATTTCCAGCCATTTTTCACCTCTTCCTGCACTCAGACCCAAGGGCCTGCTCACGAGCAAATGAGTGAGATAAGGTGTGGAGGCATTTTCTCACAGTCCTGCAAGATGAGGTTTGGCTGCTGCTTGTACAGTGAGGCAGCATCGTCTCCTTCACGTCTTCAGAATATTCCCTCCAGAGAGGAATTAACATATTTTTCTGGCCACCCATCTCTTGGAGTCTTTATTTCATGTTTGGCCAATCCTTTCCCCCTGCTACCTGTGCCCTCTTGCATTTCGTACCTGACCTCTGGACTTTATGCTTTAGTCTGGAACGATGGAGACTTCAGTCATCTCTGGAAAAAACAACTCTTTTTGTTTGTAAACAAAAAATCACAACTGGCAGCCTTGCTTCATGGGACACCAAATCCTTCTAACTACCAGTGATAGCTGGGAATCTAAGGCGCCTTAAAAAATCCCAACCTACATAGCTGATACATTCTGCAGATGGTATACAAGCAGCCCCAACACCTGCAGAACTTCACCCATATATCTTGCTCACCTGTTTACTTGCCTGAATCTAAAATGTCCTGTCAGCAGACACTGTATACGTTTTCTTCTGAGAAGGCAATCCCTTTTAATCTTCCATGAATTTGAAACTACACCAAGCTCCTCGAACGAAAAAATAAAAATAATAATGAGGCAGGCACAAGCAGTATAAATCAATATAGCACTATTGATGTCAACAGAACTATGCAAATATATACTAGCTGAGGATGACACATAAAATCAAGCACTAACTTCATACAGAAAGAGATAGAAACAACAGCAGCAATATTAAATACACTTTTCAGCTATGCCCAAAATGGATTGTGGAATAAGTCATCGTTGTAATATGTAATTTGAGAGGGCTGTGGATTCTTTTGTGAGCATGTTGCTTCAGGAGATGAAAAAAAAATAAAAATCAAAGCACAGCCTTGCAAGTAACATTCCCCCCTGATATTAACAATAAAACTGTAACACTGCTTGGCTTTAAATAACAATTCTAACTAGTTTTTGCAGGTTGTTGTAAATTGTGCTCTGCCCCAAAGAGTCAGGGTTGCAATGGTGCCGCAACAAATGCCATTACAAGCAAGTGATTTGTATCAGCGTTGGTCAACTTGGAGTTTTACTAAAAACATCGTTATTTTGGAATTCATTTCTGCCTGCACTGAGCATTACGGTCGTACTGCAGGCGAAGTTCCCAGTGAGGCGCTGGGTCTGCTTGGATAAAGCCCCTAAAGACTAAATAAGAAACATGCCAGTAACATTAGTGGATGAGCTACTCTCGTTAGCAGAAGGAGCCGTTGGGCTGACACAAAGCTGGGGTGGTGACAGAACGATGTATCTTTTGGTTAAGCTGCCAGTCCAACGGTGGTTTACCCGCACAAGACTCACCATATGCACGAAGCCCCTTTGTGAGCTGATGAGCTCCTCCTGCCTCCGAGGTTCCCTACTGTCAAATCTGACCACAGAAAGGGGTAGTGGGTAAACAAAGCTAAGAAAAAAAAATCATTCCTAATAAATCAACAGCTTAGCAATTAGTACATGCCCCTATTCCATGAGTTCTTCATGTAGCACACTTGTGCGAGTTAAATATCCACCTAGTATTCATTTCACAGAATGGAATTATTCCTCATACACATTAACTGAGACAATTACTGAAACACCGAGATCAGATTAGCTACTGTATCTTGAAAAGAACAAAAAAAAAGAAAAGAAATCATTGCTGCAGCAAATTGCAGAAGTGTTAAAAGGCTCAAAAGGTTGTTCAACTAGTAGACAGTTTTAAGTAAAGCTAATAAAACATGGCCACTTCATTATTCATTCATGAGAAAAGGCTGAGTTCAGACAGTGCATTTCAGTGGAGAAGCTGGTCTATAATATCCTGTCTTTTGTTCATCATTTCCACGATCTCCATACACATCTTGTTTATGTAGCAATTCTTTTAGCGCACTAAAGACTAACCCAGAGAAGTCAAAGAAGAAATCCCCCACCATTTTAATAGACTTTAAATCTGGTGCAGATCTTCCCAGTTCTGGGATGGACCCTCATGCTGACAGTGCTCAGTGCTTTCCAGGGAATAACCTCTCCCTTGTTTCACTGAATCCTTAATAAAAGCCTGGGTCTACTCCTCCTGAATTCAACTGCAAGATTCTCTTTGCCTTTAATTTGTAGCAGGACTGTAGGATCCAGACCAAGAGCCACATCAGGAGATTTGTGACCCGTTTTCTGGCTCTGGTTCTGACACACGTCATGAATAGTGGTGTGCAAATTACTCCAGTCATTTGTTCTTCGCTCAGACTGTCTGTGGAAATGGGGAAGGAATTAATTTCCCTGTTTGCAGAGTGGCCCAATAACACTCAGAACACCAGTCGTGAGCTGAGGCTGCTAGGGTCCGAGGACACGCTGCCTCGGGCACTAAATGCTCCGGTGGGCTGAGGTTTCCAAAGTGGGCTAGAGAATTCGGATACAAATTATGGGAATTTTAGTAGACATCCAGGTTGCCAAGGCAAGTTTCAAACACCACCTTTAAGCATCACCAGCCGTAATCACTCCAGCTTTTTGTTCCGGTCATTTTCTCCTGCATATCCAGTTAGTCGTTATTTCTTTGTACTCTCCTGGCCTCTTTCCAGGCAAAAACCTTCTAGCCATAGAACTTCCAGGCGTGTAACCTTCTGCCAAATGAGGCAAAACACCAAATAGTTAAATAAATAAGCAGCATCAGGGTCCATTGAAGGGAGATTTTGGATAGGCAGAGGCTGGTTTATGATTTCACTTATCTGATGCACCTTATTTTCATCTCCTCCTTTTCCAGTCAGATTGCTCTTGCCATTTAAAATTTAATCTCTCGATTTGACATTTTCTCCAGTTCTCCACACCACTTGCTATAATTACAGTTCTTCCACTTTCCAATGCAGCTTTTCAATACCTTATTATTTATATTTTTTCTTAAATCCTTTTCTCCCAGACTGAAATTTATTTGTAATTTCTCGGAAAAATATCTCCCAGTTAAAAAAACAATTACTGTGGATTATTGAAAGGGGGAGAGGAGGAAAATGGGACGGGGAGGTTGATCGCTTGCACAGGGCACAGTTGTGTATTTGAGCTAATAAAGGAAAACAGCAAGTTTCAGCTCTACGGGTTGGCCAGACCTCTTCAACACCTGACAGATGGGATCACGAACCCCTCGAGGTGGCCATAATCTCTGTGTTCTCACTGCTGGGTGCTGCATGAGCAGAGCTTCTTGATTGTGAGCATCACTTCTGCAGGCTGTCCCAAACCAAATAATAGCAGCAATAGCTTAATATTAAACAATTATGTGTCAGATGGTGAGAAAATGGTATCACAGGGATATCAAGAATAGGCCAGCTCCGGCACCATGGGGATGTGCTGTGTGTAGCCAAGGCTTTCCCCTTCCCCTTGGCGCTGTGGCAGCTCTGCAGAGTATTTGCTCTACAGCCTATTTGTTATACATCAAGCAAATAAACACTGTCCTCTGGGAGAGGCCACATTCTAGCCCTTATTTGAATCATTTCCATAGATGTTCTTTTGAAAAAGTATGCAGTGATCCAGCGAGGCCTTCAAAGAACACCCTCCCCGCAGTGTGGGTGGTAACACAAAACACCCAGCTTTCAGACCTAGCGCTTCCAGTCACAGCAGATAAAGCACTTCACCTCTTTCACAGCGATACCATGAAAACCTACTGCCCTAAGTCATACTCAGGACCCTGTGTTCATACCCTTCCTCATTCTCCCATCCTTTCTCAGTACAGTCTTTTACAGGACACCTTAGAAAATTATGATGGTGGGCTGAGGAGCAGCTTTTGAAGGTCCCTTTCCCAGAGCTGCTGTGGAGCCACATCCCAGCCCTGTCGCAGTCCCCCCAGCTTCCCTGTAAACTGACAGCCTGTACGACACGTGCTGAATTTCTCTGGGAACGCAGCACTAAACCAGAGTCTAGAAATGCTAGACACACTTCAAGTAGTAAATAACTTTTCTGAACATCTTAACTTAATAGGGCTCTATTATTTCAGCCAACTGTAAAATCAGAACATGACTCGCTACCCTGACAATGTTATCTTGTCAAGAGCCCAATTTGTTGACTGTTGGAGGGTTTTTTTCTTGTTGTTTTCTATTTGCTTTTGGTTTATCCTCAATTCTCTTTTCATTTCCCTTTGTATTGATTTTGCAATTTTCCTTTCTGCTTTTTCACGTTTCACACACTTAGATTTCAGCGATTTCTCTTCTTTTCTTCCTGCGTTGGTATTTAATATGTGCATCTGTCTCCATGTTTAAAGGTGGAGAGTTTTGATACCTTACCAGTTTCATAAAACTCCCACCAAGACTTTTCTTCTTTTGTTTTCACTCGGGTCACAGTAATGGTGTTCTGGCAGCTGAGCACTGGGACCTTTTTCGACTAAATAAGTTGAAACAGTACAGGGGTTCATTTGGTAACTCTTCAAGCAAGTTCACAGGCTCAGGGTTTGCAGCCATATTTATAGCAGTGCTGAACAAATGTTAGGATTTCAGCTGAAAGCCCTTCTTTATTCTTAACGTGTTAATGTAAGGGGAAGTACAAATGGCAGGAGTGCGAAATACGATTGTCACCGGGCTCGGTATTTCCAGAAGATGCAATATTTGTGGGTCCAGCTCAAAAAAAAGAGAGGGGGAGACTGTCCTCAGGCTTCAGGTTTGGCACAGAGCAGCTGGGCAATGCTGCTTACACAGACCTCTCTGCACAACAGGCTACGAGATGCTCTCCAGACACTTCACAAGCAACCACGGCTTCAGGGACAGCCTTTCCCTGACTGTGGGACTCTTTGCCCACCCTTCTGTGCTCTGTCTTGTCCTCAGCCACCGGCAGAAATCACAGCTCAGAAAGGCTCTGCTGTATGGTGCCTCCCAAGGGGCTGAACGGTATTTGTGGTTCTCCTCCAGTACGGCTTGTACACAGAGCCATAGCTGGAGGGGAAAAATGTACCTCCTCCTCCGCCCAATATTGCATTTGGGAAGCTGTTATATGCTGCATGGTATGTAGTACCAACCGTGTAGAAACTGGGTTATGGCAAATTGTTTAACTTCGCTGCCATGAGTAGTCCCATTTGAATCTATGTGATTAATCAGAAGCAAAATTTTCAGGGTAAGAATCAGCGTGGGCAGTACCAGGACATTGCAGTTCACTGCAGTGACCTACATCAGAAGAGTCCCAGCACCCACATTTGCTGAGGACAAAAGATTGTGAACGGCGAATGCATTTCTTATATTGCCATCACCTCAGGAGCAGCGTGGGTTCTTACCCAGTCTGTTTTCAATCCTTTTATAATCATAATTTGTTGCTTTTGTTTAACAGCTGAATTTAGTCATTCTGGTATTTTCAACTGAAAAGGAAGCATCAAGTTTCAATGAGTTCTTGGCTTTGTAGAGCAGAATATGATTTACTTTTACTCCAAATCTTTTATTGTCCTGACAATATTTCTAGGGCCTCAGCAGCTGAAGACAAGTGGCTGTTCAGTAATCTCGGCTTTTAAATGACAATAAAAAAGACATTAACCTTCAGGGTTTTGAAAAATAGTTTTAAAAGTATATAGTGTACAAATCACATCCTTCCACAATAAGTTGTTCAATGTAGTTTTCACAAATCAACCCTGTAATTTTGCTGGCTATTGCCTTTATTTTAGAAAATTTGGACTTCACAGTTTTGAGAGTATGAAATCTCTCCTTCTGTAATTACTGAGAATCCATTATTATTTTTTTTAAAAAGACTGATTTTTAAAACTGATAAGAAATTAATTTACCTAGGTTGAGTCTCAGAAAATTAATTCTGTATTCACAGAGTAAGTTGCAAGTTTGGGGAGGCTCTGCTGTGTTCACCATACAAATGAGAGTTAATAGCTGTTTTAAGCACCACATGCATCTCAGTCTACAGTGCGGAGCTGCAAAAGATCTGTATTACAAAGGTGAAGAGGACTGGGTCAAACAGCTTGGAATATTCTGTATTTTTTTTTTTATTTTTGTTATTCAGACTCTCATAGGCAGTGTCAGATGTTGCATTTTGCCAGGAAGCTCTTTCAGAAACACTTCAGACTTTACTTCCCATGTAAAGAGCTCTGGTTTTCCAGGACCGATTCTCCAACAGCGAGGCGCAAACAAAGCTCTGGTTTTGGTAGCTTAGCTAGGCTAAGGTTGTACAATAAAAAAGCTGTGAGAAGAGGAAATTTGTTGGCTGATTCATCATTTTTCCTCTGCCTAATTTTATCTTGCAGCAAAAAGAAACCTCACTGGTAAGAATATCATAGAATGCCCCATTTTGTCAGTATGTGGAAGACACGGGGACAACTGCCATGGCCTCAACAGCTCACAACACTGCGGGAGTGTTTCAGGAGAGGAATTTTGTTCCTCTAAAGACCTGGATGCTCCTGAGGAGCCAACTTGACCTTTCCAGAGCTTAGGAGGGCTCTAACAATGGAGATGAATCTCCGCTGCAGAAATCTCCACAGTGGAAATCTCCACAAATCTCCACATTGCAGAGAAAATGACCAGCCTTGGAGCAACCAAAATTTAGGCAAAGCCAAGACTGGACTTTTTTTTATGTAATAACAATGATGATGTAAAAATCAAGAGACAGTGGAATGCAACAACCCCTAAAATAAATTCCAAGTACAGTACTGAACATTGTAGACCGTCAAAATTACAATACCTGAGAGTACTAGATTAATTAAACTGTGATAGAATACAATATTTTCAAAAACGAGAGAGATTATACACTTAGAAGAATCCCGAGCAGTAAAATGACATAAAATTCAGGAACTCCTGCTCTTTCAAATTTAAAGATCTGCAACCTCAAGCTCTCCACTTGCTTTATTTAATCGGCCATACAGTCTGCTTGCAGACACAAAAAAAAAAAAAGGAAAGGCATAAAGCTAAAAAGCAAGAGGTCCATAAAGGATACCTAAGTTGGACAGGGTTGTGTTTTCTTCTCTTCTTCCCTTTCCCCACTCTGCTCTCCGCTTCCCTCCCCCCTCTTTCTCTGCTTCTCACTAGTGGTTGATGAAGGCCTGTCTGGGTTTTTTTATTATTACTGTTTTATTAGAAGTTCAGTTCCTGCTGTGTCTGAAACATTCTGCGATAGCTGGAGAATAAGTCAAATGTGACACTACATAAAAAAGAGACTTGAGTAACTGCGATAGGAAGAGATTTACAGGCTGAGTGTGTAGAGCTTTGTGGTGTTGTTTTTTGTTAACACTTAATTTCACTTCTGTGGCTGGACTCACATTTTCCTGTATTAAACTTTCACTCAGCTTCTCCCTTCAGATACGCTGGGAGAGCCAACAGTGCATTTCCTGAGATACCCCGCTGAAGTATTAAAACGTGGGTGGTTTGGCTGAGTTACTGGGGCCCAGGGAAAAGTTCTGGGGACTTTTCGTCTGGGGACATCAAACCCCAGATGATGAGCCCAGGTCAGATGCTGGGAGCTGTTATCACCCAGGTGAAGCAGTGACCAGCTGGAAGGTCAAGTAAGGGCAAGTTGTCTCCAAGTCCCACCTGGAAGGTTTCACTCATTGAGTGCACTCACAGCTCTCAGTGAGGGTGTCATAACACTTCTAGTAGAAGCAGAACTGATCTGTAGCCCACATTTTTACGGTCTTAAAAAAAAAAAAGTGCTTCCCTCGCCCATCTTCTCCTCCCATCACGCTTTAAAGAGCTGTCAAGCAGCAGGTTTATTTTCGCTGAGTCTGAATTCAGGGTGTTAGGGAACAAACCGACCAGGGACACATTTAAGAGAAAGACTCCTTTGCATTTCAGCATGATGCACAAGCAAGCAAATCTCTCTCTGGACACTTATATCCACCATCATCTTTTCCTGCTCCCACATTTCTCTGAGCTGAGAGTAACTTGGACAAGTTCTGTTCCTGCAATAAAGAAAATAAAACAATAATCATATTCTATATCATGCTAATAAAGCAGCACCTGACTCTCTCCATTCCAGATGCCAGAATTTAGCAGAGACTGCCCTTGCAGTGAAAGACCAGGTAGCTCCACCAGACTGCCATATCACAGCCCCATCCTCTCTTGTTCTTCACGCTCCCTCGCCTGCATTCACTCCCTCTCTTTCTCTCTCATCAGACACAAGCTTTCTGGGGCAGCAAACGCTCTTTATGTTTTACATTTGCACAGTAGCAAGTACAACACAATTCCTGCCCTTAGGCATGAGCTCAAAACAAATCTTAAGAGGGGACTTGCATATTTGCCTCTACTTTGTATTTATGGCTTTGTGTAGAAGGTGGCTCTGAACTTGGCTTGGCTGCAACCAGCTTCTCTATGGATGAACGAGCCTGAGGGAAGTGGGTCCATGGGAGCTCTGGGAGCAGAGTAAGGAGAAGGGCTCCAGGGTGGTTGCATGAAGCGCTGGAAAGCCCCTTGGCCTGGCATGGCTTGAGGAGGAATTTTGTCACCCGGGGGAGACTGGGTGACTGGGTGCTTGCAAGGTTGGTCACTGCTGAGCAGCATAAGCACATTGCTGGGTCCAGCCACCCACAGCAGGCAGAGCTCCTGGGGAAAGCTGAGCAGAGACAGTCAGCAACCATCATTGCCATGGTTGCCCCAGGGCAGGAGACAGCAAGAAGGCTGTCAGAGGCCACCACTTGGGTGATTTTGACAGCTGACTAATATCCTGGTGGAGAATGACCCATTCATCAAAGGCAAAATTAATTATGGATGAGATTTGAAGGAACCTTTCAGGAGTTCTGTGTTTGGTTGTTAGGTAGTGGTGGTCCGGGCTCTCAAGGTCACCACTAAAGGGGATGTTTAATGCCCAGCTGACACTCCCCTTTGATTTCAAGCTCCTTTCAAAATTCATTTGCACACCTCCTAGCTAGCTGAGATACACCCTGGATTAGCAACACACAGCACTGCTCCTCTCGGCTCCCTCTCCTTTGGCTGCCTTTGAGCATTCCAACTTCTCCTTTCGCTCTTGCTTATCTCAGATTTTATATCTATCCGCAGTGTTTTCTCTCTGTGCTGCTCTCATTTCCCTTCTCTGTCGCTCCATGTAATCCTTATCCTTCTCTGTGCTTCGTTTAATCCTGGCTGCCCGATTATGCAAATTGCACATTTACATTTTGACAGGGCTCCTCCACCCCTTTGCACGTCGTTATTTGTAATACAAATCGTTTCCCTGGCTTCCTGGCTGTCTCTCAGCCTCCTCGCCAGGACGTCACGTGGAAGAGGCGACGTGGGGCTGAGCCGTGACCTGGCCAGCAGACCCCATGGCCACACTGCACAGGACAGCTCGGAGAAGCACGTTGACCTTCTTCCACTGCGTTGGCTAACGGGAGAAACGGCAGCGTGTCTTCTCGCCTGACTGCTCGCCTCCCAGCCATCAGGTACAGAAGGGCCGGAGCTGCAAGAAGCTGAGCTGGGAATGTTAGCGCAGGGGGAGTACCCTCCTTCTCTCTTCCACTTTGTGTCAATTGGTGCAGGTTTTTAGTAATATTTTTCAGGATGTTGTGGTTTTACGTCTATTCCCCCAAAGATTAGCTGCACTTGTCTGCTTTACATATAGGTGTAAAAAAAAAATAAAATAATCACCCGCAGTACCCTTAAAAATAAAGTTTGGGGAGAGAAATTAAATGCTATTTCTTCCATAACTTACTTAATAAAACTCACAGGATTTTGCAATAACATCTTCCACTGTAATTCGCATTTAGTACTACTGCACTCCACAGCAGGTATTATATTGCCCTCATCTCTATAGCATTTAAGGTTTTTCCAGTAGTGAAGCATCAGTTTCTGCTTCCACTCACCCTCTTCCTTGGAGGAGATTTGTTTCTGCAGACTAGTGTTTTATTTGGGTAAGGCCTTATTTATCTTAATTCTAAGTACATCCTGCTCTGGGTTTACATTGGAGAAGACAAGGTCAGGGAAGTATACATCTTATTTAGACTGGAAAGCGCTGAAGTTTGAGGGCTCCCGGTGAGAAGTCTCCCAGCGGCAGGCATTATTCTTACTGCTCTCTCATGATGACCTTCATTAGCTCCCACATGAGTTCATTACCTCATCCTCCAAGAAAACTTCATATCTGTGACACGTTACGCAGTGGTAAAATTACATTTAAGAGTAGAAAAGCCATTTTAGGCTCACTGGACTGGGGCCAGGCTTACACAAAGCACCACCAGCATCTCCAATCTCGCCTCCTTGGCACTGCCAACACAGAGGGATTATTTGCACATGGGCTACAGGTGCTGCAATATATCCCCAAGAGGTGACCATCCCCAAAGGTAAGAGAGGCAAAGGCTGGGAGTGAAGCGGCATCACCCTTAGTTTATGGAGAGGCAGAAACAGTTAGTCCAGGCTTGGCAAGAAGCCCACAGGAGAGCTGGCAGCCGAGCCTGGGCACACCGACCCACGCGCTATGAAGTTTGCTGCGAGATTTACGTACATATGAATTTTTATAACAGGAAGGTATTTTTTCCTCTTCTTTCTCTGTCAAGCTTGAGTGAGCGCACAGTTACAAGACAAAATTGCCTTTGCTTTCCAGCAGTGCTGTCCCCGCCTGTTTTCCATTGCTGCTCTCACACCCATTCTTCTTTGTCATTTCCAGCCCTCTTACAACCCCCCATCTTTGCTCCTCTCCTTTGCTTGGCCAAGACAAGGTGGAAAATTCACACTGCTGAGGACGAGGTTGGTATGTCAGAGCGCTGCCTTCTCTCCCTAGAGCTCCCTGTTTTTCTACAAGACACCTTTACCTTTGAACTTTTGTTTTAATCTCCCTTTTATCAACCTCCATATAAAGCTACGTTGGTTCTCTATCCAGTCCAGCCCCTCATTTACATTCCCGGTGCGTGCCTTTCTATACTTAGATTCAACTTCCTTCCCCGTCTTATCCCCCTTCTTATCCGCTACCTTCAGCTTCGCATCTTTTGTCTTCCCTTTTCCTCCCCCTCTCCTTTTTCTGTCCGTTTTTAAGTGAACTCTTCATGCACCACTAAGCCCACTCCATCACGCCGCTGCCGTCGTTCCCGGTCCCGAGCGCCGGCTGGCCCAGGCATCCCTCCCCTCGCCGCCGGAGCAGCGGCGTGCATCCTCTGCATGCACCGCTGGATAAATGGCCAGCATTAGAAATGTTCTGCGAGATGGAAGCCTGTGGCAGTGCTAATGTGCCACCACTAGTGCATCTCGCCGCAGTCGTCACATCAGTCCTGAGGGAAATTACAGCCAGATGATCTACGGCGCTAGGCCTCCTGTTTTAATCCCGGCTCTTTTGCATCCTGCCGGAGAGAAGTACAGTCGGGCTGGCAGCTGGAAACGACTGGCCTTTTGTCACCGTGTGGCTGTATCATTGCTTATTTCGCTCCCGTCGCCTGCCGAGCGTTCATCGGGAAGAGAAGATGCAGGGGAGCTGGACCGGGCGAGAGGAGGGCTGGAGGAGGAGATGATTAACGCTAATGGCCGGGACCGGCGAGATGAGGCTGATAATGGCTGCTTGTTGCTTTTTTTTGCTAGCAGAGCAGAGCAATAGCCATATGAGAAAGGGAAAGGTCAGATACTGAGGGAAATAGAAGATACTTAAAGCTAAATGCCAGAACATCAGTTTAGTGAACTAAGGAAATATTTCCCTCTCTGTGCGTTACGGGCCTCGGCAGGGCTGGGAGGTGCCGCTGGTGTCCCCGCTCTGCTCCGTGGGGAGGGATTGTCTGAACCCTTCTTTGGCATCAATCAGCACGAGCACTCAGTCACGTTTAAACACGATTGATGAAGTGATGGATCCCTTGTTTATTGAGACTTCAGGGTGAAAACCTGCCTGTAACGAAACCGTTGTTCTCCTCATCTTTTGTGGGGCTGGAACCATCTTGGCCGGAGCACCGGGGCCTCCAGAGTTAAAAGCTCAGCTGCAGCTTCCCACCTCGGGCTGCAGGGACTTGTATTCCCAGCGCAGCAGTCACGGGTCAGGCTCTGTAGTATATCCATCCCAGGAGGCTGTGAGTGCGTGGAGCCTGAGAAACCCTGGACACTGCTTTGAACTTACATTATTAATACCCACCTCAAGGCTTCCTCGAGAAGACGAGCTGAAAACCGCAGTCTGTTTCACTCGGAGGATACTCCACCTTTATGTTTGTGTCAAAACAGGGGACTTTCACAAATGCCTTTGTTGCCAGGGGCTTGAATTCTGTACAGGGAACTTGGCGCTCTGCTGCATCGCAGTAAACAACAGCACATTTCTATGGATTTATTAATCGGTTTTGTATGCATTTATTTTTCTGTAGTGGTTTAAGCAAATAAAATGAAGTAACCAGAGGATTTTTACTGAGTTAATTAAAGAGGAGAGCAGTTCCAGGCAAGCATGACATTAAAGACTTGCCAAATACCTCTTTTCTGAAAATACTACCAGCCACTTTAAAGTCTGCTCCAATTCTCAGGCTCTAATGGAAAGTCCTTTCCAGACAAACTGGTTCAAGTTCCAAAACAAGTTGTCTGTCTGCGAGTTTGGAAAGGGGAATGGGCAGGAAGAAGAGGGGTTTTTATGGGGAAAATAGGGAAAAGAGAGTATCCGAGATAACAACTTAGAAGTTTTGTGTCTCCCTCCTAAAGCATTTTAACTGGCTTGGTTCTGCCTGAGGCTCCCAGTTCAGGGGTAGCGTGGGGAACTGGAGTCTCGGCAACTTCAAAACTGAGTCTGAGTTTGGTCCTAGATGTCTAAAATCTGTTTGATTTAATACTCTCGTGGTCTTTTCCCACGCTTTAAAGCTCTGTCCCGCTGTGCTGGCTTTGACAGGAAGCCCAAAGCAATCATCAGTTTCTATAATCAAAAATTTGCCACAAACAGCTCTTTATTAAAATCAATGAGAGATTTGACCTGTTAATTTCTGAAGTAGCCTCCTGTATGCAGAGAGGCTCTGCAATATTGTCTGGCTCTCAGATGTGAGAAATGACACTTTGTATTGCTCATGGGGTGCTAAAAATGTATAGATGTGAAATAGATTGGGAGATCTGCCAATACAAAGTTAATAGAAGTTCTCGTAATTTCCCCAAGTGACATTACTGACCTGGGCTTGAAGTGAAGCCAGGTCTGGTTTCACATCATCTAACATTTCACTAAATGTTAAACGATTGAGATAGAATTTTTATTAGGTATGCCAGTATTTCATAATTTACCACAACCTCTAGATATATATTTTCCTTTTACAGTCCAGGAGATGTTTATTATGGTCTTTTGAGATGCATTAAAAGGGTGTTAGTACAAATAAAGCTCCCTTCCTTATTCTCCAGGCTGCAAAAGCAATTTAATATCAGCACATTGGGTACCTGGTGTGCTGCTTTAACACATAAGGATCCAACAAGTACACTCCAATGCTCTCGAGGGCAGATGTTTGATGACTTCGAGCTGCTGCAGTGGGAGAAGGTAACACAATGATGCCGAGGGGAGAAAGACCTTCGCAAAGGCAGCCCACCAACAGAGTGTTATTTTTCAAAATGTACCCACTCAACCCAACGGCACCCACAGCAGGGAAACATAAGGTAAATTAGTGACCTTTCAGGCCCAGATGTTAAGAGAGTAGAATAGCTGAGAAATCCAAGGGCTAAGGTCAAGATAAAGAGCGCTGCATAAATGCAACAGCTGTAAGACACTGAAAAGGCATCAGAGACTGCGAGCACCAGGAATATATAAATCACTGGGAGCAATCTGCTGCAGCAAGGCGTGCTGGTCTAGACAGTCTCTTTAAACTATTGCCAATGCTTTCCAAAAGTGCATGGTTAAAATTAGGCTTCCCGAGTCCATATTTAGAAATTGAAAGGCACCAAAAGTACTGAGCACCCATCAAAACAGATGGGGCTCACAAACCCTCTGGAAATCAGGTCACACGTTTGAGGCAGAGATTTTCTGCGCTGAGTTGCCCCTGAACAGTGAAGGGTCTTGGTCAGAGAGCGTTCCCCCCCCTTCAGATCCAGGTTAAAGAAACATTTAAGAATCAAATTCCAGATTATGAAGAGCTTTGACCTATATAGAAAACCCAGAAGCCTGAGCAGCAGAACTAATGAAAGATGATTTCCAACATTTCTTTTCCACCTGGATTTCCCGATACCTCTAAGGAGTGACTTATAGCAGGGTCTGTCTCCTTCATACTCCCCCTGTTTTCATAAAACTTGCATAACTTCCGTGTCTTCTTCATGGGTGGTTAGAGCTAGCCCACATTTTCAAACATCTACTTGGTTATTTGGAAGTATGCTCAAGGATTTGGGGATGCTGTCACTTATAGTAAATGTTATACAAACCACATAGTGATACAAACTGAAGGGCTTTGTGTTGTTTATGTGTCTGCAGCTTCTCTAATTTATTACAGGATTTTTACTAAGTAGAACCCTTTCCAAGGCTGTGCCTATGCTTACAGAGACTCGTTTGAATCTTGTTCTGTCAGTCTTTCTGTTGTTTGAGCAGTCTCTCAACTTACAGGAAGCTGATTTTTACTGATGTATGTACTGTATTCTCCAATTTGCTTTGCTGAGAAATCTTCATGAAATGTTCTAGAAGTTGAGGGAGGAAAAAGGATAAATCACCTTTAATTGGTACCATATGGCCAAAAAAACCCCAAGCAAGCCCCAACAAAGAACAGTTAGCCACAACATCAAGATTTTTTTTCTTCTCATGAACGTACTTTGTGAGTTTCCTTGTTTACTAACGCAGCAGGATCAATTCACAAAGGATGTAACTCTTCCTATCAGGAGAGACATAAACAAACATTATTCCACTGGATTAAGACACAAGTTTCTGTAAACAACACTGCATATTCCCTTTGGCAGATGCAATTCTGTGACCCCAGCACCTACCTGTGATCTCCACAGACCGAGGGTGCATCAGGAGGGTTCAGAGGAGGAACAGCAGTGATTAACTCAGGTGATTAACTCAAGAGACAGAGCTTTATTATAGAGGACACCAGGCTCCATGCATAAAGCTGACCAGCAGAAAAAAAAAATCCCATGAACCATTGGGTTTCTTCCTCCACCAGATCTGAGTTTAGTCAGATAATTGGAGTTCTAATTTATTTATTGCTCATTAGTTTTTTTTAAGGCTCTGATCTTGTAAACACTCATGTGTTTGTGTTTATTGCTATGGTTTCAATTGTTGCACGAAACTGTTGCACAAAGTTCAATTGCTGTGTTTTTTTTCTTTCTTATGGAATTGAGTCCTACGAATATGGCCTATTTAAAATTAAAATTAGGCAGTGATTAACAACTATTTCCAAAATCAAGGGGAAACAAAAAAGCCCTATTGAAACAAGACAAAGCTGTATGGCTTTTGATAAATTTGCATGTTCCCCAGTCCTCATCCCATTTGGGCTTTACTGGTAGAAAGAGGAAACTCACAAAAATACTCGTTTTCTCAGGAAGGCGTGTTCTTCCATTTAATATAGCTTTAAGAAAAACACCCTACCAGCAATTTAGAATTGGTTTTCTCAAAGCATAACAAAACATACAGCTCACACATATAAATTCAAAGAGACATAAACAAAACACCTATAAAATCCTTGATTATTAATACGTGTGTTTTCTAAACATTACTGGCTTCAAGACAAACTTAGCCTGAAAGCACACATGAAGGAGCTTTACTATGCTGCCAGATGCTAAGAGCAGCTGCAGGGCCCTCTGCAGAGACCCTGATGCTCAGCTTTCTCCTTCTTGCTGGTGAGGCTCTTTAACCCCAACCTGCCAAGGGGTGACAGGGTGCCCCGGCTCCTCTAAAGAGCAGAGAAAGAAAACACCAGCAACAGCCCCGTCTGAAGGAAAGTTGCACGGGGTTTTGGGTTGTGTTCTGATTTCTGAGCTGCCCAGACAGTTGAACCTGGAGGAGGTGAAGCGTTCTGCTCGCTCAGTCAAGGTCAATCACTGCCGGGGAATCTGTCGCGTTTCTCTCTTCGGCAGCTGTCAGAGTAAAGGGAGGCAGCCGGCCACGGCGATGAGCTAATGAAGCTCATCTGGTACATTAGGTAGGAGAGGTGTAATGCAGAAGATTGCATGTTCAGACCCTACTATTAACTCATGCAAAAGTTGGCTGTGCGTTCTTTGTGTTCTTTCCTGAAGACAGAGTGGAGGCTTGCAGCATCATTACTGGGAATAAAGATGATAAATGACAGTTGCTTTTCTAACCATGTGCATCTTTTCTTTTCCCTCCAACGTGACTCAGGTTGCTCCTGAGATCCACTTGGGGCAGCTACCACTCCAGGTTTTTTGTCCTCTCATGCATTTTATCAAGCTGCTAGAAAGCATTTGCTCTTGGGTGAAAGCACACGTTTCTGTGTATGCTCAGTGACTTGCAATCCTGCATGTCCCTGACTAGGCTGAGGAGCCCTGTGGTGGTGTGAAACCCCTGTCTGGACCTGTTTGATTCTCCCCTGGCTGTACATCAGGCTGTAGAGCTCTTAACTGTACACCAGGAATCACGCAGAGGCTCTTTCTCTTGTTTAGGTGAAACCACCGGGTAGGAGGGCTCAGCATCTGGCTCTGATTCTGCAAGTTTTCCAACGGACCATCAGCAAAGTGCAGGGAGGGCAGAGAAATGCAGGGTTTGTTTTCAAACTCAGACCCTGCCCTGATAGACAATTCTCAGAGGTTCAGCTTGCGTTAAGCCACGTCCTCAGCAGAACTCAGCTCTCAGAAGTATCCACGCTGATGTGAGAGCTGGGGTGTCCAGAGAGCTCAGCATCTTTGCACTGAACTCTCTTGAAACCACAGGATTTTCACCTGGTGCTTAAAAAAAAGCCAAACTCTTTCTGCCATCTGTCCCTTGGTGTAGGGAAATGCTGGACTTCATCTCTCCCAATGAAATTTTCATCCTGCTAAACTCAAGGGGACTTTTGCCTTTAGCTTTAATCTGATATCAGGATTTCTCCCACTCTGCCTCCATGCCCCACCAGTACAACTGGGACTGTCATTCTTCTCCTTACGTTACACCTGGTTTCTGAGCTCTCCCATTGTGCCCAGCAAAGGTACCTGCTGTGCTTGGGTCTTCTGATGCTAAAGGAGTGAAAAAAATGCTTTAAAACATTTCATGACAAACTTAGATTGCTTTTCAGGGGACTCCTCAAACAGCTCAAGGGATTCATGTGGCAGAATTAATTTGTCTGTAAATTAATCCACAAAAATGCTAGCAGCCCTGGGGACTTATTGATACAATATAAAGTTACAGATAACATCTTTGCCAATGTTCTGTAGTATCGATGCTGTTGTCTATCTTATTTTCTCCTTTATAATCTCTTCTTGTTCGTCTTTTACGTGGAACTAGCATTTTTGTCCTAATTAGACAATTACACATTATGATGCACAAATTTGTTAACCTATGTTCACAAATCTTTTAATTACAGCAGTTGTCTTTGATGTGCTGTTATTATTCAGCTATGGCAGTAAACAATTCAACAGCTAACTGGAAGGAACACATTATTTTCTGAGAGACATTGTCATTATTTTTCAAAGTATTTTTTTCCCCCTAGAATACAGAGAGAGAATAACCAGAGAAATAGACAGAGAAACCAAACACCTCGTTCCACTAGTTAGTATTGAGAACACAATGGTTTTTTCAGCATAAGTAAGTTGGGGTCTTGTCCTTCACACCCGTAATCTCCAAGCTCCAAAACAGCCAGAGTGATGAGAAAGCCTTGTCTGGAGGCAGCACCAGCATCACCAGTAGATACTGGATGTGTGGCCCTTCACTGTGCTTCCAGTTACATGGTTCACAGCCATACAGCAAGAGGTTTTGCTCATTTTTAAAGGTGGAGTAAAGACTCTACATGGTTAGGTCTCTTAGGTAGCCTTAAAGAGAGTATTTAGCCCTTCTTTTGTCCTTTTCTTGCTCAAGGAAAACATATCCCGGTGATGCATTGCTGTTTTTCTTTCAATTACTGTCATTCAGCTGCCTTTAATCTTTGTAAGGATTATGTTAATATTGTCAAGCTTTTTTTTTTCCCTCTGGAGGCACAGCTTCAGGGATCCCTGCTTGGGGTGATCCTTCACTTGTCTGGACGAGGTGCTCTCCTCCAAAAGTCGGCTCCTTCTGATGATGCTACACCTACCCCACCACAGCAATGTTCATTGGGGGAGTGTTACTTGGAAGTAACCTCCCTTCTGTTTTTGCATCTTGCTGGGTGTCTGCTGTGATTAAAGGAATGGAGTTGCTCGGGGGAGCCCCGCTTGCAGCCCATGGGTGTCTACGGGACCTTCCTCCCCAGGGATGCTCTGAGCAGCAGGAGAGGGAGGCAGTGTTGGTGCAGTCACCCCACCAGCAGGGTGCTGCTCTCACAAACCCTCCTGGCACATCGCACCGTGACTCAGTGCAGCCCTGAACCAGCGAGTCCTTGGCAGCCGTTCCTCTCCCCCTTCCCCCCCTTAGGAAGGCATTGCACGGTTCGGCTTTCAAGCGAACTAACGAGCTAAACCTCTAGCTTGTGTGTGGTCACCAAGAGCAGCATAAAGAAGCTGCTGTCCTGTCATGATTGCAATGTACAGATTGCAAGTTACAGACTGTCTGCCAGGTTCTCTGTGTGAATATTTCTCAGATGCAGGGGCCAGATCCAAATCTTTGGATGCTCAGCTTTCCCAGGCCTGGGTGAAGACTTCCTCCTGACTTTGCATCCCTCAGAAGAGCAGCAACAGCCACCGAGAGCTCTTGTGAGAGTAGTGGGGTGGTGGAAAGGGGGGTGTAACCAGGCCATGTCTTGTCGTACCACAAGATATGATTGTTTTCAATAAACTATTTTTGGCCCAAACAGTTTCCCAACATGCAAGCGCTCACATAGCCTTTCTGCTGGCAGTAGAAAGCAGTAGCTGTTTTTGAGAACAAGAAAGTGAATGGCAGAAAATAGCGTTGGGTCTCCAAAGCAGAATCAGCTCCCCCTCCTCATTCCTGGCAGATGTTTTCCTACCCCCTTCTTAAAGAGCTGTAACGATGGAGGTGTTACGCCCTCTCCAGCAATCTCTTCCAGTGCTGAACCCTTCCTGCCCTCCGAGTGCTTTTTCTAATGTGTAATCTGTCTCACCTCTGCGGCAATTTAGGGCCATTATTTGTTGCCCTACCCACTTTCCTGGAAGAGAGGAGGAGAGCAGAGCAGAGAAGATAAGAGCGAGAAGAAGGGAAGACATCCGCTCCGTTTCCTGGGGAGCAAGCCTGTGTCGACCTTTCTGTAGTTTTCAGCTTGTTTCATTTCTCGTACATGTGCTTCGGTTTCCACTCCATAAAACCCAGCAGCAAACGCGCCGTGGTGAGATGATGGGCGAGAACTTAGAGGGTTCATTTTGTCGCAGTTTTAAAATGTCAGATTAGGCTGTGCAGTCACATTAGCACCGTTAGTTTTAATATACTCGATGCCTAATCTGCCAGGGCTTCTTTATTGACAGGCTGCATCTCTATTTGAGCTTGAATAAACTCGTGCATAAAATGTTATCAGCAATGACAGCTGAAAAGAGGTCTATTGCTCTTTAAATTTTTGATGGGAGGCAAGCATTCTGTCATTTGTGATAGCATTATATGTAATCCAACATAACAACTTGATAGTCTGATATAACAACATTCCAGCTTCCCCGCTACCATTGTAAAGAGATGCTCCGTACAAGCTGCTACTACACGCAATAACATCAGCACTGACAGCTGGAAGAAGAGTCATGCTTCTCTCTTTAAATGCCTAGCAAAACCCCCTCATCTTTACTGATTTTTTTTTTTTTTCTTGTGGGTGGACATCTTCTTTGTCTGCCCAAAATTCCTGGGGAAATTGGGCTGGTTTGGAAACTCATTACAGGATGGAGGTGCTTCACGAGGTGTCTTTATTTTCACAGCGCTGTCTGCAAATGCAGTAGAGAGTGACTGTGCTCTGCCCTGAATCACAGGACAGGGGCTCCCCAAAGCCTTTGCTCTTGCTGCATGGTGCAATTTCAGCTCCGGCTTCCGAGTTCTTCTGTCACCCTTGGCTCCCCTGCCAACCTCTCAGCTCCTGCCAGGAGGGGTTGAGTGCTGTCACCCAGAGTCTCTCTCTCCCTTCCTTTCTTTTCAAAAAACAAGGAGAGAGGGATAATCACACCACCAGCAGCAGCTTTCTCAACACTGCCAGGAGGGGAATGCTCTACCACCCGGCAGGGACATCACGTAATGCTCCTCCGGCAGGGACTTTGTCTCTTCATGCTGGATGCTCCCCGCCTTCATGTTTGTGTAAGGCAAGTGTGCTGTGCTAATACACACAGCAAATATTTTGACCACTATTGCTTTATTAATTGAATTGTGACTTTTTAGATTGCAATATCTTAACTGCTTGCGGTCAGGCAATTCAGAAATTAACTCCGAGCCAGTTCTCACAAGAAGAAGATCAATACACAGGATAAAAGATCTCCATTGGATTATGAACAGTTCATGTCCTAAAGAAATATCTACTCTGCTTTTTCTTTAAGTGGACTTGATTTTCCCCTCTTTATACCTCTTCCGTGCTATTATAATTGATTTAAGTCAATGAAAATATAGTGGAGCAATTCAGTTTAATTTAGCTGAGCTGCACCAGCGTGAAACTGGTACAGCAGCGAGGACCAGTGCTGGCTGATACAGCATCACCAGCTTTGGCAGTAACATCAAGGACCAGTTTATTTTTTCACGTACTCCACTGCACGCTCTAGCAACATCAGTAAGCAACCAAGTGACACAGAGTTACCCAAAGGTATGTTCAAAGGAAGGAGCACATTTTAATATTACACCATATGTTGCTGAACGAGCTGCCAGACAAAACTTATAGGCAGGTGGATACCAGACCCATGCATAAATAGCTGAAGCATATGTATTTTAAGACACAGACTTGTGGAGGAGACTGTACTTCACCTGATTTCTGCCTGGCAGAGAGCACTGTGATAACCCCACCTGACCTTTGGCAGAACAGGAATCCCAGAATTTCACTTGCGGTGTTTTACACTGATGTTTGCAATTTTATTCCTGTCTGTACATGTTATGGCATTACTGTCTTTTCTGGTTAAATCTTTCCTTCACTGTGATTACAAAATAGAATCATAGAATGGTTTAGGTTGAAAGGGACCTTAAAGACAATCTAGTTCCAACCCCTTACCCTGGGCAGGGACACCTCCTACCAGACCGAGTTGCTCCAAGCCCCCTCCAACCTGGCCTTGAACCCCTCCAGGGATGGGGCAGCCACAGCTTCTCTGGGCAACCTGGGCCAGGCTCTCACCACCCTCACAGCAAAGAAGGTCTTCCCCAGATCTCATCTCAATCTCCTCTCTTTCAGGTAGGGTAGATTTAGAAATAGGATTCTCTTGTCCAGGATCATCACTACAGATGTTTATATAGCCCTGCCCATGCATGTAAAATCATAGAATCATTTAGGTTGGAAAGACGTTTAAGATCATCAAGTCCAACCATAAACCTAACCCTGCCAATTCCACCACTAAACCATGTCTCTAAGTGCCACATTCAGAGAAAAGTCCAATTCAGGCTGATGCTCTGCAGACAGTGGCTGAGGTATGGGGACTGGTATGGGGAGGGCAGGCTGCTCTCCAAAGCAAACTTTATGCAAGAGCACCAGTATCCTCTCCAAAGGCAGGCAAGAACTGTTTCTGTGTGCAGAAGGAATTGAGGCACTTCTGTAGTGTCAGCTACGACTCCTTCTCCTGACTTCCATAGGCTGAAGTGGCACCAAGCTGGGAGAGACCTGGAGCCAGCCCCCCGTGGCTGAGCAGCCTGGGCTGAGACCTGCTCACTCCGAGTGCCAAGATAGAGCATTAATCAAACTGGACAGGGTCTTGAGAAGCTGTTCCCTGGACGGCTCCATGAAAAAAGGCCTGAAGGCAACAGAACTGTGCATGTACATATGGACTGGCATCCTGTAGGGTGAAGAAGTGTTGCAAGAGTGGGTTCTCCCAGACCTCCAGACACCCATCCTGCTGCCTTTGAAAATCAAATGCAGTTTTACCCTGACCAGTCCTCCAGTGGGAAGTGGTGGAAGGATCAGAACTTCTTGAATTAATTGGAGATTTTATTATTTAAAAAAAAAAAAAAAGTCCAGTTATTGCAGTTACTGTGCATAAAACCAATTTTCATTTTTGTGATGCATTCTTTTCCAGACTTCCTGAGGCCATTGCTGAGATAGGTTAACTGTTAACATCTTTATATTGCTTTAATTCATTGTCTCTTGACAACTCCTTAGGCTTAGACTCTGGGAACACAAGTGTGTGTGATACAAAGTAAATGCATAAGTAAGCGTCAGCAGTTAATAGAGGTAAATTAATGGTTAATCGGACCACACATGTATAATTAGTTCCAGGTTCTAGGTTGAAAGTAATAAAATACTTTTGTTCTAAAAGAAAAATTGCAGTTATTAAAGTAATCCCAACATGTTGTAACCAAACCCCAGACTTCTCTGTGTCTCTCCCAAAGCCAAAGGCCAGAAGTCATGTCCATCTGTGCTTCTCCAGGGATGGCATCAGGCTTCTCAGCCGCATGGGCAGAGCTCTCTGCTCAGCTCAGCCCACCTTCCCACCCATACCTGGGCAAAGCTTGGGGGCTTTGTCCCTTTGAAGCTCTTCTGAAAGGCTGAGACTGTGGGGTAAAGGTCTGGTTGGGTGTGTGGTTAGAGGTTATGCTGGCGTCTCCCTGGATGGGAAGTTTTGAGACGCTCCAGGTAGGACAGGGATCTCCTTCCTCTCTGGATCATTCATCATCTTCCAATGATGCAGAGAAATCCCTCCCATCATTGGCTCAGCACCGCTCTCCTCTTGGGGTTACAAGTGGGCCATGCCCTCTGGTGCCCCATGGCTCCTGCTGGCTCTGACAGTATTTCTCCAAGAGCTTTTGCCAAGCGGGTGTTTGGTGTTGAAGCTGTTCAGGCTGAGGCTGCAGAAAGTGTCTTTGTGAATCTCTATGAGCTAAATTGCTTAACTGCAGCCCAGCGAGGACCACTACATTAAAACAATCTCTCTATTTTAAATGTCAAGAACGAGGCCTTTGCTGGAAGATCAATAGAAGCAGAGGAAGAAGTATTTCCAGTTTTGCATCCCTCATTCATCATTATCTTCATTACCTGCCTTGTTTGCGAGCCTGCCCCGAGCCAAGCAGAAGGGACACCGACTGCCATGCATCTTGTCTCTCCTCTGAGCTGTGAACCATTTGCTCTTTCCCTCCAGCCTGGGTGGGATGGTGGTGTGAGGAGCAGATGGGTTTGGGCTGGGAACGAGCTCTCTGGGACAGAGGAGCGCTCTGGCTGAGACCGGGAGCGCTGGGCAGGGGTGCAAGCCTGTGCTGGCTGGGGAAAACCAAGTGCACTAAGATACTCGCTGAGGGCAGACCTTTTTTACCATAATTTGTCATCACTGTTGCTATTAAAATGTAAAATAGGAAAGCGGAGTGGAGGAAGGAAGTCAGGAGAGCTGGAGACATGCAGCGACTCCAGCCTGGAAGCTCCCTGCCTGCTAATGAGGCATGAAACACCATGTGGTTTTTGTAACGCAGAGCTCACTAATGGATTAAGTTGGACAGCTTGTCTTCCCACAGAAAACGAAGTGGCAACGGGGAATTAAGGTAGGTGCACGAGTGGGTTTAAAAAAGGAATCAAACCAGTGCTAGGGGCAAAAAAAATTAGGTTAGGAAAATGCTTAATGGCGTGTAGCCTTTCTGAGGCTTAAAAGGCTGGTGCTCTCCTCGTGCCGTCAGAGCAAATCCACTTATCAGCAGCTCCAGTTATGGGCAAACTTCATTTTACAGATGGGACAATCCCTGCCTTGCCTAACAGCCACTGTCTGTTCTACTCCTGACCACCTTAGGGTTTTGTGTGAATCGAGTAGAAGACACTTATTCCCAATGTAACCACCTTGAACAGCAGCTAAGAGATCTGAGAGAGAGGCCGAAGATATGTATTTAACTGTAATAAGCTTTTAATAGTTCTTAAAATACTTTTTCAATGAGAACTTAACTCGGGAGGTCAAATAAATTGAGTGAATACTGTGATTTCATGTCTCTTAACGTGCATCAGAGCCAGGCTCCAAGAGGACAGCCATTTCACGTTGGATGCCTTTGCATTTTCATGGGTTAATTGGAGTGCTGGTGTTTTAGGTCTCATTTATGCTGTATTTTTTCAGTAAACACACATCAACTCTGAAGATCTTAATTAGAGCCTTTGGAAAAACCCAATATGCTATAATTCTTCCGCTGAGGTCTGTATGGAAAACAAGTAACATATTTCAAATGCACTAGTAACAAACAAACAAGTGTGCGTAGCCCCAGTATATAGACCCAGTACATACACACACACACTTCCCTAATATGCTTGCTTAGACTTTACAATCTGTTTATTAATTCGTGAATAGACTTGATATGCCCTCTGGAAAAAATACTAAAATAATATCTCTCAATTGGCTTCACTGTTAGCATGCCTCTAATTAACTAATGTACACCTCCACTTGCTATTAAACAGTTTCATGATTCTTAACACCAGTGTCGTTAGGTGCCAGCTATAAAAATTTTTAACAGCTCTCCTGTTACCACTTTTCTCCTAAGTACATGAAAGTGGCTTTACATATTTGACCTTTCCCTTCCCTGCTCCCACATTTTTAACCCTTCTTTCCCACTGCAGCAAGGAGCTGCCGCACGGAGGATCTCGTGGCCGGTGAAGATGCTGCTCGGCGCAGGGCTGGTTTCCCCCGGCACCGCTCTGGGGACAGAGTCCTTGTGTGCTTTCCCCAGGACTGTGGGGGGCTGTTTGAGGAGAAAAGTCCTGATTTTGCAAGTAAGGCCCTGCCCCACAACAAAGGCCACGAGAGATGCTACGGCAGCACCTTTCAGAGGTCAGCTGGCCCCGGGAGGCAGGAGCTCTCAGGCCGGTGCTAAAAAGTCCCCGTATCCCTTTAACTCCAAATGCTACAGAAACCCTTCAGCCAGTCCACGGCCTAACACCCCGTAATCGGCAGGAAGGCAAGAGCAAATCCATGGGATTATTTCCCTTTTTCAAGGTAAGCAGGATAATGTACTCAGCTGGAATTCAGCCAGGAGGCTGGCAAATCTGGGGATGAGCCACACCCAGCAATTAGGGAGCGCGTCAGGAGTCGGACGGGGTCAGTCCATAGATGACGAATGCAAAGTGACCCTCCAGCCCAACGCTGAACCCGTGCCAAAAAAACCCCCAACTACTTGGAAGGAAAGACACCGTGTCTTCAACAGCTCCTGGACACCAGGTTGTAACCAGAGGTCAGTCAACCGAGCAGTGCCAAGGTTACAGCAGCTTCGTGTGGTGGATGGAGCTGGCTGAGGCTACAGCCTGGAGGGGCATGGCTTTGGGCCACGATCATTACGTTTATTTTCCTCTTACAACGCACAGATAATGAAAATTCTGATTTTTACCCAGAAGAAAGAAAAACTGATCTATGCCCTGTCCAAACAGAAAGCACAGGCAGATAAGCCATTCCCTCTGACACCTCTGATGCCATGTACATGCTGAAGGCCATTAGCAATTCTGATCTGGATCATGCATAAGACGTACAAGAATCTGAACTCTAAATCCATCACTGTGCAATCCAAATGAGCAGGTTGGTGCAAGGATTGCCCTGTGCTACATGCCTTGCACAGCATCCTACCTGTGAGTCTCCCAAGCGGGAGATGCTGAGAGCATCAGGGGAAGGTGCAGCCTGGGCCCTTCTCGTTGTACCTCCCAGGCATCAGCCCCCCTCAGCCAGAAGCTGCACATCTTCTGCAGCAGCCAATGGACCTCTGAATGTGTCTCACCTCTCTGGGAAATCCTTTGTAGCGTCCTGTGGCTGGGAGCGTTGCAGCTTAACAATGTGAGTGTGAGAAAACACCTCCTCCTCTTTTCAGCAGTGACGATGTCTGGCAGGAGCTGAAAACACTTGAAATTAGATCCTCAAAGCCTTTTGCCAGCAAACTAGCATCCTGCTACCCCAAGGAGCAGTCCCTGCCTCTCTGAGCAAAAGATGTGAATGGCTCATGGCAGCTCTGTGCAAAACCAGTCGTCCCAGGAGTTATCAAGCCAGACCACATAGCACATGCATTGGATCCTCCCTGAGCCCTATGGAGTATCTTTCTGGCCTTAAGACAATTTTTCCTGCATGGTTTTCTTGCCTAAGATGGGGTGAGGTTAGTGTCACCGCATCTGACATCCCCCTGGATGAATTTGTTGCCTGCTGGCCCCGTGCAGGAGAGCTCAGGGGCATGGGAAGAGCTGGTGCTGGTACAGCCCTGTCTGTGCTTCCAACCAGAGCTGCTCCCTGGAGCAAATTATCCTCTGAATTGCACACAGGTTTGTCTCAGCAAAGGAGCTCGTGTCTCCAGAGAAGAACCAACTCATGGGGACTAACATACAGAGCGCGGATGGTGGAGGGACCCACGCTAATGAGCAAATGAGGGCACAAAAAGACTTGGCAGCAAAAACCCACCCGGACATGTCCATCATGATTCCTCAGAGGTCACTGGAAAAACGAGGGGCTGTCCCAGCTGCCAGGGCTGGCACTCACAAATAGAATCATAGAATCATGGAATCATTCAGGTTGGAAAAGACCCTTGGGATTATCGAGTCCAACCATCTACCCTACTCTACAAAGTTCTTCCCTACACCATATCCCCCAACACCACATCTAAGCAACTCTTAAACACGTCCAAGGATGGTGACTCAACCACCTCCCTGGACAGCCCATTCCAATGCCTGACTACTCTTTCTGTAAAGAATTTCTTCCTAATGTCCAGTCTACACCTACCCTGATGCAGTTTGAGTCCATTCCCTCTTGTTCTATCGCTAATTGCTTGTGAGAAGAGACCAGCACCAACCTCTCTACAGTGTCCTTTCAAGAAGTTGTAGAGAGCGATGAGGTCTCCCCTCAGCCTCCTCTTCCTCAAACTAAACAGTCCCAGTTCCCTCAATCATTCTTCGTACGATTTATTCTCCAGGCCCTTCACCAGTTTCGTTGCCCTCCTCTGCACCCGCTCCAGCACCTCCAGATCTCTCTTGGGTTGAGGTGCCCAAAACTGGACACAATACTCCAGGTGTGGCCTCACCAGTGCTAAGTACAGGGGGACAATCACCTCCCTACTTCTGCTGGTATAACATATGTACATTATATATATAAATAACATACATATATAAATGTACATCTATACGTACATATATATGTGTGTGTGTATATATATTACATTACATATATAAAAATAACAGCGGTCTGTGGTAGCTGGGAGGTGTAGCTGTTTGTAGGCAATTGCACGTGAAACAGGCAGACAGGTGCCATCAATCCAGCAGAACCCGTGGCCAAATCATGCTGTTCAATAGTTGGAATTCAAAGCACAACTACCAGCAACAGCCTGGAAGTTAACTCTCGTCCTTAAAAGCCAGTTCCTAACGTAGGCTGTGGTTGAAGCAATCGCTGTGTCCCTGCGTTGCTGCCATCCATGGACGAGAAGTGTGCCTAATGGGGGAGAAGGGTAATCTCATTTGATATGAAATTATATTAGTGACAGCTTTTTCCTGTGACTGCTCAAAGGGCCGGGCAGGTTGGATGGTGTTTTCATGGTACTTATTAAGCTAAAAGTAAATAACTGAAGAAGCAAATGTCACCAGGGTATGGGCAATGGGGAGCAGGGAGGGAGGAGCAGCACGAGGAGGAGCACGTGGAGCCAAGGGTGGCCAGCACCACCCGCCTGGGTCACAAATGGACACCCCTGAGGAGAGAAAAGGGCAACCACCACACAGCTAGTCATTTTTAGTCTGTTGCATCTTCACGTGAGACTTTCACCGAATATATAGCAGCTCTATAGAGTTGAGTATGTACACCTTGACCTTATAAACAGCCCTACAGCAGATCACTGCCGCTTTTCTGAAACAAGAGCTCATTATTTTGCACTTCATCACACAGGGCCAGCACTGACGGCCAGGCAGAAGCAAGATGAGCAGAAAACACTGGCACTGATGCCTCTGGTCTCACTCAAACTCAAGCCCAGGAGTGTCTGTGCACTGATGAGAGCTGGTGCAGATGTACACGGGCAGCCGGGCTCCCCTCTGTCCCCAAAAGGCTGCTGGAGGTCTGAACCAGCCCAGGGAGGATTCCCCTGATCGCTTTGCAGCCGGGGACTAACCGTGAGAAAGATGCTCCCAGTGCAGAGGAGGAAGAGCTGCTGCTCTTAGGTCCATGGACGGACCCTTGCCTTGTTCCTGCTGCCAGCACACAGCACCAACACTGTCATTTAGCTAAATAGATCAATAATTAGCTACTGCTGCTTGAAAACAGTAATAAAGGTTTTTTTGTGTGTGTTTTATCACTTACAGTTAGTAATACAATAAAATAACATAAACTAATGGTGTAGAGATATTAGGAGCTCAAATTGCAGAGACAAAATCCGCTTCACACATTAAGGTACTCCAAGGAGTGGGAAATGACATTTCTTCTGTCTTCAGGTGTCCATGGGAACAGGGGGTCTTATGAACTGCTCTTGCCCCAGGCCATCCTGTATCTTGAGGCCGGAGCGTGCTGGCAGGTGACCTGTGATGCTGAGCTGCAGTTAGGGATGGAGCAGCAGGCTTTGCCTGTAGGTTTGGTTTTGTGGAAATGAACTGCTTTGTTGCAGGGAGATGGTGAGCAGCCAAACGAACTGAATCACAGCCAGGCCTGGCGTTCCCTTGGTGTTCCCCTCTTTCCCAAACAGTCTTGGCCTTTCTCAGATACCTCTGAATGCTCAATCATATGCAAATGTCAGAAAATGTCTTGTTTTCCTATGCTCAGAAAGGAGAGATATACCTTGTGCACAACGGAGGTCCCATCTTCTCCTTCCCCCATGGTCTCCATCTCCTCTTGCTCACTTTGGACTGGTTCTGTGGTCAATGGACCTATTCTGCAGCCTGACTCATCTTGCTACAACAGCAAAAAAACAGCCCAGCAAATAAAAACTGGGTAGATTTCCTTTGGTTAATACTTAAAATGCCCCAGAGAGGACCCAAGGACCACCAGAGCTGGTGCAGGGGAGCATCACAGACCACTCTGCAAGCTGCACCTGCGCCGTATCTCCCGTTTCCCCCCTCTGCTGAGTGGAGCAGTGGAGGAAAACCCATTTTCTTTTTCTGTTTCCAAGATTACAGTCTGCCTGAAGGCACAGCTGTAAGACAGTGGCAGAGCTGCTCACCAGCCTGTGGAGAGGACAGCTCGGTGTCCGCAGTCACTTTGTGCCCCCGCAACAAAAGCTGCCAAGTCCAACTCTGTGCATTCAGCCACTTCCAAACACCTCCAAAGAGAGGCTTTTTTGCCAGCACACTGCTCTGTGCTCTTTACCTTCATCCACAGGTGTAAAAGCTTTGGGTTTTCCTGCTTCCCCATCAAGCTCACAAACAAACCACTGCAGTGATTGCTGCCCCTCTTTCTGGGCACGCAGAGGTCAGTTCCAGTCTTTGGTTCCTACTTGGAAAGCACACAGAACATGTGTTGTGGAAGTGATAAGCATCAAAGAAATTCTTTTTAAAAATGTTGATTATTGGCATGCAATTTCAGGACAAAGAGATTTATTTTTCCTCCCATGTTATCACAGATATCTGAAGAGGAACAGACCAATTAGGACTATTCCCTGGGCCATTCCCTCAAGGGTTTTGTGCAGGGCAATGTATTACATGAAAGCAGCACTGTTTGTACTCTAAATCATTTGTACCTGTGTTGAAATATTACTGAATTAATTCTCTGTGCTGGGAACAGTCCCCATATGATCCATCTGGGCTAGGAGGCCACGCGGAGGGATCCTGAGCATCCAGCTCCTGGTCTGTGCCATGGCCTGAAGTTTCTCTCCAGCCATCACATCCCCACTGTGGCACCGCGGCAAAACGAGTCATTCTGATCATGTTCCTCCACCAGCATCCACTAAATACACCTGGGAGAATTATTCTCTGGTACTTACAGAGGGACACCGCTGTTCTACTGTAAATTAAAGCCAAAACATCTCCAGAAAGTGGAATCCATCAAGGCAAAAAGAGATGGGAGTGCTCGGGTGGGTTGACAGGAATGACTGGTTTTGCTCACCCTGATAAACCAGCTGGATGTGACATCGCAGGTAGGTGGCTATGAGGTGCCCTTTGGGGTGCTAAGGGG
Organism: Tringa tobata; assembly: GCA_033628505.1. NCBI lineage: Eukaryota > Metazoa > Chordata > Aves > Charadriiformes > Scolopacidae > Tringa > Tringa tobata. Next base: position 263,842 of record JAHREE010000436.1, read on the forward strand.
TTTCAGCCAAACAAATGCACTGAAAGTGGTCTCTTGAGATGCTCTGGGTTATGACCAAGTCTCTGAACTAAAAGGAGATAGCTTCAATGTGCTGCATCCTAACACAGGGCTTGGTCTGTGTGGGGCTCAGCACTGTGCTGAGCAGGTCCATGCGGGAACCTCCTCTGCTCTACCACCAAATCACATCAGCTGCACCGAGTGGTGGAACAAGCTGAGCTTATCCCAGGCCAAGTGGAGCAGAAAGGCAGCTTTGACCTGAAGAGCATAAGAACTGCACGAGGAACATATCTGCAGGGCACAGAAGGGCTGGATTAGGGTATTTATGGTTCTCCAAGGCTCATTTCACAAGCAGAGCCAGCCAGCCAGAAAGAGCCTTTAAAGCAGTGTGTAACCCCAAAAGGCCCAAAGCAATTAAAAGCCGGATGGAGGGCACAGAGTTGTTTTTCAGATGGGAAAATGAGGCTGCCGCTTTGAAAAGGAGGT
>JAHREE010000436.1:269272-284451 GCA_033628505.1 Tringa tobata
GCCTGGCAGTGTGCGAGGAGCTTGAAGCACCCTGCCTGTAAATAAAAAGCAATGGACACGCACATAAACAAAATCTATTGCGTCTTCTGCTTTTTGGAGTCAAGCGCTATGCTGGGAAAACATCACCTCTTCATCAAGTTTTATCTCTTGCCATCAATTCATTGGGCCAACCGAGAAGCTTTAGAAAAAAGACTCGGATTTTCCCAGGTTTGGCTTTCAGAGCTGGCAGACCCTCCCCATCGCCCCAACGCCGGGTTTCTGAGCAAGCCTGGGAAAGTGCAGACTCAGTGGGACCCAGCAGAGCCCGGGTGCTCCCTCCTCCCCCCAGCACATCCCAAGCCTTCCCATGGGGTGCCGGGCACATCCCTGCCACCGCTGCTGGGGACAGGAAGGTGCCAGTCCCGACGCTGTCCCCATGCTGTATGTCAGTGGAGGGTTTAGAGCAGAAGCACCAGGCTCCCACAGGAGTGAAAACAACACTGCCAAGGCACCAGGCTTAAAGGTTGGTGTTTTGGTAGCGGAAAGTGTAGTTTTTCCCCTCATGGCTATAAATCTATAGGTTACATTCTTTTCACTGCCACAAGGAAAACGTTCCTTTATGAAAAAGGGGAAGAGTGGAGTGAACTGATGAGGGATATTACCCTTAACGGAGGCTGAGAGACATCAGGAAGCCTTTGGGCTAGCTCAGAACTGATTCTGCTTTTTTTTTTTTTTTTCAGAAACAAAAAATGCTCTAAATGCTGGCTGACTGGCCTTGTTCACTGGGAATATGCTCATCTCGTGAGGTGAGATGGAGGGGTTTGCTGGGGATTGGAGGGCATTTGGGTGAGCTGCAGCTTTGGCCAGAAGCACCATCTGATCAACCTTTTCCCTTCCAGGGGTTGGGTGCCAGCCCCAGGTGTCACAGCTTCATGGGACTGGCCTGCACAGCTCCTGCGGTGACAGGGCACATCTTGGGATGGTTTAGCCCAGAAGAAGGCAGGGCTGACCACACATCACCAAGGCTTTGCCTGTTATTATCAATAATAACAGCTCATCCTTTAGCTGCTCCCAGAAACTCCAGGTAAGAACTGGGCTCGGTTGTGCCGAGGGCTTCCCAAACACAGAGCCAGGGCTGTGTCACCTGGGACTTGGTCTGAAATGGGAATTTATTCCCTAGTTCGGAGATCACCATGAAATTGTCTCCCCAGCACTGGAAAAACATGTCTGAGGTCACCTTCCTCACCACCCCCAACCTTTTTCTTCCCCAGGCACTGAAGTTTGGATGAGATTGGTGAGATTTGGTGCTTTTATTCCAAACCCTTAGAATGCAGTCCAGGGACAAGTTAAAATCTCCCTGCAACCACGAGAGCTGGAAGTGGGCTTTCCTCTACAAATAGTTGGTACAGTCAAGGAATAACCTGTCTGCAGGCACTGAAGCTGTAAGAAAAAGCATTAGAAGATGTCACAGTGCAAATAAACTGCAAGAGAAGATGAGGCGGGAGCTGTGATAAGCAATATCTGAAGGAATTTCCTTCGCCCAGCAGCATGTGAGTCCCAGCGCTGTGCTGATCCAGATGCTGGCTAATTCCCCCTGATGGATGATTTATGTCGTGGTCAAAAGGCAAGCTCCAGACTAACCCACTGAACTTGCAGGCAGGTTTCAAGCTATCTACCATAACAGCTTTGGCAGCGAAAGCTGACCCAGGGGGCCGCAGAAGAAGCCAAAAAACGGTGATACCCATTGCCAAAGAAATACATCACAGCACACAAAGCCTCGCTGCCAGATGCACCTTGGGCTGGCCACAGCCAGGAGCTGGAGAGCTGGCCCCGTCGCCACAGAGCTGCTGAAAATATTACAAATCCAGAGAGATGAGGAGGAGGATCAGCAGCCTGAGCCACAAGAGAGGGCATTGTGGAGCTGGCAGGGAGCACGGCCACGCGTGCCAGGCTCCTTTGTCACTCTGCTGCCATTCAGGGGAGGGAGAGAAGCTGACAAAGGCTCATCGAGGAAAGAATAATCTCTCTATGTGCGAAATGAAGTTTGTGGTTGTGCTGGGCTAATGGGATTCAAATGCAACTTCTTGTACCGGCGCTCAGAATAGAAAGCCTTGCCGGGAGGGATCCTTAAAATACTTCATTGGAGATATCCTGGCTGTCTCGCTCGGAGGGGAGGTGGAAGGAAAGGGTGGCTCAGGGAGAGGGGCAGGAATGACAGAGAAGAAGGAAGCACGGGGGAGTTTTATCATGCAGAAATTATATCCAGAATAAAGTCTCCTGCAAAAGACAGGCAGGTACCCTGTTAAACCCATCAGTCTGCATTGTGCCAGGGTTAAAATTGGAATCTTAAAAGTTTACCTGTCTTCTAGGAATCAGATTGGACACAGCTGAAATCACCTTAGACTTACTCTCTTTATGGCTTGTGTCTCCAAATCACTGAGAGCAAGTACTTTTCCATCCATATCTGATAATGCTTTTAAACACGACCATAAATGTGCAAATCTTGGGACTGCCTTCATCTCTAAAGGTTTGTGATTCGTTTGCTATTTAGTTTCAAGCAAGGAGAGACTCTGTGCCATGGAGCTTAGTACAGTTGGGCTCCCTCATAGATTTATAATCCTTACTTTGCTTTATGCGCGGGATAAACGTGATACTATTTACAGCCTCGTAGCAACCCTAGTGTTCAAGGCTTCCAATTCAGCAAAGCACTTAAGCATATGCTTAGCATCAGGACTACCACATCAAGCACACGCTTATGTTCCCTTGACTTAACCCAGATTAGCACGTGCGCTGATAACTGGAAAGATTCGAAAGAGATTTATGCAGTTGCCTGATGGTGAGCTTATGTCAACAGGGTCTGCGGAGCAGGAAACAGAATTGACCACGTGCTTCAAATTAAGCATGTGCTCAAGTTACTTGCTGAAATCAAGGCCTTATTTTGTTATTGCAGGGCAGCAAGGGACACCATATCTTCAGTCAAGGTCCTCAAATAGCAGGAAACCAGCACCAAGCCCAGCAGGAGGCTCAAGGGGAGCAGGTCAGGGTACCAGCTCCAGCCAGAGGATGCTGAGTACAAAAGCTCTGCAGGAAGCTCTCCTATTCAACACGTTTAATCCCCCTAGGAAAAAACGCCTCTCTCTACAACTATGCTAGAAGCTGATTCAGACCATGTTCTCCCCTTTCCAAAGCTCCAGCCTGGTTAACCTTGCATTTTCCTGTCTATAAGCTCCCTAACATCTTGGGTAATTAATACATGATAACTTCTAATAGGCTCATCTTACAATAACTTTTACCACAGGCATAAAATTCACATTTAAACATATTTAGACAGTGCCATAAAGACATCAGCCTTCCTTGCTCGAGTTTGCCAACTGGGAGATGTAGCTGCATGCGCCAGCTTCTTTTTTTTGTGAGTGTGTTGTATTTTTGTGCTTATGGATGGCTTCAAGTGGAGACATCAAATACCAGAGTACTGCTTTCTAGCATTCTGCACCATTTGATTTAGAAATAAGCTGTTACATGAGCCATAAAATGCACGAAGCCTGGTGACCCCTCACCTTCTCCTGTGGGGACTCTTTGAAGTTTAATAAAAGTGGAAGTTGGCAGCCTTTCCCTTGCTGAGCAAGTTAATGCCACCTCACTTCTCTGCCTGTCTACTTATTCTCATGATGTAAGAAACTAAGATTTGTGAGCGTCCCCCTCTCCCTGTCAAATTGAGTTGAAATTGGCCAACGCGTCTTGAGGCAGACAGACGCAGCGTGTGGTATCCCAGGGCCTGTTTTCTCAAGGAATTGGGCTAATTGATAGGCAGAAGATGTTGCTGGTGGGGAATTGGGCCAGTAGATGGGCAGAAGGCAGCCCCGGTTGGAGGAGTGGGGGCAGTTTGACTCGCTGGAGTGGCACCAGTGCAAGTCCTTGGGGCACAGCCCGGGCTGCCCTGTGGGTAGGCTGGAAAGCCACCAGAGAAGCTTAAAGCCCTAAGCTCATCTGGGCAATAGATGGTGAAGAGCCAGGGAAAGCCAGAGGAACCTGCTAACCGAAAGGCTCCTTTCTCTTGAGTTCAAAGCCTCCACCAGATGCCTAGTGAGGAGCTGGGGGCACAGGAATCTGTGGTGGGATCCTGGAGGGGATGCCCTGTTCCAGCTGCACGGTGGCCACCTGTGTGCATTGCTGCATCCTCCGTGCTGGCAGCGGTGTGAAAATCCAATGGTATCGACTGGAGCCATGCAGGAAATACAGCATCTCAGGCCACCAGAGACCGAATCAATTGGCTAATTACTTCATACGAGGTTTACAGGAGGCAGCCTGACTGTCACTGGTGTTACCCTTTCAGCAGCCCATCTGCTTCCAGGCTGAGAATTTCACATTTTCACTCAAAGCCTTCATTGCAGACACGGAGAGGATCTGGAGGCCGGGACATTTGTTCTCTCACGTCACAGCCTGCGTAAATGTGCTGGTTGCCTCTCTCTGTCTACCTCAGTGGGCTCCAGCAATCTCACTGAATCTGTTCTTATTGATTTAGGAAAAGGCTTTGATTCTGCAAACCGCAAGCTCTTACTCATGAAACTATGACAACTTGGTATTAGCTGCAAATCAATGAACTTTTAAAATGCAGTCTAAGCAACAAAACTCACTCACTGCTAAACCCTGATAAGCCCAGTGCTGGGACAAGTCAAACCTTTATCTTAACTGCCATGTGATCTTTTCCAGTTTGATAGTTCCATTTACTGTATCGATAAGGATTATAACCTGTCTACAGTGAGATTTTACCCTCCCAGGAAGCACTTGTACAGCAGATGATATTGAAAAGGATATTTTTTTTTTAAACTTTCTCTCCATACCAAGTATTCCCAAATACATTATTCTTATTCGTCATTTCCTTTCCAGCCGTGCTGTGTCTGCCTTCCTAATCTCTGCTGCTCTCAGACACCAAACAGAGACTGTGAGCACACCAGAGGAGATTTATGCAAGATGACAGGGCTGCTGCTGTAGCTGGGACTCATGCTGGCAACCACTACACGAGTGGGGACCATGGGCTGTAGTTGCCAACCTGCAGATGCCGGCCTCGGGACCTCTTTCCTCCTGGGATCCAGCCCCAAGCTTCCCCATCCACCCTTCCCATCATTGGGTGGGAATAATCCATCAGGACCAGCATTGCTGAGTGTGGACAGTGACAGGTAGGTACACATCATCAGGCTAAAAATCAGAAGTTTTTCTGCTGAAGTGATCCATAACATAAACCCTCTACTGAGAATTTTGTTTTTCACCCACCTGTGGTTGCTGGGTCCCTCCTCCAATGAAAGCCCCATCGGGCTCCTCCTGCCTTGGCACCTTTTGGGTGGCATCAAGATCCCAACTGCCTACAAAGCTGATAGCAATTAGATACCTAAAAACATTCCCAGTGTGGCAGCTTCAGCTCAGTGGCTCAGGAATTTGGGGGGCTGCTCCCAAATTAGAGGCTGGTGTGCTTAGATGTTACCTCAGGCCAGCTGAGTGTCACCACGAAGCACCAAGGCTTGTAGCAAAGCCTGAGGATGGGAGGCACCCGAGCATCCCCATGCAGGCTCTGCAGACGCCAGGGAAGCTGGTAGAATAATGGGCCCATTTATTCCCCCAGGGGGAAAATGTCAGAAAACACTGAAATGAGAAAAAAATTGCCTCTTTGTTCTGCAAATGGTCATCATTGTGAGGAAGTTTATATACCCTCCGGGAATTCATTTAGCATCATCAAAAAGAGGCTTTACAAAAGTGAATTCTTATTTACCCACAGTAATTTTACCAAAATAATTTCTTTACTGGAAGAAAGGTGAAGGGGGGTTACCCACAGTGACAGCTGCTCTGTTGCTGCTGCTCTATAGGGGTATAAATATACCTTATAGCAGAAACCTGTTCCTATTCAGAAGTGACTTAAACCCCTGTGAAATGCTGCAGGGGCTCCCTTTGCCGTGGGAATGTACTCACAAAGGTAAAGTTGTTCAACGGAGCACTTCTACAGATTTTTTTCACCCTTCCCATGAAACGGTGGTTAACGTTATGTTTGTATATACAGGTCTTAACAAATTTAAAATATACTGGCTGGCCATGACCAGTCTGTGGGCAGGTCGCAGAGACAGCATGGAACAGCCACGTGTTTTTAGAAGCATGTATTATTTATGGGCTGTATTGTTGTTGCCATTACAGACCCCACTGAGATCAGACCTTGCTGTGAACATATATCCACTGAAGAAATAAGTCTGACCCCAAAAGCCTTACACTGAGCATCTCAAACAGACATGTTCTAATGGAAAGCATTTTCCTTCTCCCATGAAGTATAGGTTACTGGTCTATGTAAAAAAAAAAAGTCCTTTTTTTTTTTTTTTTCCAGATTCATACCTTCAATCTTACAAAATTTATTACATTGAAACTAAGCAAGAAAATTGATGTTATTTCAGCCTTCTCGCAGGTTAAGCTCCGAGGCTCCATTATAGCCAAGAGTTTTAGAGTCAAACCAAATCCCAAGCTCTTACAAAAGAGCTTTTGGGACAACCAAAGTCTGTAAAGTCAGCCTTCTTTAGGAATAACCCCACCCTGACAAGTCCTTCCACACTTCTTCAAGACACACTTCAGCCCCTACCTGCTCCCTGCAGAAAGGTACCATGAATTTATCACCCTGTTACATGTCGGATGCCACAGCAAAGGCTGCCCGAAGGCTGTGCTGGACCAGATGGGAACGGGACTTCCCCCTGCACAAAGCCAAGTTCACAGCTGGGTCTTAGACAGTAACAAAAAGTGACTTACTTTTCCATGCTGAAATCAAATGCAAAGGGAAAAAACCCCCACCATTTCTGAGTGATTTTGCAGCTTAGGAATATTTCACATACTTCTTTCACCATAATGTGAAGGCCAGATATAACTTTCTGATTAATGGGGGCCATGGAGTGCAATAAATGCAGCTTTAAAGGAAATTCATTTCGCAGCAAGCACAATCAGTCTTTCAAACCCCCAACCCCTGTATACACTGGATATTTTTTGCCTGCAAATTTAAGAGAACCTAAGAGAATTAGGTACCCAGTTCCTATCCAAAGCCAGCAGAGTTTGGAAGTTTGGTTCCTAGAAATGCCTCTACAAACCCCAGCCATCAGATATTAGCAGCACCTCTGCGAGCCGTGCTCTTGAAGGAGTCCACTTGGGCTCTTGCATAGGTGGCCTTCCAAGCTGCACACAAAGCTTTTCACTCCTGTTTGTTGGCCTTTTTTACTTTGTTTTACTGCCAAAAAAAAGCTGAGGGGTGAGCTGGGGTCCCAGGAAGCACCGTGTGAATACTGCAGTTTTGGCCAACACTCCCCGGAGCATCTTCTCTGCGGTGGCCAAAGCGAACCGAAATTGGGAAGGGAAGCACTTCTGCTGAGAAGCAAGAGTATCGCTCATGTTAACAGAAGATTTTTTATTATCTGGGGATGTAGCTGATGAGAGATGTCTGGCTGTACGTGAGACGAAGAAGATTCTTATAGTATATGGGATAAGAAATGTCAAAAGAAGAGTGGAAATTGTGCACAGAAAATATTTGCTGAGACTCACGTTCCAAATTGGACAGCCAAGCTGCTCGGATGAATGAATGAACACCCCAGAATTTACTAAGATCCTGTCAGTTTTTCAGATGAGTATTGCACGTGTGGGGGAAACCAGACCGTAGTGCTGGCCACCAAACACTGTGGGCCCAAAGCACTGCCTGCATCGGGGAGGTGTCTCAGCTCCTCACATATTTGTAGGTATTAATGCATTTATTTTGTCTAACTCCTTGGTGAACAAGGAGTTTTTTACAGAAGGACAAGGGAGATCAAAGAAGTCACAACATCTGTCTTTAACTCTGCGATAGGGGCTGCTGGTCGCTGAGTGCTTGGGCAGCGCGTGCCGGGTCCCTGCCCACCTCAGATGAGGCATCTTGCCTAAAACTCCTGCCTTTGAAACCCCAGTTGCTGTTTTGACCACAAACCCTCTCCTTTACACAGCAGCAGAGGTGTCACTAGACACACATTAAGCAACAAAACCAGGGCACTCATTTTCCATTTAGGGCCTCCTCACGGGAGGGCTGTTTCCACTCAGGCACTGTGGCCCCAACTTCCCACAGAAACCCCCTCAAGACCGAGCTCAGACTGACAGTTTTGAGCCTTTGAGCCGTTGACATGTTGGAGAAGCAGCTGCTATTAAGTGAGATTAATTGACTCCATGCTTCCTTCTGACAAACATGAGTGTTTGAGTAATGTTTAAAACCAGCAGTGGATGCAGGAGGTGCCATGTAGCATCCTGGTACCTCACGTCAGCCGGTGCTGGTCTGTCTTCCTTTGGGCTGGGGATCGGTGATTCCAGTTTGGTTTTTCTATAGTGAACTGGCACTTACTAAAACACGGTTCCACGCTGTATAATTTCTATGGCTTTTATTAATGCAGACAGTATAGGCTCCATAAAGAAGAAAAATTACCAGTGGAAGATAAAACTAAAATACTAGTTGCATTACAATCACATTCTAGTGCTGCAATAAATTGCATGAAGCCAATAAAGCAAAACTAACTGAAGATATTTGACACAAACCAAAAATGAAATGAGAGTCATTATGCAGTCTGCTACAGGGACCTGCCTTGATGTAGTTAAAGCAATAAACTACCTGGGAGTAATCTTTACTTATTTTAAATTGCATATTCCAATTGCAAAGCTGTTTCTGGCATTTCTGCCACACTTACTTCACTCAGAAAAAGAATTACATGTCTGGATAAGTCATGTCCTATTAAATGTGCATCATATCTGCAGCACTCATAAGTCACTTGAGTCATAATATTGTTTATTCTAACATTAGTCACTATTTTCTGTCATAAATTAGCTATTCTCCAGAAGAGTGGAAACGAGATTGAGCCAAGGTTGCAATTATTTCACACATCCATGTTGGCACACGGAATAGATTAAGTGGCTATCTCTACAGAGGAATTATCATCATCGGGCCATGGGTCAATTATAACAAATGTATTCATGCCGTTAGCCCCCAGGTATCTTCAATAATGGGAGTTTGCATTCCTTTCCCTCCCTAATTATTCTCCTCCATGGTCTGGCTGACCCACACATGTGTCAAAATAAGCAGAAGCAATGCCTCTTGCAATATTCAAGGTTAAACCCTCCCAGCCATCATTTCCTGCCAGCCCCTTGAATCCTCCCCTACCCATGGGATATTTGCATGCAAATCAAGGGTGGCACGGTGTGTCTTTTCCATGCAACCAGTCCTGCTGCTAATTAATTGTCTGTTATTCTGCCTTTTTGTGCAGAGGTAGCAGCCCTCGCCCCCCCTGCCGGGAGAGAGGGAGGGGATTCAATTCTGCTGCCTTTCAGTCATCCCGGTTTTAATTTGGCTGCCTGGGTCGGTGTTGGTATTTTGGTATTTCCCTGCCTTTGTGTGGCTTGGAGCATGCCCAGGCCTGGCTCTGCCATCCTCCCCGCATCCCAGTTTTCAACCTGCACGGATCCTACCAGGGGACCTGCCGTTATTCACCACCATCTGCAGGTCAGGGTCCTGGAAACGTGCTGGTGTAGCTGGGAGAAGGGACAATTTTGGTTGGGATGCATTAAGTCGTGTTTGTATACAAACCTCCTTTTAGTTAAAATGCAGTGTTTTGCCCCAAAGGGAGCAGGCCATTATAGCAGTGAATGGTGCTTTATAAGACAGCTTATTCCCTTAGGGAAGAGGCAATCAGTTGCCCCAGCTGAAGGCACATTCATACTTGAATTAAAAACCTTCAATAGCTTTTTTTGGTTTTTATTTTTAAATTGCCTCTCATACGGAGCTAGATGCATTGCTTTAAAAAAAAAAAAAAAAGAAAGGAAAAACAAAAGAAAAACAGCAGACTTGTACATCAGTTTGTTCTCTTAATAGCACAAGTATTTCCCTGGGAACTCGTGCTGAGGGAAGAGCACAGCACTGCTTCACTGAGGCTTCGGGCACACCTCACCCAAGCGGGACCCACAGGGCAGAGCTGGGCTGCCCCGACCCATGGGCTCCCCTCTGCCCAGCTCCAGGAGAAACGTCCTATTCACTAGTGACAGGATGGAAATTCCCTACTGGAAATGCTGTCTTTGCCTTTCCCTCTTCTGAAGCAGCGGGATGAGCTCGGGAATGCCATGAAGATGGAGATGTCCTCATCCGTGCCCTGGTGTCCCTCCCCAGACAGTAAGTGACTGTGCTGGACATTGCAACCGGCCGAGCCAAACCCGGGTATGGCCAGTGCCAGGAGAGGCCAAGCTGAGACATTAGAAGACTTTTACGGGAGCAACCTCTGCCCCTGTGCTGTCACGGAGGCTCAGAAAGACAAGATCTGGTGATCTTGTTTGGTGAAACACCATTTTGAGAGGGGAGGGAGAGGGCTCATCGCCTTTTGTCGTTGAAACTTCCTCTGCACTTATTGCAGAGGGTGCCTGCCTCCACCTCAGCTCCTGACCATGCACCAGTGAGCACCAGATATTCTACTTACCTAAGCTCTTGCTCTTGCCTTCAAGGGCTGGACAACTTACCTTTTACTTGCTCTGGTCTGGGCAATTTTTTGCTCCATCCTCACCCAGGCTGTCTGGCTAAGAGGGAATGACGAGGTGGCCATTGTTTGTGCCAATTCCTCTTGCCTTCAGAGCAATAGGGAGAACCAAAAGTCCATATAATACCCAGTTTTGGACACTGACTGAGAGCAAGCATCTAAAAGAGACTGTAAATCCAGGGCAAGTCCATATGGACGGATTCCCTGCGTAGTCTCTCCACATCTGGTGATGCACAGCTTCGCACCTCCAGAGACCCAGATAATGCCATCACATTTAACAGCAGTCGACAGATTTTTTGTCCCACAGGTTCAAAACGTAATTGGATGAAGTTGTGTCAATATCTTGTACCCGAGGTGTTGTGTGACAGGCGCTTCAGCTTAGCGATGCAGGAGGTGAAGTAGTATCTCCTTCAGAGAGGCTTTGGTCCCACCTCGGCTGGTGACTCCATGCCTGCTCCTTGGAAAAGATGGCTGAGTGGAGGGACTGTCCCCTGTGCAACATGCTAAAGACAATTTTTTTTAGACTTTTTAAAATAAAACAGCTCTCAGGCACCAAAGTAACACGCTGAACCCATGTCCCAGGTCATCATCTTGTGCCTTGTCCCCTTTTCCTTGTAGGTCCTACTGCCTGCCCTTGCCAGACTCACTGCCCGCTCTTCCTTACCCCCACTATAATTAAAATAAAAAATTAAAAAAGCCTTCTACACCTAGTAAATACTTTCTCTAGTGCCTTATAGGAAGGAATTTAATGTCATTTCTATGCTGTTTTGTTTGGCTTAGAGAAAATTCCACTGAAGCGAGCGGCAGCACGTGTGCCCGCTTTTTCATTTCTCTGGAAAGCCCCTGTGTGGAGCTGGGTGAGACACCTCATGAGTTGAGGGGGACTAAAAAAAGGAAAGAGAGAGGAAAACCAAGACAATTTACTAAGAGAAAAATACCACTTTTCACAACCACTTTAGCTGCTTCTTGGTGGTTTTGCTCATTTACATGTTATTTCCATATAAACACACGTACATGCACACCTTGCAGGGGGAGGTGGGGTTCTCGGGATGGAAGGTGCCACATTTCCTGTATTTGCACAATATTTCCAAACTTTCTGAACATGGGTTCCCTGTTTAAAGACTGCAGCTTGTTTCACCTGGCCAGCCCCAACCCCTGCGGTGCCAGGCTACACCGCTTCAACCGCGCTTGGAGTTGTTGGAGGCTAAAACCATCTCAGCTCCTGGGGAACCAACGGCTGCTTGTTTTATGAAAACATTTGCAAATACACAGCTATTTTCCCCACCTGAAGCTGTCGTGTAAAGGTGGGTAAGAGCAGTGTGTGCCCCGGCCAAGCTGCCAGGGCATCCAAAGCCCCTCTCTGCAGCAGCGTGTTGTGGCAACAGCAGCCGCTCTCCCCAGCAGTGAGCGGGGCTGGAGTTCTAACTTTCTGTTTGCAGAGTAAATAAGAGCCAGAAATGTGCAATTCCACTTCAGTGTGGAATCAAGAGGTCTCATCTTGCGACCGAAGCGTTCAGAGTGCTGAGCACAGATGCCCTCCCATGCACCTTTAAAGTCTGCATCCTTTCTGTGCTTCCCACGCGTCCTTTGCCTTCACCTCCAGGATGTCTGTCTCGCCTTTGAAATATCACTGCTCTCCTACTGTTAAAGTATGTGGAAGGATGAATCTTTTATCTCCCTTTTCTATTAGGGAGGTTGATTCTGGGTTCATTGGTTAGGTTTAAGATGTTACAAAAGCATGTGCCTGGTGGGATTTAACGATGACAACCCTCCGGTGTTATTTCAATGCAGGTAATGGCAAGTAGATCCCCCTGCTTTCTTTACACCCTGTTAGGAGGAAAAGCCTGTCTGGAATAAGGATGTAGAGATAAGAGGAGATTAGAGATTCAAGCTCAGGGAGGCTTGCTCATATGGAGAGCATGGGGAACAGCACAGCTGAGCCCAACTTCACTCCCTGTGGGCAGCCCTTCTGCAAGCCATGCCCCAGACTGGCTGCAGATGCAGCTTCTGGCTTTGGGGGATGTTTCCCCAAAAAGAAGGATCCGTGCCACCCCCAGACTGAGCCCTCCCTGCAAATCATGGCCTGAGCTCCATAACAACATGAGATGAACTGTTTCTGCTCCTCATGGAGACGGGTCCACCAGAGCCAGGCATGGCCCGGGCTGCAGGCTGCTGTCAGGGGAAGCTGCTCTAAACCATCACGTAGTCCTTTCTGAAATGGTTCCCACTAGAAAAACACGGTTTTGGATTAAACTGAAATCGCTCAAAGAAAATTGGAGGGATTTCAATGGCATTTCACGTGGTTAGAGAAGGACTTATGACATAATCAATTATTTTTGAAGAATGTTGATGTTGTTTCCAATGCATGCTATTGTTTTACAACTCACTTGGTTATAAATTTTCCACTTTAGCCACATCACTTGGCATAACCTGAGACCTTCGCTCATGGTCTGAAGCACCAACGCTGACTAATGCCATACAGCTCGCTCCTGAACGCCTGCCCACACCTAAGAGCTGAGGGCATCTCCGGCTTTATTTTCCTTTGCTTCGTTTCTCAAATGCCAAGGAGAGATCCGACTTCATACAAAGTTGAAGCCATCTCATCTTCTGGATCAAAGCGTCTCCTGTTTTGGTTGTAATGAAGCAATTTGACACTTTCGGTAATACAAACATTCCCAACCTTAATTAGAGGGGCAGCTGTTTTCAATATCTCCAGAAAGCTTTTCCAGATTAGTACAAGAGTATGGCCAAAAAAGCACAGGACACCAGAGGGTGGGAACATTCCCTCCCAGTGAGGCTCTTCCATCTGCTCCAATCCCCCATCCCCCTGCTCCGTACTGACAGAGGACCTACAAAAAGCCCTTTTTTTGTGGTTCCCACAGCCAGCAGTGAGGCTGAGGAGGAGCCTTGTGTTGGTGGAGGTTGGTTACCAGCGTTTAACTGGTGTGTCCCTTCAGCCTCCGCAGAAGACGCGTGGGGACCCAGTGCCTGGGTCTGGGTCTGCATTGCCGCTCCTTCCCTGGAGCTGGCTGCCTGGGATCCAGGAGGAAAAGGAGGAGATCCAGCAAAGGGAAGGTGAAATGTGTTGCTTTTGTGCTGTGAAGCACTGGAATTGCACAGGATGTGCCCGAGAACTCTCCCTCAGGTGGGCCAGGGCTATGTGCCAGGACGGGGTTTTGGCTGCGGGATGATGCTCTTGTCACTGTCACACACCAGGGCTGGGAGCCTGGGCTCAGCCTTGGGGCAGGATGGAGCAAGGGAGCACTAAGCCATGGAGCTGTAAACCTCAAAACTTGAGAGATTCAGGTTTTGACCCCACTTCTCCATGAGCTGGTCGGGGACCAGTGAGTAAGGTGCTCAATCCTGTCCCGTGCCTCGGTTTCCTCATGGACATCGGGGTGACAACAACAGTTTGGGGAAGAGCCCTGGGAGCTGCTGTTGTGAGGAGCTCAGTGGGGCCCTATCTGGGTTGTGTCCATCTTGCAGAGACTGGGGAGATGAGCAAAGCTCCAGCCTGACCCTGCAATACAGGCGAGGATGCTGTGTCCAACAGGCGGCCAGAAAAGGGCTGGATCGGTGCCGCAGGCGTCGGGGGCTCTTGCCTGTGCCTCCCCCTCGGCTGAGGCTGCGCTGCCGAAAAGCGATTTATTCATTTTGTCTCCTGAACAAGTATTAAGATGAATATCAAAACATAATTGTCTCAACAATCTTTAGGCTTTTACTTATCAGGCGATGATAAGGCTACACAGCGATACGTTCATTTGTCTGCAGATCTCTGTAATCCTATTAAGTATAGAGTGATAACTATTAAACTGTATATATACACCCCCATGCACACATTTGTTGAGGAAAGTATTTAACACACACTGTCTCTCAATAAAATTTACTGCTGCACAGAGAGGGTAAGTGCCTCTGTATGGACAACTGAAACACAACCCACCTCCACTAGCACCAGATCTCTCAGGGTCAAAGACCCCTCCTAGCACAACACCAGGATAATCGCTGGAAATAAAGCAGGCAAAAATCTAAATTTGCCTCTTTATTTTATTCTGAATTTCCTCCAGAGCAGAGTGAATTACCCTGGCTCTGTATTTCACACCTGGAAGCTGTGGGACCAGGCTGAGGCAGAGCCGACCTCACTTGGTGCTTAAACCCACCGCTGGTGCTGCATCAGCGATGCCCGTGGGCTTCACCTTCTGCAGCACCCCTGGACAAACGCACAAAGAACGGGAGGTTTCTCCCCTCTTCCAGGTCATATCTAGATGAGGAAAGCCCATTTGTGAAGAAACCACAGAAATTTTCACCCACCAAAGGAAGATGTCCTGGGCTTCAACGGCAAAGGAAGAGGAATAGCTTGTGTTTTAACTCGAAACCCAACAGCCGCTCAGTTTGGCTTTTGCTTTTGCTCCAAAAGCTGAACTTTTGTAGTTAGTGCCCAGGTACAGAAATCTGGTGCAGAACAGCCTGGCACAGCATGTGGCCTGGCGGTGTGAGCCGCTGCCCGCAGGGACAGGGACACGGCCCCTCCGTAATTCAATCTTCACGCTGGCTCGCTCCGGGGTCTCTGGGCAATGACCGTGGCGGTGCCGCCGCCACCGCTGCGGGGCTGTCTGACGTGTGCGGGAGCTGACACGCCACCCACCGCTTTGCTTT
>JAHREE010000436.1:311837-339571 GCA_033628505.1 Tringa tobata
TTTACTAGCTTTCCCTCTGGTTTTGGACAAAATTCACACTTCTCTAATTTACGATTGGTGCAGCAGAAGCGCTCAAGGAAGGTACCAGACATTAATAGTGCTAGTAGCTGTACAAACCCAAGGAGATGGGTCCAGTCCCATTGCGTTTCCAACCTCTTCTGCTTGCAGTACCTTCAGTAGCACCTTTCCCTTGTTTTTAAGGCAAGAGATTCCCAGCACCTGCTTTGCCTCTATTTTTCTCTACTTGCTTCCCATCAAAGCTTCGTAGCAGCAACCACCACCCCTCTGGGGTGGGATTAGATCCATATTTGTCTGAGGTCTTATTAGCAAAAGTTTCAAAATGCCTCTTGGAGGGCTCGAGTCCCAGCCTGACTCAGCACACTTTCCCACTCCTTGAGAGCAAAGACTGGAGATGCTGCTCCCAGAAAGGCAACGTGGCCATTAGAGGAGCTGACGGCTTGCTTTTTGCTGTTCCTTTCCAGAGCCAGGCACAGGTACTTATTTCAAAAGGATTGCCGAAGGGCAGTCCTTAAAAAAAACCAAACCACTCCAAAACAGAAAGGAAAGGCTGGGTCCTCTGGAACAAACCTGATACCAAAGAACAGGGTGAAGAAGTAACATCACCCTCAGGCTCAGCTTTACTTTTATCAAAGCTTTTTGTTGTAGGGGATTATTTTAGTGTTTCTGGGCTTGCTTTCTTTCTTTCTTTAAAAAATAGTAAGCTAGCACTTTCTTTTCTCATTTTATGTCTGCAAATCCTACCTTACTGAAGTAGTGTTTCTGGGCAGAGGGCAATAAAAAGAGAAACAATTAGGATTATATTTTCACTTTCCATCTTGGCCTTTTCAGGTTTTGCTCCCTTGCGAGGGCAGGCTCCAATTCCCAAAGCGGATCTCCTCTAAAAACAGATCCATTCACTCTCAAGGGCATTTGACTGTGCTGGAACCATAAACACCAGCTTCAAACTGTAAGGGCAACCTTCACGCTGGCAAGACACGGGCTGGCACCAGGCAGGTACCACAAGCCTTTCCAGAGCCCCACTTCGCACGGGGGAGGTTCACGGGCATCGCTTCAGCCATTCCCGAAGATGCCCTTTCATCTCCAAGGCTGACAACACGTCACCGCTGTTCTTGGCATGGGGTTTGTCACAAACATCACCTTTAAATTTCCGTGCATTCCTCCCCCATCCCTGAATTAGCAGGATGCTCTTGCATTTTGCCCTTTTCAGCACTGTGTGCTTTGATAGGCTTGTGTGTGTCCCCCCCCCCAGATTCCCACTAACCTCTGGGGAAATGGACGAAACATCCAGCCAATGAAAATAGGAAATACTGAAAAGGTCAAATCACACTATTACAATAAATTACCATAATTCAGAGTGTAAATCATGCATTAAAATGATGGCATGTTGCAAGACAGAGATTGGCATTAGACCTAAAAATGGCACAACATTAATGCAGTCCAAGGTCAAAGATCCAACTGGGAAATGGTAAACATTTTAAAACTAGACCCTTATCACTATAATCTTGTGATCTTCTGAGACTGTCACGTCAGGCATTACTGAATGATGGAACAGCACATTGAGCTATGATTTATTTTCCATACTAAAGACTTCAAAGCCAACAAGTGGGGGTAATTGAAAATAGAGATACACGCAGCAGTGGATAACCTTTAAGCGGTTACCTCAAGCCATCGACAGCTTGCTGATTTGAGAGGGTGACATTTATTCTGTGCAATGGGGTAGCATCCTTTTTAAACGCCTCTCTGCCGTGGCTGGGGCAGTGGACATTTAATGCAATAATAATGGCATTCACAGCAACCTTACCAGGGATGACAGGGAGGCTCCTACTCAAGAGGAGGATGGGGCTCACACCATGCTTCTGCCTCGGGTATCTTGGGTGACTTTGGACAGGTCCACACCTCAGCAATTGGAGATAAGGATCCTGCCCTTTGTTTTAGGTATTTGGATCAGGTTTGGTGGTCCTATGTAGGCTGTGGTTTCAAATACAGTAAAAAATAGGCAAGTAGGGCTGGCAGAAAAAAAGTGTGCCATGAACAAAGGAGAAAGGTAAATTACTGCCTTCCTGACACTGGGAGAGATGTCCCACCTGACCCGACTGGCTCATCACCACATTACAGACAGCCTTCTGGTCTCCCCCAAGCATCTCTTGGTTGTCTTTGCACAGCACAATACAGACAAGACCAAGACAGGGATGAGCTCTGAGGGAGCCTCCGTCTCCACAGGCAGGAGTATTCAGCACAACACATCACAAAACCTGACCAAAACACCAGGTTACATCTGCAGGTCCAACCTTCTCCAGCCATTAATTTT
Organism: Tringa tobata; assembly: GCA_033628505.1. Taxonomy (NCBI): domain Eukaryota; kingdom Metazoa; phylum Chordata; class Aves; order Charadriiformes; family Scolopacidae; genus Tringa; species Tringa tobata. The sequence goes on from JAHREE010000436.1 coordinate 314,167, forward strand.
TTCCACAGCTTCCCAAAGCCCCAGATAGTCCTTCACATGGCCATGAACACCAAACAAGATTCCTCTGGGGCTCAGCAGTGAAAATTTGCTCACAGTTAGGGTGGCCTGGCTCCAGTTCTGGTCTCCAAACCTCACTTCCAACCCAGCACATCCCTCTTAGCCCCTGCATCAGGGTGTGCTGTGGCCAGGGATGTGTTCACCCCTTCACATTCTAGATATCCTCTCAGATGAGCTATTTGCTGATCCTGTGCTCTAGCAGAGCCCTCCGAGGAGAGAGAAGACATCTGACTGACCCTGTCTTTTATCAAACCCCGTGAAGCAACTTTGAGCCTGAAAATTTGGGGTTTTTTCCCAAACTGTATGAGCCCTCCTGTCCTAGGGGGACAGGTTCCCCAGTCCCCCCTCACAAAGATACTGGGTGGGGACATCTCCCTGCATTTGAGCAGGCCACACAGGGAGCAACCACTGTGATCCTTCAGTATTTACCCAGTGCTCAGGTCTGCAGTCCTTGCTAAGGTAAGTGCTGCCAAGCAGCCATCTCTTACCTGGAGACTGTGCAATCTGGGGACACCCAAGGGGAATATCTGCTCCAAAATGATCTTTCTGCCTTTTGCCCTCCTGCAGATTTCTTTGACAAACCCAAGGTACCAGCAGGGAACAGCAGGGATGACTGTTCTGCTCTGCTTCTACACTGCTTACCAAGTGACAACAACTGATGGTGGCAAAAAATCTGCCCCTGGTCCATATCTTCTGGGTAGTAACGGGGGGGTGGGAATAGAAAAAATGAAATGGCTAGTTTTCCACAGCAGCAGCCAACAAGTATTTTAATCCACAAGTCACCCAGCTGCACAAACCTCCTGTTCTGAGAGGATTTTCCATCTTTTAAAATTTTCTGTATCCCACTAAAGCTTTTTCATTTCACACAGATTAAGAGTTAATTCAGGTCAAATAAGGATTAATTAGTCTGTGTAAACCAGCCCCAGACACTGATGCGCTGGAGATCTTTTTTAAATTAGTTGCTGTTACTGTAAGTCTGTATCTTCTGATGGCAAGACCTCTGGTGTATTATAAATTTGCAATCAGGTACCCCACGGGATGTGAGATGAGGGAAAATGTCAGTCTTAACAGTGTTTAAATCCCTCCTGCCGCTGAACTGCAGCCTCTTTCAAATTAGGTCCTGTTGGCAAAATCAGATAAAGAGATGGAAATAAATGATGTGAACAAAGGGCATCAAAGAGTATCATTTAAATTGTTATTGACTGTGGGCACAAAAAAAAAAAAAAAGCACAGCATGAAAACATACTTAATAAGAGAAGATAATAGGACCATGGAGAGTTTTTTTGATTTGGAGGAAACACATCAAATAGTTTGTATATGCTTTTTCACCCAGTTTACAGGTAAGGGAGAGATTCATACACAATATATTTCACAGACCAGGCCAAATCGCTTTGATATGGCATATGCACTAACATCAGAGATTATTTATTCAGACTTTATTGCAGGAGAAGAGACCAAACCTGTTGCTGCTTGAGTGACTGCCAGGATCTCTCATGATGATCTAAAAATATTTAGCAGTCACCAGGGTGTTATGTGACCCCGATTATGTGTTTAACCCTGACACCAGTGATGGTGGGGAGAAAACTGGAAGCCTGTTTGCCCTGCAGTCCCACCAGCCCTTGCCCTCAGCAGAGGCACATAAATTCCTGCTTGGTCATTGGACTTCAGGCCATATTTGCTGGTTGCTGTGATGACCAGACATACAACCAGAGCTCACCAGCACACTTCATACCTCACTTAAACCCCACAGATCACACAGCTTGAGCAAGGACAAGGCCATGTCCACCAGCAGAAGAGTTGTCCCACAGCCCCAAGTCTGCAGACCAAGAGTCTTAAAACCTCCAGAGGATCTGAGGTTCAGCTCCTGGGGTTGCCCCCAAGTTCAGAGTGCACACGTTGATCTGACCTGGGCAGGAGCTGATCCAAGCCTTGACCTGTACCAAATCAATGCCTTCTCTCTCTCCCCTTTCTCCTTGGTATTACTAAATGACTTTCTATGCTGCTTCTAAATTCTTAGGAGAAAAAAATATGAAGACATTACTTTAGGTTTCTCGTGTGCAGACTTAACAGCATTTTGGAAGAACTAGTGGCACTTTTTCTCTCCTTTATTAGAACTGCTGTCCAGCAGCCCAGATAAGGGTGATGAAAGGGACTCTGGTGCTTTGGTGGTTGTGCTAATGGAGTGTAGATTATGGCCGCACCTTTTCTGGTATTCTCCATCCCTGCTCTGACCCACCAGGAGAGCTCTGCTGTCCTAACAAGAAGTAACAAGCTCTTCCCAGGTCGCATTAAGCAGGGGCAGGTCAGGTATGCAAGTTTTCTTTTCAGTCAACACACAGTGGAGACGGGATGGTCCAAGTCTTCCCACAATCCATCGTTCCCTTGGGAAACCATCACCGAAACCAGAAAGGCAGCAATTAAAAGAAAAGATCCTTCAGACTAAAGTCCTGCTGGGAAGAATAGCTGACATACTAGTCTTGCTGTTAACGCTCCATTGATACCACTCAGTGCTGTCCTGCTGGGGGTACAGCCCCTGGAAAAGACAAGAATAGTCATTCAAGCCAGGAATTTGTAATAATATTTCTCCAGACCTCTCTCCTCTTCCCCAGAGTGGGCAAGGCAGTCATTTCCACAGCTTGTCTGCAAATAGTTGCATTTACCTTGGAAATGGGCCCAACCTAGAAGGGAGACCAAGAGACTTCTGTGCTTTGGAGATCTGCTAATCTGGGCATGACAGGACTCCAGATGCAAATGCCTTTGTAACATGGATGCAGAGTCAGCCTTGGACGTGACCAAAGGAGCTGGGGCCCATTCCTCCTGCTAAGAGAGGGCAGTGAAAGAAACAGGATTTGAACAGTGCAATTTTAAATGACACAAAATGCAACAAGACCACCATGAGACGTGCACACTCAGCCCCTGAACTGGACTCAGCTTGATCCAGCTCTCCCCCATTGACTCAGTGACACCGTTCCTCCCTTCATTATGTTTGACAGCATTAATGTGATGCTGCAGAGAGCTTGACCAGATGCACAGCTCCCACACCGCTTGCAGGAAAGCGCTCATCTGAGATGCCACTCCAGTAGCACCTCAGCAACTCATGGAGGGTTTTCTTCCAGAGGCTGTAGAAAAGATACCACTTTTTTTGTTTTACCTACAAAGAAAACAGGCAAAGTGTTTGGCTTTTCAAAGGCAAATTCGGATGACGACAAGAGTTTGTGACATGGTGAGTTGTTTTTTAGAGAGACTGCGTAAAAGCCTTATCTTGAAAAATAATGAACCCAAGGCATTGCTGCTCTGAAGCAGGATGAGACCCACCTGCCAGGCAGAAGCTGTTCTTCCTGAACAGATTGCAACAGAGATGAACACACTGGATTGGTAAAGCTGTTTCCTGAGATTTTTGTGGCAAAACACCAGATTTTGCTTCAGGAGAGGCAAGTTGATATTCTCTCTCTGGCCAACGATGCACAGGCAGGGCTTTTTTTCTCAGCCCTGGGACACCACTCCAGAAACATTGGTGGATTGTCAGGCTTCTTCTAGCCAGGTATGGTGAAGTAACCTAGCAGTGGCAGGGAGGGGGATGCATGCATTGGTCACATATTACTGAGTGATTTGGGGGCCACTTCTCACACTTCCAGTCCTACCACCAGCAGAGCTCCCCCACAGAGAAGAGCACTGGGGACCACAGCCACGTCCCGTCTGAATTTAACCCCCTGAGACCCCAAGCCAGCCCCTCGCTTTGCAAAATGAAGAAATGCTTCCTTTTCCTGTTGTGTCTATATAGATGTTACACTCTTCCCTGTGGGTCTCCCTCCCCAACACGTGCCTGGCTCCTGGCACAGCAGGCTGCCAGGCAAGTGAGGACCTCCAGGCACCAGCATAACACAAACAGCAGTAAAGACACACTACCCCTGAAGTCTGGAAAAAAAAGAAAAAAAAAAGGGTTGACTTGAAAAGAGAGAGAGGTTAAAAAGGAGATGTGAAGTTGTTTTCTTGCCCTTCAGGGCCGTGTCTACATGAACCAATTTAATACCTATTACTACAAGTATTAGCGCAGACAAGGCTTAGGTATCTCCATGGAGCCAAATTACATCCCTGAGCTGGCATTTCTTTTTCTGTCCTCTAGCTCTAACGACTGAATCATGCACTCATCGAGGGGGATACATCTTTTATGATAGCCCCGGTCTCCTGGAGGTTTTAAAGCCTAAATTCCTGCCAAAATAAACTGTCTGTGGCTTGCCATATAGCAAAGTGACAGGAAATGTTGACTTATACCTTGCATCAAGGATGTGCTGATAACACTGTGGGTGGTAGGGCTGGGGAGGGGACAGATGTTTCCAGGTGTGGGTCTGGGCACTGTAAGGGAGAAAAGGGGAGCTGAGCCACTGATGGGTGTCCAGCTCCCAGGTGTCACAGCACCCACAGTAAAAGGCATAGGAGGTTTTAAAACTGGTCTGGTGGCTGTGATCCCAGCAGTAACTATACATAAAGGGCCCAAGGGACCTCCAGAGCAGCTCTGCTGAGAAGGCTTGGATATACCTTGGTCCCACCAATGCAAGCAGCACTCAGGTGGCCATCTGTGACCTACCTAGGGTGAGGGATGCCAGACCATGGGTCTCCAGTCTTTCCCCATCTAGCCTGTCTGCAGATCATTGGTCCTGCTGGAGACAGCTCAAATAGTTTCTGTGCACAGAGGGCCACCACAGAGTAGAGAGTTCAACGCTTCTGAAGAGTGGGGCAAGGAGCTTAAAGTACTGACTGGGGGCTGCTTAAGAGCAGTCAGCAGGAAGCATGTGGCTCAGGGTCTGGCTGGAATTTAGGCTGTCTGAGCCACAACTGTCCCCATTGCTCACTTCCCAGCAGCTCCCCTGGGAGCTCACTGAAGCAGCTCAGGATTAGCCAAGTCCTCTCTGCAGAGGGCAGAACTGCTGTTTCAAGAGGCTTGTCAGCTCAGGGGTGGCAGGTACAAACTAGCTTGGTGCTACAAGGGAATCAGTCTCCTGGAGCCCCATAGGTCACCCCCAGACTTCTAAAAAATGTTTTTAATGACTCATATCATGTCCTTCAGGCGAGGCGTTAAACCAGGCTTCCTGGAGGGTATCGAAGTGGAAGTTTAAGGCTGCACAGCACTTTTTCAAAAGCAAAAAGGATGCAGCAGCACTGGAGCAGAGTCAGAGGCACCATCTCACTCTCTCCATCAAGCAAGCTAACCCAGCAAATTCTGTGCGTGAGCTGCTGCTGAACACCATGGGAGGCACGACCCCCTGCTTGGTCCCCGAGCACAGACAGCTAATGCAAAGGTAAAGCATGCCATATTCATGAGACACTTCCTCAGCAGACATGGTCCTCATCTTACTCACAGGTTGTTTTATCTTCTGTAGCGTTTTGCAGGCACAGGGGCATTTGAGAAACACAACAAGTCTCCCTTAGCTGAACGCCGCTGTGTTTGGATAAAGGCTATCTGAATAAACCAGAAATTTCCACTGCAGGAGATGTGATTTCATTTTTGAGGCGATATACCCGGTGCTCACAGCTCCAGCATTATTCAAGCACATAAAATAGACCCCCCAAAGCAACAGGAAGACTGGAGGTGCCATTCATTCAGCAGGCAGCATTAGTACTCGCCCCTCCTCCACTCCCTGGCAGCATGGAGCCAGAGCAAATAACAGCAATAACACAATGCTGTAAACCCTGGAAGAAAGCAGACATCTGTTGCCCATCAGATATTACACCTTGGTGACCATGCAGCTCAGTAAGTATGAAAGTGATTACTTATACTTTGACAGCATGGCCGCAGCACATAAATGGGAAGCTTTGTACAGCAGACTTGCAAAGAAGACCTAGGAACAGCAGGACGAGGCACCGCTTCAGCTGTGAGAATCTGACCGTGTTGCACCTATTGTTGCTGCGAGACATTCCTTGCAAAACAGCTGCAGGTCGATGAAGAGCATATGGACCATCTCGGGTAGCCTTGATTTCACCTGGGTGCCATTAATCAGCAAGCATCTGCTGAGGGGCTGGGGGCACTCCAACCTCCACCCCTGAGAGGAGGTGCACACAAAGTCATTGGAGATGGTTGTAGCTTCAGCACCAAATCCCTAATGCCAAGACAAACGTTATGTTGACCTGCCCAACTACCTACTAGCTTTACCCACGTTCAAGAGCAGAGATAATCCTTTCTTTCCTCTTGTTCACCTTTCATTTGAAGTCTTTGGGCACCACAAGTACTTTCAGATCACATCTAGACAGACTGAAATACCTTCCCTTGAAGAATTAAACATGAGCCCCCTGATTCATTTTCTGCTGTGACAGCAGAAGGGGTTCACAGAAAAGTGGGCAAAACCAGGCACGGAGAAAGCCCAAAGGATGGGAATGGTTTGCAGACTGGCAGTTCATGGAGATGAAGCACCTGAGCCAGTGAAAACTGTGGGAGCCAGAAGTTGTTCTCATTTTTGATACAAAAGCACTAAAGTTTTCACTGGAACTGGGGTGAGGGATATAAAAAACAATAATTCATGGGATCAGATTATTCAATTTTTATGTCTTCTTCAGAAGTAGCTGGAGACTGCAAGTCTTCAAGGAAAAAACCTGGATGAGAAACCTGATCCAGCAACCTCCACATTTGCAAAAAACCTGGTCTAAGTTTAAATAGAGGCCCCAAGGCTGAAAGTCTTATCCCGCTGTCCAAACCCCTCTGAAATCAGACCTGAATGATGCACAAATGAGACAAATTTCACATTTCATTTTTCTTCCCCCCAGTCTCTTCTCAGGAGAAGACAGATGTAAAACAAGCCCTGTAATTCCAGCCAAGCCCTTGCTCTTTTGCAGGCACGGCAACAGGGATTTAAACCCCGCTCTGTCCTCCAGAAAGGAGACCTCTGAACAGCACCTTCTGGCAGATGGCATCACCCTCATCACTGACTCTGCTCTGGCTGAGCCTGGACCACAAAGGCAGGGCCTGGAGGGGAGTCTGAGGTCCCCATGTCCCTTTTCTCATTGTCAACTCTGTTAGATCCAGCAGGTGAAATGCAGAGGCTCCAAGGAAATATGCGCTACTATATACATATAGTATATATATGTGTATATATATGTATATGTATATTTCTATACATACACATATAGAAATCTGGCTTCTGGTCCAACCAAACCTGAATTATGGGTTGCTGACATGACCCCTGGATCATGCAACATTGGTGCTGAACCATCTTTGAAGAAATGAGGTAAGGGAGGCTTTTCTCTTATAGCAAAGTTTCTCAATCTGTAGGTTTTCTCTTCCCCACGTCATCTTACCCCAAGCCCTGCAAATCTATACCTGCATTTCTCCAGGTCCTTCTCCAGCTAATTGACTATAAAGATTCAAATCATGAACTGCAACTCAAAGCTTTTCACAGGCATTAGGGGAGTATTAAATGGGAAATTCTAAAACTAAATTATAGTTTCCCACTGCAAATGTTTAAAAAAAATATATCTGCTTTTAATTAGAAAGAAAAATAAAAAGTCCCACAGTTGACTACAGGCTCCTACCTACCACACACACTGGTTCTGGCCAAATCCTCACCAGGAATAGAGCAACAAAACTCCACAGGAACCGGTGCATTTACATCGATGGGCTCCGGCAGAGGATCTGGCCCTGCTGGCGCCTGGACAAGCTAGAAAAATCTCTGCAGAAGATCCCCTGTCTCTCCCCTTCCAGGCAGCTCAGGTTCCTGTTGAGCATCTCACACCTCTCTGCCGGGAAGGTGTGATTTATTTGGCAGCTGGGCTTTCCCTCCCGGGGAGCTTCCTAATAGATCTGTGAAAGCAAAGGTTACGTGGAGGCAGCTCCAAGGATGAAGTCATTGGCTGCGCTCTGAGACTGGAGATTTTAGCCAAGCCTGATGGTTTCAATAAAACAAAGCTCGTGAGCTTGCTGTTTGCCCAAACGGGATGAGCTTTTTCTGCTGCAGCACCAGGCGAGGATTTGGACGGAGGAGAGGAGCCCCCGCGCAGCCTGAGAGGGTGACAAAGAACTGACTCGTAGTGACAAGGGAGGCCCCTTCCCTGAGCCGCCTGACACCCCGGATTGCTCTGGGGACCGAAGGCACCGAAGCCAGCACCCGTGGGCAGGCAGGTCGGTCCCTCCCCTGCCCAACCCCTGGCACCGAGCATCGCCCCGCGCGGGGACCGGCAGCAGCACTGCTCGCCTGCGCCGGGGATGGCACGAGGGTGGCACAGCCTTAACAACTCATGGAGCTACCCCTCCTCTGCCTGCATCCGGGTCACCAGCATTCCAGCTGGGATACGCAAGTTTTTTCGGAAAAAAAAAAAATCCCAAATATTCAATATCAGTCAGTCTTACTAATTGCTTGTAGTTGTAGTGGTTCATTGGCAGATACTAATAAGAGATGTGTATAACCACACAAGAGTTTTCCTAAAGCAGAAATGCATATGTATGTATAGAATACACTGCTATATAATAGATATATTTGCAGATGCACAGCCGAGAACATCACTGTGCATAAAGCATATGTGTTGTGGTTTTGACCATCACACCAACTCTCCGCCTGCTAATCTATCTCCCCTGAGACTTATTCCCAAATCCCAATCCCTTGAACGATTTCCAGCAGATCCTATTGGGATGGAAGGAAAAAAATCCACCATGAGATGTTCCTCTGTCTCAGGAAAGGATACATTCACAGCCACAACTGCATTGGCTTGATGGTCTCTTGGGCAAAACTCAGGCCAGGTCTTTTTTCATCTTAATTGAGCATTTGCTTTTAATTTTGGAAGGTTCTGAGTTAATGCAGTTTGCATTTTTTATATTTGTATATAATTACATGCTGTTACAGTAACTTAGGCCAGATCCACGTCCCAGTGAAATTAGTGTGAATATTTCCAGCAACTTCAGTCAGAAAAGAGAATTCCAGCCCTCGCAGAGCTGATTAAATAGTTAAAAAGCCAATCTTGTAAATTTTTTTGTGAATGAAAGTGGTTGGCTGTGACTCACAAGCATTTGGAAAACCACAGGGCATTTGGGAAATGTTTGCAATTCCCAAAAGCTTCACGCAAGTCAGCACGAATTAGTGTTCACCCCAAATTTCATAGTCTGTTATTCATTGCTCCCTAATTTAAAACAACGTGGAAGTAAGAGCGACGCTGTGTGACTTGGGTGACCAGTCACAGACCATGTAAAACTGAATTCCAAACACCAAGCACTCGCAGAGGACGTGTCACGAACCGCCCACTGATAGCAGCTTGCCTGCCAAAGTGTCTGAAGAATAATTACAACTAAAAACCCGAGTCAGAAATGGTTCCTGAACAATTCACAGAGGCAAAAACTGCGCATGAGCTCACTCCAGCAGCTGCAGCAATGCCCAGAGCCCTGAGGTCCAGAAGTTGCTGCCGTATTTATAAAGCTCAGGGTCACCCCACGCCGGAGCCATAAGGATGCCCTGCACACCTTCTGATTTCTCACAAGGTTTCCAGAGAAGTAACAAATGCCCTTCATCTTCCTCAGTTGGGAGGGTGGGAAGAAGTTTAACATGGTGTATGTACGCAGGGGAAGGGGGCACAAGTAGCTACAAGACATAGGATTGGCTCCCAGCCAGTCAAAAAAAATATAAAAATCAGTATTTACATGAGCCAAGATTTAATTTCATCCCGAGACCTGCAGAACAAAGGAGTCTTTCAAAGGAAAGACACCAAGACTGTGAAAAATGCCAGATCAAATTTTTTCCACCAGAGAAATCTAATTTTTGATCATATTCGGTATGACTGGTCCTTTAGATGACCCCGTAACATGGATTATAGGTTTGCATTGTTCTATCCTCTGAGAAGCTTGCCACGCTATCTCAACTGTGCTTCAGCACTCATGGTTACAAGGCTTGAAGTATACTCTAGCTTTCAACAACAACCCTTAGAAAACACATGAATATTTCTTCTGCAACACTCTCATTCCTGAGAGTACTTACTGAGCTCCAAGAGGCATTCTAAGGAACAGTTCATTAATAAAAAAAACCTGGAAAACAGCATTGCATTATTTCTGTAAAGCTCTCCGTGCCTCGGTTTCCCCGGCTGGAACACAAACAAGAAATATTTGCAATAATTACTTTGCCTGGATTGATTGTTCACCCATTGCACTCCAAGAGCCTAGTTCTGCTTCATGGGAATCTCCACTTTGGCACTTGCCAGGCAACTGGAGACAAAAAAGGGGCAACGAAAGACTGGAAGTTTAAGTTCCACCGAGTCAAACAAGTGTCAGACAAGTTTAGGGATGAGGTGGTTCCTGCTGGGCTCCATGGGGCAGCTGCCTGAAGTGACTTGGCTTGGGTTATAGCGGCAGTCAGAACCTTTAATAAATGCATTACTAAGGATTTAGTCTTAATTAAATCAAAACAAGCTATTTCAAAGAGGAATAAGGGCATGGTTTCCTCCATAAATTGAACTAATTGGTTTAAATATCACGCCCTCAGTTAAACAGGTGCAGTATCGTTTAGAAAATGCCACAATTTCCATCCAAAAGGCGAGCTCTATTTTTTTTTCAGACCTGCTAGTAGAGCTGGAGGAAGAAGACAAGTTTTGGGGCATAAAAGCTCTTCTATTATGCCCCAAATCTGAAACAGAAGCTTTTCCCATATTCTTTGGTCCTGGGCCTGTGCTGACAACACTAACAAGGGCTACACAAACATTATGGGGTAATAAATATTCTGCATGCCACATTCCTCTAAAAAGTGGTTACTGTTACATTTGGATAGAAACACTGTTTTGAATAAATGAAATTATCAATATAATACACATTAATTCCTTGATTTTTAAAATATTCTCCCCAAACGTCTGGAAAAAAAACTAGAAATCTTTTCTGGCATTTTTAGTAATCTTGGTTCTTCCAGAGCAGTTGAAGCTGTTCTTTCAGAAAATCTATTGACTCAATTTTCCTGTTGTAATGACAATATTTTTTTAACAGATAGGACTTTCAGCTTTGGGTTGAAGCCAGAGTATCTTGAGCAGCCCAACAATAAACTCATTTTTGACCATTTCTGACCTCTGCTCTTGATCTATTCCTATCTCAGGGTTTGGTGGTAGGAGCTTTCTAGCTCCTGAGAGGTCTGAAAATCCACTCCTATTAGGTGATATTTCAGTACCGTTAGTTACTGTATTTGTTTTGAAATAGCTGCAAGGAGTGACTGTTCATCTCCCAAGCCCAACGCTCCCCAGTGCCCACACAGACTTCTTTGAAGTGTTGCTTTTGCCACATAATGCTTCCTTTTCTCTAAACTGTGTAAACCCCCCAAGAACAGACCAAAGATTCATTATTTGACTACGAGGGAAAGCAGAGTTTCATGCACCATATTGTATTTGGGAGACAGAAAAAAATAATCTTCTGGATTTTCCTGGTCTATTAAAAAAGAAAAAAAACACAACAAAACTTTGTAACTTTTAGACTTAATATCTAAAGAGGGTTATAGTGAATCAAACCCTTTCTGTGGCTGGTGGGGTTTGGAGTCATTGTAAGAGCCCATTTCACTATCCCGCTAATGACTGCTGGGGTTATGTTTGGTTCTTAATTTCGTGACACTAAGCAGCCTTTGGGGTGGGGTTTATTTTTCATAAGGCACACCAAGGAGCTCCCACCCTTACCTGAGAGCAACCTGTCACAGACAGCGGAGATGTTGGTGCAGGGAGATGCTGAGAGCCCACGCCAGCGGGGCTGAGGAGACAGAAGACCACCAGCAGCCTCGGCAGGATGAGGGGCTCAGGTCCAAACCGAGGAACCAAATCCTTCTGGTCCCCAGGACAGGGGGACACTGCAGGCCCAGGGATCTGCCTGCAAGCCTGAACCCATCAGTGTCTTGAGACCGAGCCTGGAGTTTTTCTCCCTGTCCACGTCACCCGATCAAAGGAAAACATTTGCAGCCATATTATGAACAACTACGTTGAAATCAGAGTTTCAGAAACTCTCAAGCTAGAAGTCATCCAGCGCAAACTCCAGCTGCTTCCACGATTTTCACTGATGCCTCATTTAAATCTGCCAAGTGGATGTAAGAAGAGCCATCATCTTTCACAGCCTTGGCTGCAGGAGGAGTCATAGAATCATAGAATGGTTAGAGTTGGAAGGGACCTTAAAGATCATCGAGTTCCAACCCCCCTGCCCTGGGCAGGGACACCTCCCACCAGACCAGGTTGCTCAAAGCCCCATCCAGCCTGGCCTTGAACCCCTCCAGGGATGGGATATCCACAACTTCCTTGGGCAACATGTTCCAGTGTCTCACCACCCTCACAGTAAAGAATTTCTTCCTAATATCTAACCTAAATCTCCACTCTTCCAATTTAAAACCCTTGCCCCTTGTCCTGTCACTGCACTTCCTGACAGAGTCCCTCCCCAGCTCTCCTGTAGCTCCCTTCAGATATTGGAAGGCTGCTCTAAGGTCTCCCCGGAGCCTTCTCTTCTCCAGGCTGAACAACCCCAGCTCTCTCAGCCTGTCCTCATAGGAGAGGTGCTCCATCCCTCTGATCATCCTCGTGGCCCTCCGCTGGACCCGTTCCANCCCTTGTCCTGTCACTGCTCTTCCTGGCAAAGAGTCCCTCCCCAGCTCTCCTGTAGCTCCCTTCAGGTACTGGAAGGCTGCTATAAGGTCTCCCCGGAGCCTTCTCTTCTCCAGGCTGAACAACCCCAGCTCTCTCAGCCTGTCCTCATAGGAGAGGTGCTCCATCCCTCTGATCATCCTCGTGGCCCTCCGCTGGACCCGTTCCAACAGGTCCATGTCCTTCCTGTGCTGAGGACTCCAAAGCTGGACACAACTCCAGTCCGTCCCGTCCATCCAGCAAGGCTTTAGCCCGTGCCTGGGCTGGGTTTCCAGCCAGTGTACGTTGGCACTAATCCTCTGGTTTTAGCAGAGCCACACTGGTTTGCATCACCCCAGGGCCTGACCTCGGGGAGCAGGCTGCTGCCCGCATTTACCAGGTGAGTGCATCTCATTCTGGCAAGCGAGCGCTGCACGCCAGTTAACAGCCTCTTCTATGCACAGCCTGGAACTGACTGCAATCATCAGAGGAGATAATGTCATACATTAGGGCCTGAACCTCACTGTGACACCTTTATGCAGTTAAAAAGCCTGTTCTATATATACACCCAGATAAAAATGTGTATTGTAAAGCAATAAGGGGGGGGGGGGGGCTAATCTCATTACAACCTCTTCAAAATGCAGTGTGAGAGCGATAAAATAAAAGAGCCAATAATTCTGTGGTTGCAGATTTCCACGTGGTGAAAGGGCACTATCAGAGGAGTGCATTACGGGCAGGACAGCAGCCGAAAAACTCTCAAATCCTCCCTGCTGGGGTCCACAGTGTGAGCCCATTTTCCCCACCACCCTCCATGATACTGACCCCAGAGGAGGACACCATGGGATTTGTCGTGGGGCGGGAAGGTGAAGAGACAGGCAGAGGTTTGGAAAGACAGAATGGGCCCTGGAGAGCCAGAAATGGGATGTCATGGTTTCAGCTGGGATGGAGTTGACTTCCTTGCTGGCAGCTGGTGTAGTGCTGTGTTTTGGATTTGGGATAAGAACTGTGTTGACAGCACACTGATGGGTTTGGTTGTTGTTAAGCAGTCAAGGCTGTTTCTGCACCTCACACTGCCCCACCAGTGAGGGGCTGCAGATGTACATGTAGTTGGGAGGGGGACACAGCCAGGACAGCTGACCCCAACTGGTATTCTATACCATGTAGCGTCATGGTCAGTATATAAAGCTGGAGGAAGAAGAAGGAAGTGGAAGATGACTGGAGGTGAGCGACTGTGGCTCTTAGTTGCCAGCTGGGGTTAAACCATATCACAGGACAAGATGGCTGGCTTCAATGTGGGAGGTCAAGGTTACAGAAGCCACCAAAGGAGGTGGGGATGGGTTGTTGAGAGGCTGATTTGAGACATTGGAATCATGGAAAACTGGGAGATTCTTGGACTCCACAGAAAAAGGATGGATGTGATTATAAGGCTCAAGACCAGCCTGAGAACAGCCACTTGTCTACAGAAATGGGTTGAGGAGCATAAAGGAGCCATGAGAGGAAGATCCCTCAACCCTCTAAGGTAGCACATCAGCCAACTCAGTCCGAAACCATTAATGCTCTTCCATGCGTGGGACAGGATGTAAGAAGCAGTTTTCATTTTCCACAAGGTCAAATCCCTAAAACTACTGCAAGGACTGGTAACAAGGGCTAGTGGATGACCACCAAATTAAGGATTTTTACTGCTGGAGTACCCCTGATTCTTTAGGAATTCATGATGTGGTCTGATGCTGCACGTTGATAAATGATCTGACCCCTCTGGCGTCTACAGCCCTTCGTTAGCAATCCCACGAGGTTTACAGGTTCTTGCTATGGGAAACTGAAATGTGGTCACCAAGTCAAGGTGGGGCTTAGCAGCTACCAAAGCAAATTAGCCCTCTAGGAAAAAAAACCCAATATATAAAAAAAGTGCAGAACTGGGCTGAGAGAAAACGGTTTGCAGGGCTATCTTCATTTCAAATGCGGCAATGTGCCTGTTGTTTTATTTCACGGTTCTGAGGTTGTAATAAAAGTCCCACAGGTCAGGATAGAGGTGGTAAGGTGGTGACACCAGCTTCTGCCATGAATACGGTGCTGGTGGAGCCTCCCCTGCGGCTTCTTAAACACGGGGGTTCTCCGCAGCATTTGCAAAGGAGTTACGTGCCAGGTTGAAAGGCTTTATACATCAAACATTTCTTATCACGTCTTTTACTGCCCTCATTCTGATCTTCATCTTCAACTAATATGTAAACATGAGCGTAATCTGTAATATCTGGGCTGAGGTTCAACTTGCTTTAAATCAGCTTCCCTCCAGGGAGGCGAGCGGTGCTGCCCCCACGAACAGCAGCCGTGAGACCAGCCCTTGGGTAGGGAAGGTGCAAAGCTGGGCACCCAAATCCTGTGGGAATTAACCCGCACACCCTGCTCCCGCTGTCTCTTAGATCCTGCTTAATGGCAGAGCTGTGATGCGTGAGCCAGGGCAGACAGCGGGTGTGAAGCTGGTGTACGGCAGCAAAATGTCTGCGGTGGAGTAACCGTGTGCGCTAACACATTTACTTGTCATTATGAAGTGCAGCAGAGCAGATAAAACCATTAGATATTTAAAAATTAGTTAATGCTAGGATGCAATGATTTGGGCATTTGTAATGCTGCTTTAAATTGGATCAATATTTTCCAGTTCATTTTACTGTAGATTTTTAACTCTGCTGTGGCACTTGAGCTCCACGCTCAGAGCAGCAGGTAAGCTGGCAGATGTAGGGAAGATTTCTGCTGGGATGTGGCCAGTTGTATTTCAGGAAGTGCGTCAGCTCCTGGAGATTCACTAGGCACCATCTCTTTGATTCAAGAGAGCTTAATTGTCATCCAGGACATCTGGGACGATCTCTCAGGGGCTTGTGTTGACAGAACATTAACTAACACACGAAAGCTCTGGGATCCCATGACATGATCCATCACTGAGTAAAGACAAGTTGCCTGTATCACATAGGATGAATTCATCGAGGAGGCAAATCATTAGCATAGAAAGGTCATCTACTTGTCTGTCATTATCGTGTGAGGCAGATAGTCTATAATGTGTGCAGGAGTTCCCCACGGAGCTGCAATCAGCCCTTCACTACACAATTTCATTGTTCTTTTTAAAGCCCGTGAAGAGCTTTCTCATTGAAATCTGTAGCTGTAAACACCTAAGAGGAAATGTGTAAATCTCGGCTACTTCTGCCTTCTCTATATGTGCACAAATGCCCTGGGATAAAAGTTCCTTGCATGAGTATTACTGATCTCCACCAGACTTAAAGATTTGAATTGGACTCTCTATTGCTCGTGGCTAAATAAGATTTCGGTTTTAAACAGCAGAATAAGATTTCGGTTTTAAATAGCACAAGTCTGCATCTGAAACAAAAACTCTATTGTATTTTTCTCTCTGGTTATGCCAAGACCTGTGCCATGTAGTTGAACTATGTGGCTGTAGATGTCCACCAACAAACATCAATACTGTTGATTCCTCTGGCTGTATCTCCCAGAAGGTCAGGTAAACCTTGCCAAGCAAGCACTAGCTGGACAATTCTTTTCACCTCATCAGCCAACCTGCTGAATCTGCAAATAACATCAAGAAAATGCCCCAAAAGCAACACATTTTGGAACTGGACAAAAAAAATCAATCATTTTGCTCTGTCAGTGGTGAGCGTATGGTTTATGTCGTTCCATTGTGGACTTGGATATAATCCCATTCGGCACTTGAAAAACACAAACCCAGCTCAGCTGTGAATATCATTTTTTTGTGACTCGGGGTTTCCATGTTTGCAGGCTCTCTGCTCTTTGCCATAGTGGATCAGGGATTTCCAGCGCTGCCGAAAACACGAGCTGCTCTCTGCCATCTCCTTGGCCACCCACCTCTCCCCAGGGTGGCACCTGGTTTCTGGGCCAGAACACCTCTGTCCTCTCCCACGGTGAAGTCCGTAGCCGCCTCTCCACAGCTGAGAGCAGAAGATCAGGGGTGAATTGTACGTGGACAAGCAAGCCTTTAGCGTGTCCTTGAAAGGCTGTCTTGGGCAGAGCATCTTCCTCCTGCACGCCCATTCCCCGTGCATGGGCTGCTCGGGCTTTCACGCATCGCTGGCCTGAACCATAGAGCGATCACGCAATAATAAAGCTGCATATTTCAGCTGGTCGGGGGGTCGGGTTGAAAACTTGACCCTAAACATCAATGACGCATGTCTATAGTGGTAGTATTTCACAGACTTTATGGGAAGACCTTGGAGACTTTATAGCGCATCTTCTCCGAGGCACACTGTCCTGCCTGCCTTTGTGATAACCTTGCCAGCAAACAGATCTATAGCACCTCATATTATTTCATTTCAGAGGTTCCCATTCAGAAAAGAGGCACTGAAAATCCATAACAATTGAAATATAGTAGAATTCAAGCCAAGGTCATGCAAGCTTGAGAGATGACCTGCCGTGTTCAAAATTAACCTCAGCCAATGCTGCACAGTTTACAAGGGATGCTCTGAACCACTGAGATTCAGAGTAACAGAAAGAAAAATGTTTGCAAGAAAGGGTGGACTGGTGGATACGAAGGGCAGAAGGAAGCCATACAATCATTTCACCTATGCTCATGCTTAAAACAGGCCAGGAAACATCACTCCAAAATTCCTCTGGTGAGATCACACATACTTCTCTGAGCTCAGTTTACCTCGAGAAGAATCAGGACAAAATCCTGAAAAAAAAAAAAAGATCCTTACTGACCTCAATAGGGCCAAATTTCCAAGGCGCCTTGAGGCAAAACAAAACAAAAAAATCTATGTTTATCTCTGTTATAAGCGTGACTGCATCCCTGCCCCCTGCCCAGCGAGCAGGGTTGATTGGTTGCGTGAGCTCCATTAATATGCTTTTGGCATTTTATGCACAGAAAAGGTGACCTATTGCTTTGCCTGTTAATAGATCTTCTAGCTGGGAATATTTCTATAAACCAGCTAAAAAGTTAGCCGGCTTTCTCTGTTCGAGTTACACCAGTTGACCCGGGAGTGTTATTTTTCAAAGGATTTTGCAAACCTATTGCAGAACAGCTGTGGGATGTACCTCCATCAGTTTTGTCCTAATTGACATCGACAACAAGCAGGCTCAGCCCAAGCCAAAATAAGTGCGCTTCTGCCGGGGGAGGCCATGTGCAAGGCTGGCTGTGTGCAGCAAAACTGGTTCCAGTTTTGCTGTGGTCAAGTTCCTGGTTAAAATACAGAGGTTTTTGTAAAATGCACAAAGGCAGCACAGAGGGGCTGCGAGTAAATGGCTGGAGATGTCCACATTTAAAGGAAATAAGGGAGATTGGGTTTCTTGGTGTATTAGCCATCTTCAAAAGACAAAGCTAATACTGCTTGAAAGTTTTCTAAAAATGCAAGTTCATCAAAATGGAAATTTTCGGCAGGAATGTGCCCACTTCAACAGGGCTTGAGGCTGAAAATATGCTGAAAAGAAAAGCTCAGCAGCAGCAAACCCTTCCAGCTTGACATCACTGGACCAGAGCAGTCAGAGTTACTGTCCAAATTATTTTTTGGCTTCATAACCAGAGCACGCTTATTTATCATGGAAGGCAACGTGCAGCCGTTCGGTCCCCTTGAAAGAGCAGCTCTGATAGACCTAATCCCCTTTCTACTTCATTCTGCCAGAAAAACTTGGAAATATTCTACCTAGAGTCCACGTCTGTGTTAATATTTTTAATTTCAAACGCTTGGATGCAATTTGTAATTCCAGCACTGCCTGGACAACCCAATGCCCTGAGCCCCACACCAACCATCCAGAGGGATGCTGCTGGTGCCGGGCTTTGCCGAAGCCACCACAGATCTGGCCACTTGTGGGGTGTGCTGGTGGGGGCTCTGCACCCCACAGATTCCCATGGCTGATGCCAATGGCCCCATGACACCGACAGCAGCAGCCAAGAAGTGCCTGAATCACCTCGAGCACTGCACATCTCGAGCACGGCTGACACATAAGCCGGCACACTGGCTTGCATTTTTTTCCCTGTTTCTTCTATATTAACAAAAGGGGGGGGAAGAGGCTTAAGTAATGGATTTTTTTTCTGCTTCATTTTACTCCCACCTTCTCTGCCCCCTGTAATCTGATTTTTTACACCTCATTTATGTGTTTTTATTCAGCTCATCTTTGTGTTTTCTTTTTTTCGCACCTTTGGATCAGCTCTCTCCCCATGTCTGGCACCTGTGATTATATCCTTCAGCTTCACAATGCAGACTTGCAGAGCAGCATTTAATAACAGGGAGGATTTGACTGACTGGAGCTTTGATAATGGTGGTGGGAAAGGCACAATCGCTGCCTTTTCAACAGTATACTTTGTGCAGAAAGCGTTCGACAGTGTCACAATCTGATAAAAAAAATATCCCAGATTCCACCCATAATTATACCTTCTCTCCTTTACCTATCCACCTTCTTTTCAAAACTAAGCTATTGTGGGTGACACTAGCCTCCGGGGAGGAGGGGGTGGTGGGACACAAGCCTGGAGAGAGACAGAGAGGAGAAAAAAAAAGTCCAATTCACCATGATTTTGCCTCAGTCTCTCTGCCTGCCAACGCTCCCACGGGCCTTTTTTTAGGTGACCCCTTGTGCTTGGCCATGGGCAGGGCAGCTCCATCTCTGATCTGCTGAGGTTTTAGGATGCAAAAGTATCATCCGACTAGTGGCATTGATGGTAAGCCATTGGAAAAGAAAGCCCAAAGGATTTCCAGGAAATTAGAAACCCAGGTAAACTAAGACATTGCATTGGTGTGTAATCATTAGCTCCACTCAGAGTCCTGCCTGGGAGGAGGAAGAGGAGGGACCTCTTGGAGGTCTGCATCCAGCTCTGAAGCCCTGACACAAGAAGGACATGGACCTGTTGGAGTGAGTCCAGAGGAGGCCACAGAGATAGTCTGAGGGCTGGAGCCCCTCTGCTGTGAGGACAGGCTGAGAGAGTTGGGGGGTTCAGCCTGGAGAAGAGAAGGCTCCAGGGAGACCTTAGAACCCCTTCCAGTCCCTCAAGGGGCTCCAGAAAAGCTGGGGAAGGACTCTGGATCAGGGAGGGGAGCCATAGGACAAGGGAGAATGGTTTTAAACTGAAAGAGGGGAGATTTAGATAAGATCTCAGGAAGAAATTCTTTGGTGTGAGGGTGGTGAGACCCTGGCCCAGGTTGCCCAGAGAAGCTGTGGCTGCCCCATCCCTGGAGGGGTTCAAGGCCAGGTTGGAGGGGGCTTGGAGCAACCTGGTCTAGTGGGAGGTGGGTTGCAACTAGATGAGCATTAATGTCCCTTCCAACTCTAATTATTCTATGACTCTGTGTCCAGCTCTTGCTAAAAACAAGGTGTGTGCATGCTCTGCTGCCTTGGGGCTCCTCAGGATGAAGGACTCTGCTGCAGCTCTGAGAATGCACCCTGACCCTTTCTGAGATGCAGACGGCCATGAGGGGTGAGGACCATGGCCCTAAAGCAGTGCACGGTGCTTGCCAGCTTTACCTGGACTTCAGGTTAGTTTCATACCTCCGCACAGCTTGAAATTCTCCAAAACAGTTTATAAAGGTGGGATGGACTGTCCAAAGCTCTCCAGAGACGTCAGGGCTCAGCCCTGCGTGCCAGAGATCAAGGACATTAGATGCTCCCAACACCACCAAGATCTAAGGGCATCCAACTGCTTTTGGAAACATTTGTGGACTCAAGAAGGGGAGAAGAGCGTGACCCCAGCCCTCACTCCTCAGGCAGTTATCCAAACAGCGCGACAGCAGAAGCTGAGACACAACCCCACCCTTGGACCCCATCAGGTCTTCTGATTGAAGCCAACCTAGACATCCGGGAGGGCTGGTTTGGATGATGAGGGTTTGAGGTGCTCTGGGCTGTGCTGCAGGCACTCGAGCCAACTGCTCTGCCTCTCGCTGCTCGGTCACTGTGCTCTGGCTCACTGAGTTTCCAGTAAGCCAGGACATTGCATCCATCAACACTGGCAAAGGGCCAGCCTCGTGAAATGGGGGTTGAAAGGAGCATCCTTGGGAAGAGATTCAAGTAACAGCTGTCCTGGCCTGGGCGGACAGGGCATACCTGATTTTAAATGGCTGGGAGAGAAAGGAACTGAGCAAACATCCAGGAAGGTTTTAACCATGGGGTTACTGGTATCAACTTCTGGCTAAATACAGTAATTGAGGAAAAAAAAAAAAAAAAAGAAAAGAAAAAAAAAAAAAGAAAGGGACTGTCATGAGGGTCTCAGGGCTGCCTTTTGGCAAGAGGACCTGCCCTCTGGAACAAGCCTGGACAGATTGAGGGTGGTGGCTATCGATACGGGGAGCTGCTGCAGGCACAGGGGCTGCTGCACCTTCCCCAGCGTGGGAAACACCGCGGGAGGAACACCGAACCCAGCATCACCTACGGGTGCTCCAGGATGGGGCACCTTCCCCAACCCCACTGTGCTCGGGGCCACGTCCCCTTCCCACACGACACAGGGCTCAGGCACATCAGAGTCCCCCCGGTCACGTTTTCCTCCTTTTACAGCCAATCTTACAGCCCTGTGGCAAATAACAGCATCTGTGCCCAGGCCAGGGGAACCGCCGAGTTAAAACAATAAGCATTTTTCTTCTGTTGCTGCATTCCGCTAGGCTGAATTAGGCATTTTTCTTTCTATTCAAGTTCATTTTGAAATAATGTGTCAAAAAAAAAAAAAAGAGACACACACACATACCCCCTCCAGCTATCATTGAAAAGAGAATCCATCTGGTCTACATATATATTTGAAACCTTACTGTTAAAAACTGACCCTTTCCTTATAAAAATCAGATTGTAATACTTGTTATATGGCTAAAGCCATGCAAATTCTCTTGGGTAAAAGACTTATTTGTCAAAAAAAAAAAAATATATCCAGGTTGGGTAACGCTGAAATGTAAAAATGTATGCCAACATCAACATAAGCATTACTCTTAAAAACCCATTGTTCAGTTCAAATGTTTTCTAGGCAAAATGTTTTTAGTTGTTCTTCTTTTACATTTACCTAAATTTAACATAAAAGAGTAGCTGTTCTCGCTGCTGTTCCCTTACATTCCCCAAACCAAAACACTTCATTTGTCATTGAATGAGACAGGTTTTGGTAACTCTGTAACAACTACTTTTTTTCATTTATCCAGAGGGGAAAAAAAAAAAGAAGGTTTATCCAAACCATTAGGTTTTGTGTAGCCAGTAAATCCAAAATAAATCTGTATTTCACACAGTTTTAACAGGTGCTATTACTTTAAATGACAGAGTGAAAAGGGATATACTTGCTTTTAAATGGTGAACAGCCTAAGTAGTAGAATATCAGAGTAATGAAATGAAAATTAAATTCTCTTATTTTTCTCTCGTGGGGGCTCACTACATTGGAAGGGCACACCTTCTAATGTAGTTGCTTTGGGTATAGCCCTAAATTAGCATCGTGGCTGTGAAAAAGTGTGGTGATGTCAAGAAGCCAGCCAGACCTTGTCGTGCAAAGAAAAGAGTATGAAACAACTCCGTGATAATCACCACCTTTGTTATACCATCGTGCTATTCATTTTGGGGGAGTCATCTTTTTACAGTTTATTACACAGCCCTCTGTCTTTCTCCATTAAAATCAATGGCAGACATAGGAGGCAGCCTGTTTTGTTATGGTCTTCCAGGCAGCTCAGACACTTCTGGGAATCAGGAACAGAAGAATAATGCGTTTCAATAAGCAGCTTATCGACCAAGCAGGAGTTAAGTGAACCTGTGGTGTACTTCTCTAGTTTCTCTCCTCTCACATGATTATTGCACTTTATTCGTGCTTTGCTTTTGTTCCTTTGACAATCAATACCTTGCAACAGCCACAGCCCAGCGCGAGGGGGGACGGGACAGCGGGTTTGCTCCCGTCGGTCCCACCAGATCCCTCCTCTCTAAAATCCCACAGCCCCGGCTGCTGTTTGACTCACCCATCAGAGGTGTAGGGCTCAACCGCTGGATCTCCAGCTTTCTGACCAAATCCGGGCTCACAACCTTGCTCTTCAGGGAGGCTTGGGGAAGCAGGAGAGGCTGCATGAACTTCAGGTCAAAGATTTCCCTTGAGAAATGCAGGAGCCGCTGCCCGTGTTTCCTCCTATCCGCTGGTAGAGAGTCAAAATAGGGGCACTGCAAGGGAAATCCACGGAGAAAAAAAAGCAGTCAGACATCTTTTTTTTTTTCCCAGGGTTGAGATGGAGAAGCCCAGCAAGAAGCAGTCTGGTGAGTCACAGTAAAGCCAGAACTGGGACATGACAGATCTTGTATTTTCTACCTGGGGATGAACTGGTCATCTTTCAGATCCCGGTTGGCCAGGATGCCCTGTACTGGTTACAAACAGTGCCAGATGGACCCTCTCAGGTGATAGACCCAAGAGCAGATCTTTGCTTCAGCACACAGAGCTCTGACCTCGATGCCCCAGATCATAGGGCTTCCCACAGTCATCCTGAAGCAGAGGAAGGAAATCTTAATGTCATTTATGCTCCAGTGTTACAGGAGAGACCCAGCTTTGGTGCTGAGACTGAAAGGCTGTGGGAACCTGGGAGCTGTCATCTGTTAAACACCTCCCACAGGTAACAGAGGCTGCACCTGCAGGACCAGCACCTGCCTGACCTCTGCTTGGTACCAGACAAGGCGCTCGGTCTTCCACAGAGGTTGTTTTTTTTTTCTTTAATTCAATTATCTGATGCATTTTACAACAGTTACGAACAATACATGGCATTCTCAAAGGGAGTAAGAGTCCACAGGCTACAAGCTGTACCCTGCAGCTCCTCCGTGTTTTGCAAAATGGCATTAAGAGCATTATTTAAGCTCAAGCCCGGGACCATTTTCATTGACCAAGACAGCTAGAGGTGAAACCACGTCGTGGGTTTCTCCTGCGCACAAAAGCTGCTCCTGTGCATGTGGTGTGCAAAACATCTGCTGTACAGGGCACCTGCTGCGGTGCAGGAACGGGACGTGTGGGAAGATTTTAATTACTCACCATGGCAACCTACATTAATAGCTATAATCCCCCATAATAAGCTGGATCGGTCCTTCTCCCACATCCACAAAAATATCTCCAGGAAGGACATTCGTGCTGTAGACATGCTCTTGGGCGCCCGATGCCGAGCTGCAGAGCCTGAGCATGAGCCCCGTGCAAAATGAACCTGCTCCATCCGTGACAGCTCTTTGGTCCGACTGCCTGGCCAGATCCAGGTGGATCCCACCAAGCCCATACCCAAACCCACAGCACTTCCCAAACTCTCACACCTCCAGCAGCTGAAACAAGCTCATCTTGTTGTACGGTGAACCAGCTAGTAGTTGTTTCAGGGCGGTTTATCCTGAACTCATTGATCTTACCCCATTGATCTGAAGTTTGGATTAATTTGAAGCTAAACCTCTCCCATCAATGTCAGGGAGATGGCCCTCCAGGAATCGATGGAGATGAAATATTGTGTCCCTCCTGTGAGCAGACACCTCTGAGCCACACGTCTGTACCTGGCAGCTCCACACAGGGACACCTGCAAGAACCCTGCATGCTGTGTTGGCAGAGAAGATACCAACCATCCTACTTTTCTGCAAGGGGTTACAGACCTGGGGAAGCCTCCAGACAAAATGGAAAATCCCAAAGGAAAAGAGAAAATAACTTACCAAACCATGCGACTGACCCTGCAGAAATGGACGAGGAAAGTTCAGCCAAATTCAGTCTAAAAAACTACAAACAAACAAAAAACAAATCACAGATTGAACACAGGGATGCATCATGCAATCAGAGCTTTGATGTTTTCACTTTTTCATCTGTCTCAGTCCATAAAGGTGATCTGAACTTTGCCCACTGCCAGAACCCCCACAGCCACTTCTGTCTCTTGAGTTGCAATTCCATGGGACAAAACACACCAAAATTTCCCCCAGATCTCATGAGGCTCCTAGGGAGCAGGCTGCAGGGTCATGAGCACTGTGGCACCTCCTGCCAGGTCACCATGACACAACAATTATTTGGCCAAGGTCAACAGAAATAGCGGCTTGAGTTTCCCATGTCTCTAGTGCCAAGGTTTCACATCTGTATACTCAAGCTCATTCTGGTTTCTTCTAGATGAAGCTAGAGAGGGCTGCAGTGCCAGAGGGACTCTGGAAATGACTGGAGCTACAGCAGAGTGAATGCAAGATGATCCAAGGTCCTCCTCGTCCTATTTTGAGATGGACTTTTTCAGCTGTTCCCTTGGAGCAGAGTGTGCACTTTATCTCCCATCCTGACCTGTCATTTCTCTTTGGGAGACTCCCATGAGAAGACAATGACAGCAACACGTGTGGGGGACAATGCCACCTGTGGAGCCCAGCATCTCCCACAGATCCCACCATGGAGGTGAAGAACGACCCACTCGTTTCGTTATTCACTCCTGTGTGCTGAGACTTTTGACTGACTGCTTCCCCAGCACGCCACCGGGCCCCTTCCTCTGCAGAAGCGCTGGCAGAGGGTGACATTAATTATATCGGAGACAGATGTCTGATAAATAAACAACCTTGGAAAAACGGTGTGGCATTTCAAATGCGGTGTCCTTTGCATCACCTTGCAGGCTCCTGGGGAAGCGCGTGGCTCACGGCACGGGGCTTCGGTGCCTCAGGAAGGACTGAGGAAGGGACCATTGCCTGCTGCCGTGCTTTCCCCTGTTCATGCTGAGTAGTTTCTCATGTTCACCTCAGGCTCAGCTTTTTTTGGTTTGTTTGGGTTTTTTTTTTTTGAGCCAATTGAGAAATCCACCAACTCCAACAAAGCAAAAAGAGCCCTTGGCCAAGTAAGGATCTGGTTCTTACTGCCTTTGTAAAAACACTGGGCAAGTTTTTTCACTTTTTA
>JAHREE010000436.1:354432-374878 GCA_033628505.1 Tringa tobata
CATCCTATGGCTCCCCTCCCTGATCCAGAGTCCCTCCCCAGCTTTCCTGGAGCCCCTTTGGGGACTGGAAGGGGCTGTTGTACACCACGATGTTGCTCCTCAGCTGCTCGTGCCTTGCAGAGCTCTTGAATGAATTTCTCTCCCGTGCACATCTCTACTGCCTTATCCAAACCTCTGCTATTCACATCCCGTGGCAACGAGCTGTGTCTTTTAACACAACGGCGGGGGCTTGACACGCAGCAGCTAATGGGGTGCCAGCACACACGGCCCACCTTGGGACCTTTTGACAGGTTGTGTTCGAGTTCACACTTTGGTCCTCTGACTTCTGCCGCCGCTGCCACCACCTGCAAACACCCTGCACACCACAAATCATGGCCCGATGCCCCGCCACCCCTGCCAGGCCACCGGGGACCCTCCCTTAAAAGCGCGGTGGCTGTTTCTCTCGTTTCAAGGGACACGTTTGCGGCGGCAGAGCAAGAAGCACCATGCATAAAGAATTGCAATTTCCATGAGAATGACAAGGAGAAACGCGAAGCGAGTGGTAGGGCTATCCCCGGGCCAATCCTTTCTGCCTGAGTAAATTCGATTTGAATTCCTCTTGAAACACCAGCTCTGCAGCACTTGGACTATATTGAAAAGGTCACTGGAGGCAATGTCAGACATACTCTCCAGCTGCACTACAAGTGCACTGATAGAGATTCATAGCAACACGTAACTGCAGCTGGAGATCCAAAGTGACTCTCCAAGGTATCCTCTCCACTTATCTGGCAGCAGCAGACAATTTTGTTACTCCCTTTTAATGCCTGGGGGGAAGCGTTAATGCCTTGCCCCCCCAAATGCCGACTTGGAAGCACTTCTTGGAGCTTCTTAGAGTTGGTGGGGTCTTGCAAAGCTGAAAAGCATTTCAGGCAGCTGAAAGGGCCGCGTTGGTATCTCGCTTACCTTCTCCCTACCTGTTTGGGCTTCAGAGGACTGCATGGATACAAATGAGACCAGGAGCACTGGGAGGTCATCGTGCCTGAATCCGCTGTCCCTTCAGATTGTGCGTAACACCAACAGCATCCAAACACCACCTCTGGCATGGGCAGAAGTCTCGTTATCCCCTGCTAGTATTAGACTTAAAACCTCAAACATACCGTGTTTCCTTTCTTCTCAAATGTAGTGTTTTGCCCTGCAATGCTGCACTACAAAAACAGGAATTTCCCCTTTATCCAGCTAATAACCATCCCTCGGATGGACACAGGCCGTGGTGGCATCACAATGAGCTGCACGGGATGGGTGACATCCCAAGGAGGGGGAGAGCAGCAGCGTCCTACAGAGCACGGTGCAATGAGAGAGCAAAGACCTGGAGAGCTGCCACATTCCCTCGCAAATGTGGAAGCAGTTCAGTGGTAGATTAAGGGATTTTTTTTCTACCCGAACTACATACACCCGTCAATATATGGCAAAAATGTATTTTAAGCTTATTTGCGTATTCGTTGCTAAATACCATAATGGTCTCCAGCTGTATAGCAGGAGGGCCCATTCACTGAAATTTTACCGTTGATTTTATTTTTATTTTTTCAATCTTTTTGCTTTCATTATTGTAGGATAGACTTATTTCCTTCCATTCTGCTCTGCGCCTGTAGAATGCCTGACATCTCCTATCACACCTGTTTTCTATTATTTGTCATCCATTATTTTAATTCCCCATCTATTGTGCGGAATCTGAAAATCGTTTGATAAATCCCATTCTTTACTTTAAAAAAAAAAGCCCATGAGAAGGTCTTAATAAGTGAAATTTGTATTTTTCCACACCATCTGCAATGAAAGCGTCCGGTGAATAACCCCCGATTATCAGGTGTTCGCATTCCCATCATCTAAGCGGGGGGATAATTAGCAGACAAACGAAGGTTTACAATTCTGCAAATATCTCAGAAAGACCATTTGGCTGCTTGATCGGTAGAAGGATATTTTTAAAACTGCCATTTGAGACTCAGCTGTATTGCTAATTAAATGAGAATTTCATAAAAATAATCTGAAAAAAGTCTCTGTTAATTGGAGAACGATAACGAACAGACTTGCTAAACAGAGGCATAAACGTCAAACAATTGAAGAGGGATAATAAAGTGCCATGTTATCGTGTAATGCCAGGCAGCTTTCCTTCTTCTGTTTGAAGTTTTAACTTTTAGACTTTTTCTTTTTTTTTTTTTTCATTACTGGTGAATGGCATCCAAAAATGTGCTTTGCAATCACAGTTTCCAGAGCTTCAGTCCCCCGTTAGCAATGGATGGATAACAGCGACTGTCGCATGAACGGCGTCCTTGCCTTTAGACTTCTCGCGTTCCGTTAACAGCTTCTGTGTTCTGCAATGAATATGATGGAGGAAACGCATTAATATTGTATGGATGTTATTCATGCAGGATAGTGGCATTATTGAATTAGTGATTCTTTGTTATAATAATGACTTCCAGTACTGTATTGTACAGTAAAATACACGGAGTCAGGAAGGAACTCAGGAGCCTAATGGGAGGCTCAAATAGTTTTGTTGGTGCTGCTCAGCACTTGGTTCTCAGGTGCTGCCATCGCGCAGGGAGCAGTGTGTGCCTTCCTTCCCCTCAGATCACCAGATTATGACTGATTATATATTTTATAAGGGCAGACTCAACCTATGCCGTGCGTTGGAGCTGGGAATGCTGCCGGGACGGTGATCCTCAGCCACCCCGCGCTGGGAGGAAGGTGTCACCCTAATTCCCGCAGCTGGTGGGGCCTCATGATCTTGCATTTGCTGGTGGCTTGTGACCTCCGCTCTGCATCGCTCCTTGCCCGGCCCTTGGCACCGTCTCACAGGCACACAGCAGGTGACACATGGAACAAAAATGTGGGAAAACCTTCATTCATTTCACACCGGCGAAGAGTTCTGCAACCGCGGCTGCCTCCCGCGATGGGAAATTTGCCTTCGCGCTCTCAACAGCCCAAAGCTGGCAAGAGTGTGAAGCAGAGACCTCAGCCTGAGCACAAAGTGTCTCTTGGATGTTCCACATCTCTTCTGTGAGAAAAAAAAAAAAAAAAGCAGCAACTTTGTGAAAGCCCAGTGTAATGAGAATTGACTTCCCTCCATGAGAAATATCGATTAATTACTCTGCAGTGGAAAAAAGGCAACTGTGATGATACACATTTTCCAACTGCAGCACAAACAATTGCTTTTGAGGCACAGAGAGCCCGGGCTGAGAAATCTAGGGAAATGAAGTTATCTCCAGGCTGGAGACCACAGTCTGGTTTGCCGGAGTGCAGGGAAACAGCAAGAGAAATTTTGGCCAAAGAGATTTTCTTCTAACAGCTTTTGAAGCAAGATCATCTCCTGCACTTATGGCTCAAGCTCAGTTTGGGATTTTCTAGAAGAGTTTCCGTATGGGAATGTGTACTTAGGCACTTGCCTTGGTACGTGGATCTCTCAAAGTTCCTGGTGCTTGCTGTGCTGGTGGCACTGTCCTGGCCATGCCACTCTGCCACAGCCCTGCGTCACCTCCCTCATTCACTTACAGACCGCAACGGAGCCACTGACCACGACAGTCTGACCCACTCTGGAAATGGCAAACTCATTGGAAAATGGTATTTCTGGGAACAGTAAAAAGAAAATTCAGTTTTGTAGGGCTGGATTGATACCGTACCAACACGAGGGCGGGGATCCAAAGGCAAATGAAGGAATCAGCTGCACATCTGGTCCAGCTGTGGGCATGCCGTGCCTTTCCCGGTAAGCTGCACAGATGCTCTGGGAAGGGAAAACACTAGATGATGTTAGATGTGGTGCTGAGGGATATGGTGTAGGGGAGGACTTTGTAGATTAGGGTAGATGGTTGGACTCGATGATCCCAAGGGTCTCTTCCAACCTAGATGATTCTATGATTCTATGATTCTATGTCTTCTGCTGACCTGCTGTTCTCACTGGCTTCAGAGGCAGGGCAGGACTTACAGTGGGCCCTTTTCCAACCATGAAATCCTTCTCCTCCAGTTACATCCAGAGCCTACGTTGTAATGCTCAGTCCCTGCTGGTCCAGCTCCTTTCTCCAACACAGGCCTTGGGTGACCTTAGGCATGTCACTTCATCCGTCTCCACAGCAATTCCCTTTCAGGCACCTGGGTATAGTGCTTCTTTCAGGCATGCTGGGAAGAAAAACACATTATAGGTGGTAAAAAGTCAGGTAATTGGATAAAAGCCATAACAGTACCGAAGATAGATAGAAATAAGATTCCCTCATGCACTCAGGTGCCTGGTTCCTTCTCTCCAGGGATGCATTGTGTAGCATTGTGTAGGTGAGTTATTGGACTAGCTGACTCTCAGCTGCATTTTGGGTCCCCAGCGCCACAGGTAGCAGCTGCTCTCCAGGAAGAAGAAAATTGCAAGGAACAGGCTAAATTTAATGCGCATAGTTATGTACTATACACACACAAGGCAGGGAAGAAATCTGCATTACTAATAATTTGCAGAAGTTGTAAGTTAATGCTATTACCGTGTATGTTTAAGGTCATTCTCACACAAGTTTCTCCCTGTTAGGTGCAGTGTGTGGTGCTTCACATTCCCTGGCTGCTGGCGAGGTGCTGGCTGGTTGAAGAGGGCAACCTGCTTGTCCTGCTTCGCCCGTGTCCTTGTGGTTCAGTTGCACCCAGAGGGACAGCAGTAGAGAAATGCAGAGTTTCTGCTGTCAGATGTGGAGCTGGATTGGAAAATGCAACTGGTTCAGCCCCACCATGTACAATACTCCTTCAGGACCATGGGAGGAGTGGCCATCATCTCCTACAAGTAACTCATGGGACAGACTATGGCCAGGTGACAGTGTAGTGATTTAAAATGTGAATTTTTGTGACATTTCTATACCAATGAGAGCTTTACTGTACAGAGAATTATAAGGGACATGTTACTAGAAATACAAAATCAATGTAAGTGCTCTAACTCCATCTCTTCCACAAGTAATGGGAGTTCTGAAGCCTGGTTTCTGGAAACTCTGACACCAGTTTGTTCCTTTGATGCCTCAGGGAGAGCTTATAGGTGGCACTTCTACAGTCCAGCCCAGTTCCATGCACTGGTTTCAGAGACACCTAACTTACCCCCATGTATGAATACTGTGATACTCACAAAAGCATCTTCAATACCAGTATCACTATGTCTGTATCACAGTCGTAACATATTTATTAGAGTTACGAATGGGGTTATAAGCATGTATGTAGAAATGTATTGGTAAAAGCAAGTCCTTCTCTCCTCCCCTGCAAAGATCTGTAGTTGTATATACATTGCAAAGTTGATAAACTCTGAAGCACCTTCTCTTAACGCTTACAAAATCCTTGAGCTGCCCACACTGCAACCAGTCATGAAGGTCGTGAAATCTCTGCTTTGCAGGTGGACAAAATATAAGGTTCAGTCCCCAGATGACTAGTCCAAGAAGCATCACGTCATGAAGATGCTTTGTTGAATCCCAGTTGCACCTTGATTAGGCCTAGGAGCTAATTGCAACCTTTAACTCTGGCTTTCCTCCCCAGACACACTCGTGATGGCCAACACGGGGTTGGGGGGGGGGAGGAGAGAATGGAGGACATGCCATCACTTCTCAGTGCTTGCTCCAGGAAGGATGACCCCCATAAGCAGCCAGCGAGTCCTGCCTGAGGCTGAGGAGCTGTGACCCTGGGGAGCAAGCGGGCTCTTTTTCCCTCTTACCCCCTGGTACATCAACCAAGCAATTCCAAAATAAGATCCCAACTGGACTGGTTCAGAAGGGCAGGGGTGGTCTTATGTGATGAACTGGACCATGAGAGCAAAGGTGCTGAACTAGTTATCAGAGACTTCCTAGCCCAGGGCAGGAAGGACAACAGGCAGGGATGCATGAGAGGCTTATTTACAGCCCTGTATGCCCAATATTTTCCTTTTTATAGTCAGCTACACTCAGGCAGTTTTTTTTAAGTGGTGCATGGCGATTCTAGGCACAAACCACATCAGCAATTAATTGGATTTGTGGGCCTCACTTCCACGCACCCCTTTGAAACGTTCCCTCAGGAGATCATAAAAGACAGGGACTGAGCAAAGTAGTAAGAGGAAGGTATAATGTGGAGACGACCCTTTTGTTAATCCTGTTCTGCCTATCTTTCATTAGCACACCTTATTATGACATCCTATAGATTTACTGCTTCGGCTCTGCTGGTGAGAGGCAAATGATGTCTTAATGAATGATGGTGCCTCGAGCTGATAACGGACTGCCCCTCTTTCCCACTGAAAAGAGATTGTGCTCGGCACAGTATGTCCAACTGCACTTAACATAATTGGATGAAACTTGTAATAGTTTGTTCACTCCAGGTGGGTACAAAAGTCAAGGCAAAAAAAAAATCCCAATGATAAAATATCAATTGCTGTCTCTTGCTTAAGGGTGTGATTGGGGTTGGTGGCACTTGCAGAGCATCTCGGATGGCAGATAACATGAGGAAGGACTCACCCTGGCATGTAAAGCACAACGCCATCTTCATCAGGAAGCCACCGAGGCCAGGGGCTGGAGCAGGCAGTGGGTGTCAAGGCACTGGAAGTACTCTGCAGACTGCCTGGGCTTAGGCAGGATCGACTCCTCCTGTGCTCAGAGGATACTCAGCGCAGCTCCGTGTGGCTCAGTCCTGGAGTGCTCCTCTACCTGCTGCTCCAGTGCAGAAATCACAAAGGAGAGAAAGCCGTGCCGGTGCCCACCCCAGCTGGGTGCTGCCTCAGCCCCACGTGCCTCAGCCACCACGCTTTACAACATTTTCCCAAAGCCATTACTTTTATGCCCTGAATGATTACTTCATTTAGCACATACATCAGAACTAAAATACCCAATATTAGCTCATTTAAGTTCATGTTCAATGATGGATTAATCGTTCCCGTTTTCTGGAGCAAAGCCCAGTCCATTTCATCTAAGGACCAAGGAGAAATGTTCCTCTGTCTCTTGAAGTCTGAGACATCTGCTGTGCTTTGCGTATCTGCTTGCCCACAAAAAACCACAGTGAATACTTAAATTTAAAAAATAATTGTTAAAGCTATAGATCACACCCATTTTTCTCCTGCTTTCAGAGCAGGTGCACAGGGAGCAGCTCAACAGGACAGTCAGCATAAGCCTGTGCCTCCTTTCAGGTTTGAGGTGTCACACCATGTTACAGTGGATATTGCTTTGTGATGTTCTATGTTCCATCACCGGCCACGCAGAAAAATGCAGAGTGAAACAAGTCCTTAGTGGACAAACACCTACATTAGCTCTGGCCAGGCTGAGACGAAAGAATCCTGTATGCTAAACATTATGGCCAAAATAAAATAAAAGCGGTGGGTGAGCGACCAAACTGAAATGCCTGAGGTCTCCTGTTCCCCAGAATTAACAGGGATGCTGGTGAGTCAATGCCATGAGCAAATAATGGGGGGAAATATCCCTATCTGTCATCCTCGGGGGCAGCAGGAACCGAGGCCGAGTCTATCACACGTGGAGGGGCCACAACTGGAGGGCATCGCTCAGCCAAAACTATCTTGGCTCCAGTGACAGTTTCTTGGCTCAAGGACCTCTCTTCTATGGAAGCCGTGCTTGGTGGAGCCTGTTTTCTTTAAAGCATAGGTAGCAGACTTTGGTTTTTTAAATGTTTTTTCTCCGTTAGAAAGGCAGTGTGTTGTGGTGGCAATGGGACCTGGATTTCAGTGCCACCGCCACCACTGCTCTGCAGCTTCGGTCACATCATTCATCCCAGCATTCCACGTCTGGTCCTTTCAACCAGGTGCAAGTAGCCATGGTGTCTCCAGGATTCTTGGGCCCTACTGCCCTGTGCTGATACCGAAAACCAGCTGTAATTGTGATTAATTGGGTTTGTTCACCTGCCTTTTAATGATCCCTAAAACATCAGAGGGTTGTGAACACCTGGCGAGGAAAGGGGCAAAGAGAACTGGGGATGGGAGCTGAGATGTTCTCAAGCTGGAAAGTCACTTTGTTATTGAGGTCTCTACATCTCGCCTGCCTCTTGGCACGAGGAGAAAACCTCTCCTTTTGTTTGGTCACAGACCAAGAATGCCGCTGTCTTTTTGCATTGTGAAAAAAAACACGGAACAAGAAAATAGTGCTGAAACATTTCAGACAATCTCCTTTATCCTGTGCTCAGCAATTACTCTTATTGTCAGCAGGAGTAAAGAAGCATGTAGCATTTGAAAGTATTTAGAACTGACTGTGTGTTTTCAAAACACGGGATCTTTCAAGGGACTACTCTCTTCTCATTTGGTGACACAGGCAATTAAGTTTTTAAGAGGTTCTCTGTAGCATTAGCAGACTATATGATATTCTTGAAGGCGCCTTTTATAGCATCCTAAAGACAAATTGCTTGCATCTTCCTTGGGAAAAAAAAAAAGAAAAGGCTAAATTCCAATACTGGAAGCTGACCAAGCTCCATTTTATGTGCAATCCAAGCTGTCTGTGCATCACTGCTGCTCCCCCCCTCCACTGTGCAGCCCTGACTCTAACTCACCGTGGGGAACTGCTCCCCAAAAGTGATGTCCCTTTGGGGAGGGAAGGCTCTGTCCTGCCCCTTTGGCTTCACTCGGTGTCCAGCTGCGGGGAGTACCCAGCTGCAGGGAGAGGAAGCACCAAGGTCAGGATTTGTCCCCTCATTCAGCTCTAGCTAAGAGGAAGGTGAAAATCAGAGTAAAAAGAAGCAGGGAAGAGTCCATCCTTGGGATTGGCCCTCAGCCGCTCTAGAAGTATATTTCTATTAGATGCTGCCATCCTTTCAGGCTAGAATGTATTTCCTCATTACGGTAAACATTCACATGGCATTTGTGATCGTTTCTGGAATGACATTGCACAAAGTTGGGTAATAAAATTGCCTCTGATCTCACAAAGCACAAGGCTCAAGACAAATAAAGTCTGTAAACAGTTCTGCACTTCTGGATGTTTTATAAGCTGGACCGCCGTTTACTTAGGGCTAAGCCTGAAGAAGTTCATTTCATCTCCTGGAAAAGGCACCGTGCCTGTAGGAGGCTTTGTTCCTCGGGGGGTATTGGCATGGTTACTACAATCAAACTTTTAACTACCTTTTTCCCTTTGCTGCCTGCAAGTCCGTGTCACTCATTCCACATTTCCCTCT
Organism: Tringa tobata; assembly: GCA_033628505.1. NCBI lineage: Eukaryota > Metazoa > Chordata > Aves > Charadriiformes > Scolopacidae > Tringa > Tringa tobata. Next base: position 363,538 of record JAHREE010000436.1, read on the forward strand.
CCCAGCAATACTTCGGTGATATTTAGAAATGTATATAAATATCAGCAAGCCAGCAAAAGCCCACAGGACTCTGCTGGCAGCGGGTGGGTATGGAGTTCACCGGGATTGCGTTACACTGAAACCCAAGCACTGGGGAAAGCACTCCCCTCCCAGGGCTTCTTGGCTGCCTTGCAGGTTCTGGAGGGGATCCTCAGGGAAGCCCGACACCGGGCAGCGGCAGGCGATGGACCGTAAGCGTTGGCATCTCTCACTTCTTCCTCCAGCACAACCAATCTAACGTGTGCAGGTGATGGGTGAAGCCAAAGAAATGCAGGAGACAGAGACAGACCCTTGTTTGAAGGCTCTGTATCACAGTGGGACGTGGAGCGGGGACATACGTGTGAAGTGATGACAATGGCACAAGGACGATCCCTTTCCATTGAGGCTCTGAGATGTTACAGACCAGCTTGAGCTCCACCTGAAGCCAAAAAGCCTTCTGTTCACTCCATGAAGGCACACGGCTTTTTGAATTTTAAAATACAGCTGCCAGTTAGGGCACCTTCCAGAAATGAAAGGGCCACGACTGGCATGGCACTGAAGGCAACCTCCCAGCCTGCCGAGCCACCTGGCTATCCAGGGGCTGCCATGCCCCGTGCCCAGGGGGGTGCTGGCTAATCACCCCATGCAGGTGAGCAAGACTGAACATCTCAGCACATCTGACAGCAAAATCAAGAAACATCACCAACCTGTTACCCGGGGTCCACCTGGAGCTGCCGTTGGGAAGCGGGTGGTCACAGGGTGGTGGCAGAGGTTTCTCCTTTCCTGCTGGCTTTGGGAACAGCTTTTCAGTTGAGCACCACACCTACAGTCCTGCTCCTGATTCCTATATCGAAGGGCTGCAAGATGCATCCTGCAATGATGAATCAGATCAATGTCATTGAGAAGTAAGTAGACTCACCTGGAAGATTTACCTAGGGATGGGCTGGGCTTCTTGTTGGAAAGCTTGAACCAAATGCATCACTACAGCCTGAAGTCAGCAGTGCCACCCCCGGTGTCACACACAAGCCACATCAGCCACAGTTAAAATCACAACCACCAGTCCAAGCAGGGCCAACTTACTGGGTTGCCCTGTTCAGCTAGGCTTTGAACAACACTGGAGATCCTACAACTTCTTTGGGCCCCCCATCCGGCATTTGACCATCCTCAGGCCAGACACATTTTACATTGTATCTAACCAGAACCTCCCATGCTAGAGTTTGTGCCTCTTGCCCTCTCACTCTGCATCTCCGAGGACAGTCTGGCTCTGTCTTCTGCACACCCTCCTACTAACAGTCACAGTCAGCAATAAGATGTCCCCTTTGCCTCCTCGAAACCCCAGTTTTAACTCAGCCTTGCTCCAGTACGTCGATTCCTTTCTGTATGGGAAGCCCCAGACCGACCATGCTACCTCCAGTGCTCAAGTAGGAGTAGGAACAGCTCTGGGACTGGTATCTGCAGCCCTCGAGTAGCTCCAGCTGTGCTGCACTAATTCATCACCCGCCGGCGGGTGTCAGTAGCTCCTGGAATAAAGCAGAAGTCGGAGAACCTTCTCGGCTGGTTCCCCTTTGACAGATTTCAAGCATTCACTCTTCTCTCATCTGGCTATTTGTAAGGGGTTCATACGTCTATAGCCGCTCTGTTAGAGCTTGTCTTCACTGCTGGAAAGCTTCATTAGTTCAGGACAGCTAGTGCATATCTACTGTTCAGAGGTAAAACCAGAGTGTAAGACAAGCCACGTTAGTTACACCGTGAGGGAAACTCATTAGAGTCAAGCTCAGCTGCAGACTTAGGCTGACTTTATCTTCCTGGTGTCTTTACCTCAGGATAGCACAAGCCTTTGTTACACGGGAAAAAAAAAAAAAAAGTGGTGATTTTTTTGCAAGAGGCTAAAGGAATCCTCTTACGGATTGTTTTTGAGACAGACCAAAAAACCTGAGGGGTCTGGGGTATACCTGGAGGAAGAGGGAAGGGGAAGATGCCCCCAGGCAGCACCAACAGGGTGAAATGCTATTAATGCACCAATTTGCTGTCTCACCAGGAGCCCTTTCCTTGGGAAATTCATGAAGGGCCCAAATCCAGCATGTAAGAGGAAAAAACTATTTATAATAGGTCTGGGACAGGTCTTTTTCAGGTTTAGAGGTTCGTTTTTGCAGCTTGCACACTACCAGGATTACATATGTTACATGACCACAACAGATGCTGTCTGGGATTTTCCTACACCTTCAGTGATTCCAGGTTCCTTCGCTTTTTTGACCAAACCAGAGATGCTGGAAAGAGAGCAGGTATTACTGCAAATGGCAACCATTCCTCTGGAAGGGGAAAGAAACTGGCCTTTTGCAGGCCTGAGTGAAAAACTGGAAAGCCCCCGAATCAGCCATCCTTCTGGAAACCTCTGGCCTCAAAATACACTTTACCACTGATCTATTCTAATTCCAGGAACAACACACTGAGCTGAGGCTTAGACCTTGGGCAAATTCGCCTTTTGGCTCAAACAGCAAAGATCTTTAGCTGAAAATGCCTGCTGCTGACAGCCTGCGCCGTGGCTGCATCCCAAGCGCTGCTGGCAGAGCCGTGGTGGAAAAAATAAAATACATTTCATTCCCCAATGGTCATGCTGTAATGGCATGAAATTAGAAACTCTAATCAATAGCGCTTTACACAGCATGACTCTCATGTCAAAAGAGCCCGTGGTTTAAAAAAGAAGAGTCACAAATAAATATGAAAATCAAGGCTGTGAAGCGTCAGTAATGAAGTATAATTCTGTCAAGCAATCCCAGGCAGTGATTCTCTTCACAAAACCTTCACTCACCAAATCCTTCCTTCTCCACACCTCTCTGAACTTCCATCTCCAAATAATTTTCATGTATTTATTTGCCCTTTGCACGTGAAATGCCACCGGTTTGAGTGTGAGTGATGAAGCTGGGAAGGAAAAGGCTGTGTTGCAGCCTTTGGTTCTTTTTGAATAGTTTCTCCTCTCTGCTGCTTCATCCAGGGCTCTGGAAAAGGCACCGACCTGCATCTGTTCACCTTCCTGGGGTACACAGTGAGACTGACGACACAACTTTCTTCTAAGAAATACCTCTTACATTCCTACAAAATGTACATCAGATGTAGATAATCATCATTATAACAACAACAGAAGCCATAGTTACACTATTTATATCAAGAATTAAAGGCAGCCGCGGTAAGACCCTTATTTTTAACTTGTACAGCTGACACTTTGCCAGTAGAACCACTGGAGAGGTAAAGTATTCAAAAATAATAAGCAGGCCCCCAAAGGGCATGAAGAACTGACAGCATCAGGGCTCTCAGTCTGTCATACAAGTCTTTCGGGAGCTGGCGGCGTTTTGTTCAGGGACAGGGTTTGGGTTTTTTCCAGCACTTGTTTTAAAACTCCTCTTGCCATGCACTGCTAACATTAGCACAGCTTGGCAGGTGGAGAAGTGCCCTGAAAATAGCAAATTCTTGGAGTGTAGATTTTGTTAATTAGACCTTCTTCCTGCACACAGCCCCGGCTCTCCACGCAGCTCCTGTGGCAGAGACGCAGCGATCGGCTGAGCGTTGGATGCTTCCAGGGGGAGAACAGATAGCAGCTGCCTGACTTCAAGACATATAAATGAAAGTCCTCCAGAAAAACTTGCCTAACCCAAAACCACAAAAGTCAGTGGGGAAAAAAGCCTTGCATGGCCTCAAGTCAAGGTCTCAATCTTTGTGAGGGGTGTCCATGGCTGATTCTGGGTACTTTTCCTAATTTTGCCACTGACCCACATCACTTTGGTTAATTGAGTTACCTACAGCCTTGTCTTTAGCATAGAAATGTACGTTTTTCACTTGAGATAATACTACTTGAAATCTCAGTGAGGACAAAGCAACTGAGATTTGCAAATCGAGTCCGTGGCCTGACAAGGCTTTAGAATCATAGAATCATCTAGGTTGGAAGGGACCTTTAAGATCATCTAGTCCAATCATCAACCTAACTCTGAGAAAGAAACAAAACAAAACAAAACAAACCCCAACAAAAAACCAAAACATGCCCACATTACTAAACATGTCTCTAAGCACTATATCAACCTGTTTTTTGCTGGTCAGGGAACTGGAGAACAGCGTCTGTTGGGTGGGCAACCCAGGTTTGGCTTCAGTCAGCTTAGCAACATGGTCCTACACTGGAGCTGCTTGGCTGGACAGTTTTTCAAAAGTAGAGAGACCTCTCAGGGAGCCTTACCTCAAAACCATTGCCCTTCTTGTCTCACACAAGGCTGCACAGGAGGCAGGGAGCTGTAGCAGCTCCTCCACAGCTCTATGAAGAAATTGTAGCCCTGATGGAATCACTAAAAACAAACCCCCAAGTTAACAACTCTGCCCACCAGATGTGCCAAATATCTAAAGAGAGCGAGGTGTTTTGGGAAGGGCATCCCTGCTCTCATGCTTCACACTGCTGAGGTGAGCCCCCAAAACACCTCCTGAAGAAGGTGCCCATGGCCCCCATCAGAGGCAGGAGACTGCAGGTCAGGCCCCGCAGAGCAGTTCCCACAACGCTGCTTTAGCTCTCTCTCCAAAGAACAGTTGCCTTCACTTCAGAGCAGTCACTTACATCATGCCACGTCTGAAAAGTGGGATAAAAGCCAAAAAAATGTGTCTCTCCCAAGCCCTCAATAAAACCAGTGACTTGTGCGATACATGCAAAGCTTTAACTTCTGGAACTCCAAGTCACCAAGCATCTGTTAATCAGCAACGCGCCAGTCCCCGGGGATTGCGGAGATGTTAAAAGGTTATCCTTCTCTCCCGCACATTATGCTGCTGAGCTCCATTACACACAACCGGAGGATGATTTTATGTGCAGCAAAGAATTTTTGATTCTCCGGATATTATTTTAGATGTGGAAACCCAGCTGCTGAATGCTGCTTTTCAGGTTAAACAAAACTTGCAGCCAACACTCATTCTCACACTATTAATGAAGATAATCTTGCCCTGCCATTGACTTTTTTCCAGAAATAGCAGGAGAGGGATTTTCAAATCCTTTCAGGTTTGCAAAATGTTATCTCACTCTATTCCTTTAATCTCCTGATGCTGAAAGATGGATCTTTTTCTCTTATGGCTGGATGTACTTCTATACTTCAGCAGCAAACCATGAAAGGGAATCAGGCTAAGGAAAAAAAAACCAACAAAAAAAAATAAAGAATTCACAGTGTTAACATTTACTTGGGCTTGTTTGGACTTTCTCAGCATTGAAATCCAAAATGATTGACCAGACTGAATGTTACACAGAAGAGACAAACAAAACAACAAGCTTTGCGTACAAAGGAGGGCTGCGGGGCTGAGGAAGGGACTGTGTTCTTCTCTGTGGCACTGGGGGACAGGACAAGAAGTCAAAGACCTTGAGAGAGCAGGGAGAGAGGTAGGATGGAGGGTGAAAAGCTTCCCGCAATTCTTCTGCAGCAGTACGGAGTGTTGGGATACACTGTGGGGTCTCAAGTGTCTGAGTTTTAAGAACACATTGAACAAACATCACAGGCCTGAAGCTGATTCTTCCCTGGAGGAAGAAGACGGCTGGAAAATCTCCTGAGGTCCCATTCACTGTCTGGTTTCTAGAAAAACACACAGATAAACTGTGTAGCTACAGTAAAAGGCAGCACAATCCCTGAGCAATTCTTCCTCCTGAATTGCAGTAAAGGCACAATTCATAGCCTGCTTTTTCATTTCCATGAATCTTAATTGTTCACATAATAATCGCAGAAGTATTTAATAATACAAAGCATATGGGCCAGATGTTCAACTGGTGTAAATCAATAGCACTCGGGAAGCTTCAGTGGTGCTGTGCTGGAGGAATCATTTGAAGATCTGGCGCTGCATTTTTAAGGTGGTTCTTGGGATTTTAGTACCTTCTTATTGCTTCTGCTAAAACCAAGTCACAGAATTTATTGCCCACATCCAAATAGCTGCCCCTCACTAAACGGTCAGAATCTAAGATCAAAAACCCAAAGCTTACAAAAGATTGACTTAAGGTCACTTAAAAATCACCGATTTGGCCTCTGCTGGTCACCATCACCAACTTTTATCATGGCCACATATTTTTCCAACTGACCTTACCCCAACTCAGGTAGTGACAGAGAGCACTCACGTGACTAGATGTCCATCCAATGCCTTGGTTTAGTCTCATCAGCAAGTGTGTGAGCTCTGCTTTATTTGTTTCCCGCTATAAAAAAAAAAAAAAAAAAAAGCTTTTAATTCACTTCCTCCTGGGAGTTTCTGTGATGCTCATTGATCCACTCCACAAGTAGTTCGCAAACACTAATGGATCTACTGAAACTCTCCGCTAATCTCCTCCTGAAACTTGGCACCAAACTGCTCACTTCTGACGGTTTCTCCTTTTACAGTTGTTTTTCTTTGCTACCTGTTCCAGAGTCACTCCAGGGCTCATTAATTGTTCATCCCTTGTCCCTTGAAAATTTTTCTTTTAATCTTTCCAGTAACATGTTGGATACTGATGTGAAATAGACTTCAATTTGCGGTCTTTCACACCTGCAAAGATACTATTTGAACTGATTGCAGCGTTACCAGTTGCACATGGATATATGTAATTGAACTGAAAAGCTTTGCAAGACATGTATTCATCGGACTTCTGATCTCATTTGTTAGAGAGCCTTAGGGAATGGGCAATTTCCACTCCTCAATTTATGAAAACTGGTCATAGTTACTTAAATGGAATAAAATAAATCCTGGGGCATGTGTCCCCTCTGGAAACCAGGTTGACAATTGTGCCCAGAAGAGAATGAAATTGCTCAGCGACAGTACTGTATTGAGTGAAAAATATATATAGCAGAAAGTCAAGGTAAAGTTTTTTTGTGGAGGTTCCCAGGTTAATTCTGCTAATGTGACTCCCTGGTTGAGATTCTTGCAGGATTTCAATAAATTGTACGGAGACTATGCAAATAAGGCAGTCTGCTGCAGTTGAAAATAACCTACCCTTCTTACCCTTGTGCTAGTTCTATCTAGGGCTAGGCTTTAACCTACTCCACTTCCATAACTAGGGCTACATTTTCAGCTGTCATTAACCACTGGATTTTCGGAAGACCTGCAGACCAGCATGGCCAGGGGCTTTTGGCAGCACAGTGCAAGGAGCTGGAATTTCACTGACCACCCGACCCCAACCATGAGCCCCCAGAACGCTGGTCCTGAAGCTGATGAGTAAATCTCCTTTCTCTTCTTCCACATAACAAGCAATTTAGGATTTTTTTTTTTTTTCCCACTTTGGTAGAAATTGCAATACCTGGAAATCAAAGTAGCTGCCTCTAGACTCAAACAACTAGTGCTAAAGTTGAGGTCCATAGTGCCCATGGCTCCCCCTGGACCATAAGTTTGACCTGGCGTCCTGTGATAACACCCAGAATGGGAAGGGCTGAGGAACTGGGACATTGCACCCATGCAGGATACTGCAGCAAGAACTCAAACTGAGAAGCTCTCTGGACTGTCTTTGCTCACTCGAAGTGCTGAACAGGACTTCCATTAGGGTCTTGAGAGGAGCATGAACCTCCTTCAAGGACAGTCTCTGTCACGCTGTGAGACTATAGCTTCTTACACCTCTTTGCTACCATCTGTCCTTGAGGATTTTAAGCCAGATACCCTCTGAGGTCAAGGAGCTATGTTGCTACAAGGTTTTTTCAAACATTGCTATCAAAGAGAAGCAGATTGAGGCCCTCTAGCCATTCATGGTTAAGAAGGTACCTGCCAGTTCAGATCAAGCCCTTACAGCTGCCCAAGAAGCTCAAAAACAGAGAAGCATTCTTCTCTTGGTGACACCATCCATCTGGGGTGAGACTTGTCCCTCTGGAGCAGATTTGTGCATCACTTGCACGAGAGTTGCAGATAGCCTAAAATACTGCTGAGTTCTCTGCCTCTCACCACTGGGACACAGCCACCTCTATTGCCTGGCCCAACCCTTTTGGAATAGATTGGAGGTTATCTCAGTAGGTCTAATTCTGAGTTCTAGATAGAAATAGTCTAATCTTTTAAGGCCTTCCAGGAGGTTACCTGCAGGAAAAGGTTTGTTTGCCATCCCTGGCAGTCAGTGCCTGTCCCCCTGAAGACAAAAAGGTGACATCTCTGCTCTGAGACGCCACACTATCAGAGACACTTGGTCTTCTCCTTCTTTTCTCCTAAACAGGCAAGGCCGTTTAGCTACACCCACAGAACTAGGCCTGAAAGGTGGCCAGGACCTTCTGCCTTGTAGTCCTGGCCTTTTTTTTCTGCTGGCTTGTTCTTCTCATGCAAGCACCCCATTCCCATCTAAAATGCTCAGTGAGAAATGTGCCAAGTGACCTTCTGGAGGGCTCAGAACCTGGCCCTGGACATCAGACAGTGGTTGCCACAGCTATTAATGTGCTGCTGGTGTGAGAACACTAGTGTGGATTTATAAGATTATCTTAAATCCAAGCTGCACATTTCTTAATTATCAGTATTCTTTTCCTGTACAAGAAGAATTTGCGTAATTTCCCAGCAGCAGCAAACAGCAAAATCAAAATGAAAAGATGCACCAATTCATCACTAAACTGCACATGCAGTTGCTGGCATTGTTCATCTCCCTTGCATATCTAATGCAGACACCAAGGAAAAGCAGATCCTCAATTTAGCTTCCACAGACCCACGCCAGCTCGTGCTAGCTGAAGAGCTGGCCCCGCGTTAGCATGTTTATTCCACGAGTTCTTCATGGAGCCCGGATAGTTTTGGCAAAGAATGCCAATTCAGACAGTGATCCTGCAAATATTTAAGCACTGAACACTGTTGCTGTTACAAGCGGCGTTATTGGCACCGGCGAGACCGCTCGCAGCAGCGGAGGGAGCCAGGGGATACAGCGTGTGTGAAGCTGAAGCCTCACGGAGCAGAAAACATTCACTGTTTGTTTTTTTAATAATATGGGGATGTGTATCACAGGCAGCACATTCCTCCAGGTGGTGGTGGGCAGCCTGTGCCGTCCTCAGCTGCTCTTGCAAATGGGAATTAGGAACCCAAACCACTGAAGCCCTTTAATCCAGCATCACTTCCTTGCTGCCCATTAAACGACGATGACTTTAAACCAATTTTTATCACTTCAGACAGTCCAGCTGCCCACGTGAAAACTAAAGACGTGCTGTGACCCTGTCTTGTCTACATCTGTGAATGGTTCAAATACTTGCCATCCTGGCACCATATAACTCAAAACGCCATTGCCCCAGTGATGTATTTTGAAGGGAGACCATTCTCACGCTGTACTATATCAGGGGAATGACAGGTCCTTGTGGTGTACATCAACAGGAAGATGACACTCTCTTTTTGTGTTTTAATGGCTCCAAGATATATCATGGAAAGTGCTGTCTGGTTCCTGGAACCTGGAGGCAGGCACAAGGTGTTATTGTCAAAATAAAACAGAAAAACTAGGTCACATTTGGAATCTGACTATCTCACAATGACAGCAACAGGCAGGGGGTCATGGAAGCATCTTCTTATGGTGAACAGGGATGTTTCCTCATCGGGTCAGACTGAAAGTGTACTCCTAAAGCTATCCCTTCAGGATTTAGCTTTTTGCTTAAGTTTTACCATATGCTTCAATCCCATGGACTTTCAGTGGATTTGCACGTTGTTTAATTTTAAACAAATGTTTTGTTGCCACACTAGTTGCTGGATTTTACAATGCTGAGCTTAGTTCTGTATACTCAGAAGAATAGGGAAATAATTCGGTAAAAAGAGCAGCAAAGAGCAAGGAATGACTGATTTGTGAAGAACAAACACATTTGTCTACTCGCTGATATTTTATACATCCCACTGGCATCAGAGGAGCCAACTCCAACATATGCTTAAGAAGAGGCGTGGAGCTGCAGAGGAAGCTCCACCAGCCCTTACCAGCGGGGGAAAGCAGAGCCAGCAACAGTGCAGAGAGGGGGCTGCAAGAAGTCAGGTACCTCTGCAAGGTCCAAAAGTGCTTGTGAAACAGATGACTCCAATGCAAAGTCCTGGGTTTAAACTGGGGGGGGGAAAGGGAATAAAAAAATTCTAAGATTTCTGAGAGAAATCCCAAATCCTCAAAGGCAGATTTCCCATTTCAGAGCATCGTGATGAGTGGAGTAACCATGGCAGGTTTATGATCTACCCAAGCTGAGACAAGAGTCCTGGCCAGAGCTGGAAATCCCCATTCCTAATTCCATCATTTAACCACTGGCTCGGGCTCCATCTCCATAGACTTAAAGCCTGACACAGGCTCCTAGGCTATGCTATATAAAATCCAATTGTTACTTTCAACAAGTTGTAATAAATTAAATTAACTATCAGTAATAAGTTCAAAGCCAACACTATCTTTCTTCAGGAAAGTATGCTTCCTTAAAATATACCAGCAGCCTCAAATGCAACCAGATTTAATTTCATACTGAAGAGTCTGTGAATATTCATTTTAAAATAGTCACCAAGAGCCTAATTTTAATTTGTGTGATGTTTCTGCTAATACCAATGCCTACTTAAAATATCCGTTAAAAAGCCTTAAGAATATTAAGAGGGAATTCTTACAGAAATGCACTAGAGTTTTATGTTTCGAATTACCATTACAGGCTTTTTGGTTTAACTCTCGTTAAACAGATTTCATTATTAACAAGAATATGTGCAAATTAAAACAAGCCCATTAAAATCTAAAATTCCATGCTAAAAAGATTAGGGACATTTGAGTTATTTTTCTTCTGAAGGAATAAATGTAATAAAAAGTGATGGGGAGTAAAACCATTACTTACAAACACACACGAGATGAACTGTGGTTAGACAGCGTTGAGTAGATCTCAATGTACTTCAGAATAACCTGCTTTACACACAAAGTCATCTTCCTTGTGGGTTTTTGCTCGCCGTCAGAAAGACATCACATTTATAAAGTCTTTATCATACATTTTCACCTACCTCCAAGGTGCCAGCAGGGATGCGATGGGTAGGGGAAGAGATACAGAATCACGGAATCACAGAATGCTAAGGGGTTGGAAAGGACCTCTGGAGATCATCTAGTCCAACCCCCTGCCAAAGCAGGTCCACCCAGAGCAGGTCCACCCAGAGCAGGTCCCACAGGGACGTGTCCAGGCGGGTTTTGAATGTCTCCAGAGAAGGAGACTCCACCACCTCTCTGGGCAGCCTCTTCCAGGGCTCTGCCACCCTCAAAGTAAAGAAGTTCCTTCTCATGTTTAGATGGAAGTTCTTATGTTCAAGTTTGTGCCCATTGCCTCTTGTCCTGTCCCTGGGCACGACTGAAAAAAGACCGGCCCCATCCTCATGACACCCTCCCTCTAAGTATTTATACACATTGATCAGATCCCTCCTCAGT
>JAHREE010000436.1:384754-408338 GCA_033628505.1 Tringa tobata
CCTGGTGTGGTGGGAGGTGTCCCTGCCCAGGGCAGGGGGGTTGGAACTGAATGATCTTTAAGGTCCCTTCCAATCCAAACCATTCTATGATTACACAAAAATAGATATGCTCGAGGTGCACTCCTCAACCTGGGTGACTTCATGGACACTGACCATGAAGTGCAGCAATGGAGCCTGCTCTGCTCCTTGCACGCAGACCCATGGAGCTGCTGCTTCCCGACTCCAGCAGGACTCTGGTGTCCAAAGAAAACAGGGCTCATGAGTCTGAGCTTTCCATCCAGCCCTCTTTCACTGCCTCTTCCCCGAAAAAACTTCAGCCAGATTGCTAATCCGAACCAAATTTGGCAGAGGCAGGGGTTAAATATGAAGCTCGTGCAGGCTTTGTGAGGGTGAGACCCCCACATTCCCACCCCACAGAGGGAAATCAGAACCATGAGTGAACCAGAGGGGTGCCTGCTGTGTTGGGGGGGCAGGAATGCACAGGCATTTCCCACCCCCAGGGGGGACTGGCACCTCTCAAAGACCCCCATGGATGTTCTGCCAGGCGGGGAGCAGGGTGTTCACAGGTACCCGGGGAGCTCCAGGCTGTGCAAGAGGGAAAAGGCCATGTAGGGCAGGGACAGTGCATGGGACACAAATCCCTTGCTCATGCAACAACTTGTTATTTTAACAGGAATGGATAGCCCAAGTTAAGCTAAAAGCTGTCTCTTCTCCTTCCTCTTCTTTCTTCAGCTGCACCCATTGTAAACGGAGCACAGCTGTGGTTCTGGCCCTCAGACTGTATAGGAGCTATAGCAAAGTGTTTAATGTATTCTTAGCTTTTAAAATACTATTCATCAGCTGCAATCAAAGAAGAGAGCCAGCATCATGTTGCCAGCCAAATTAATCACAGCTCCCCCATTTCCCCCCTCCACGCACGCAGTCACGTTGTGTGCATCAGTGGTGGTCTTGAGACCACAGTTTAGCAGAGCCTGGAAAAGGCCAAGGTGGTAAATGTAAATCCTGGCTGCTCTTAATCATGTTCATAATGACCATGTCATCAATCACAGGCCTTCTCAAGTGCTCAGCAACCACAGCCCAAGGGTATATTTTTCAAAGAATTCAATTCAGTGAGGTCTCTCAAAAGCTGGGTCACCATTATTCCCACTCACACGGGAGGAGGGTTTCCTCTGACTGTCTGGCACTGACAGCGCACGTAAGCCCAGCATCTCCCTCAAAAGTCTGACTGCAATGGGTAAAGTCAATTAAATTTATGCAACTCAAAATTTCACTGACCTTTAGAAGAAAACAGCTAAGGAAAAACAAAACACGTCGATAGAACACATTGGGAAAAACACAGCATTTCTGTCATTTCCCTGCTCTCAGTGTTTTTCACTGGGGACATGGTCAAAGCACTTCAAAAATTCAGGCTTCCAAACCTCCTAAAAATGTTGGAACATTAAGAACTAATGAGAATTTTAGTGGTTACAGATTTCTCCTACAGATCTTCCCAAAGGACCGAAGACCTTCTGGCTACGGACACATAACATGGGGCTCCTCGTGTGAAACAAGCCACACAGAAACAGTAAACATCCCGAATTCCCAGAAATGGCACAGCACAAAGCCACGCTCAAGTCACCAAACCCCATCATCTCCCACCTGAGTGGCAACGGGTTGGACGTGGCATTTGCCTCCTGCCCCCTTGCAAAGCCGATCGTGAAGCCCCTCCGTGAAAATCCCAGAGACACTTGGTGCTCCTTCTGGAGGCCGGTTGTGCAGTGCTACAACTATGATTACATTTCACACCCGCGACAGAGCTGAATCAGACCTGTTTGATGCCACTGGAGGAGCTGATGGAAGCTTTAACACTTTGAGGAGAGTTCAAGACGATTTTACGGAAGCGCGCCTTGGGGAAATTGAAATGTCAAGCATAATTTGGCACTTGAAACATGAAGGAGAGAGACTTTTCATTTGTTTTCATCTGCATCTTCCCCTCCTCTGAACTGTACATGCTCCATTTCCCGCTCTTCCCTAAGCTTTCATTAGGCAATGCTGAAATCTGCCGGATTTGAGGAATCTCCAAGGATAAACAAGTATCTGGCATTAACCTGCTCTGTAAAAGTCAATTTGACATGTCTCACTATTCTTCCATTCTTGTTAGAGAAACTAGTCCAAAACAAGCTTTTCCCCTGTTATCTCTCTTTTCCCATCCATTCATTTGATCTTTCATGTAAGACTCGAGGATTACTGCTCACTAGTCCAATTCTTAATAGATACAGGTTAACTAGAAAAAAAAAAAATAACAGGCTTTTGATCTAGGTTTCAATCCGAGATCTGGTCTCTGGGGTTGTGGTAGCTCTCCTTCAGCTGAGTCTCAGCAGCAGGCATAGAGCAGTCAGAAAGACTGGGAAATGGGTCTCCCCCTAAAATAGAAGCCCTCTCATAGCTGTCAACATGAGAAGTAACAACGGGAGTTGGCAAACTAGGCTAGGTGCAGCTCCTGGGAACGCTGATAAGGTGGTCCTGGGAGATAAATTTTTAATTCTCCCCCATCATCTGAGCAATTTCTGGTGAGACAGAGCGCAGAGCCCCACGATACACTGAATTGTTCCCACCAGGATTTTCCATAAGGCAACGCCTGCATATTGTATGGGGGGCATTTCTTGTGCCAACTTCACAATTTTACATGAAGTTAATCTTTAGAGCTAAGTCAAAAGAGCTTTCAGTAAGATAGAAACACGTTAATTTCTGATATTCTGATATCCTTAAAAATATTCTCATTGCATAGCCATTATAAAATGTAACCTAGAATAAGAAATAGAGTCACACCAATATGAAACATTTCAACTTAGTTAAGAAAGAGGTTTCAACTCACTTGAAATAGGGTTTTAGTTTAGAGTTTTTGGACTTAAATTTTTCAGGAAATTTTGGTTCAAGTGTTCAAATTTTCTGGCATGAGGAAAAAAAGGGACTTTTCAGAACTCCCTAAAATGTAAAAAAAAAAAAAATCCATTTAGAAGCAGCCTTGGAAGTTACCTCAAGTGACCAATCCTATTTCCATCTTTGACAAGGAGCTGCAAAGTACAGCACATTTAGTGAGAAAACCTGGCAGAGTTTTACCTAAAAACAGAGGCAGTAAAATCAGCAAAATTTCCTTTTAGCTCAACAGGACAATTTTAGGAAATGGCACTTAAAAGCCCCCCTTGAAAAGCCCCTTCAGCAGCACCTGAGGGGCTCCTCTCATCCGGGGGCGCTCGCTCCATCAAATGACCGGTGGGTTTGTGTGGCTCCAGCTGCAGGAGTGAATTATTTCAGGGCTACCCTGCGTCGCTGGATGCAGAGGCTTTACACTGATGACTAATTTATGTCAGTGAAAGTGGATTGGATTTGAAACAAACCCCATTGATTTTACATCACGGCTTCGCACCAACCCTGCCACCAGAATTAATGCACGGCAAATGAAACCACGGCTCCTTGGTCCTCTCTTGGCAGGGGAACGAGGCAGAACCATCGCTCCCTGGACCCTGGGGCTCTCCTTCATCCCCGCTGGCAGCTGCCAGAGGAATCGCAGTTTAAGGGTGGTGCACACCAGGCTGAAACCCCCAAACCGGGCTTCATACATCATCCTGTCGCAACCCCCTCCAGCAGCAGCTCAGAGAAGCACCAAGCATTTGCCTAAGTCCTACCAAAACCAACGGTTTTTAGGGTGTTTCTGGAAATCAGCAGCGTGCAAAACCAGCAGCAATGACTTAGTGTGGACTCCCATGGGTATGAGAAACACTGGTGAGAACCCACCTGTGGGCCAGAGACCAAAGGGAAGGATTTGAGGTCCCTGCACTGCCTCACCCGATGGCCACACCGCTCCCCGCCGTGGTTCCCTCTGCACTGGGGAAGAAGCGTTTCTCTCCATGAGGCAGCAGGTTGTTTTACACAAGTTAGGAAAAAAAAAAGAGAAAAAGTCTTCTGGGTATCATTGGCAGGAACAGCCCTGGCTGCCGCACTTCCCGGCTGTCTCATGAAAGGGAAAAAAATACAACCCACTTCACTGGTTAAGGAGTGTATTCCTCCTTGTGGGTGGATGAGATATCTCTCAAGTGAATGACTCTAGTATTTATTATGTCAGATTATACCACTTCAGTTACTGGTTCAGATTATAGCAAAACTGGAAAAACAACCACTTACTAGATATTAATTTTATCTTACAGATTCTATTGTAAATGGGATACAAGCCCCTATGTATATACTACAATCCTTAAAATAGCTCCATCTAAATGCAAATGTAGACCTCTGCCTAACACAGAGCTGAAAGCCTTCCCATTAACACGCCAAGAGATAGGGGAATTAATTTAATGCGTAAAAATTTCCAGGGATAAGAGGAATTTCTTCTGTTCATATCTAGCATCATTTTCTCTTCACGACCAAAGCACCCATAATATGATAATTTTTACCTTTTTCAAGCTTACTGAGAGAAAAGACAATACAATCTCTCTCTAGAAATTACTTTAAAGGCTATACTTTATTGACCAGAGTGTAGGTATGTGTATACTTCATGAGGGGTTCCCAGGGAAAGACAAAAGACAAAGATGACTATAGTGCAGGAAGGTTGTTGGGATTCAATTACTCGTCTTTGCAAACTAATCAAAAGCAGAGATAGTGCTTGACAGCGTTCATCTCTCACCAGCATCTTCTTCTCTACCTGCTCCTCTAACCCCATCAAACACAGGGATCTCACTCTACCTACCATACACACACACAAACACAGGGTGAGATACCAATTTCTCTTTGGGGGACTTCAGGGACCACTTGGTGGCATGTGGAAGGTGCTGGTCTCCAACACAGCTACTATCCACGCTGTATCTGCAGGCACACACGGGCTGGAAAACTGTCTCAAAGCCTGAGAGTAAGTGGGGCTGCTTTAGTGGCTCAGGCTGCTGGTGCCCACGTGTCCCCACGGCAGCTCCTGGCTGGGGGCACAGCAGGACAGAGGAGAAGGATGTTGGTCTGGCTCCTCTCTGAAACAGGACCCTGCCACGGGGAACTGCTCTCTGCAAACACATCTCCGATTTGATTCCTAGGTGCTGGACATGCAGTCAGCTCTGCTGCCTTCTGATTATTGTGGGAATTAATTCTTAGAGGCAGCAATATCCATTGGCATCAAAAAAAGCACACAGTACATGACAAATATAGCTCCTTTTTTTTTTTTTTCAATAATTATGAAACTTCACTAACTTCTTTTGTTGAAATTGGTGTTCTTCCACCAAAGTATTTGTAGTCCAAATTTGCTCTGCAAGATTATTTTCAGAAAAAAGAAAGCAAGAGCTTCGCACTTACTTGCACACACATCTCAGCAGGAAGAACCATCCACCTTAGTACCCACACCATGAGGATCTGGGACAGGTATCTCAGAAGCCACAAGACTGGAAACCACCATGGCCAGGTGTAAAAACAGCAGGATGAAAATCTACATGAGTGAAAGAAATTTTCAAGCCACTTCCAACAGACTTATACACTGCAGTACGTCTCTCTCTCTAAATCAGATCAGAAACCAAACACATTAACGACAACGAGGGTGTGTTGAGGTGAATGATTGTTGTGCTGACGCAGAGGTGAGTTCCATCTCTGCAGATTTCCTTTTGGATTTGGCCCCACAAGTCCAAGGGTGAATTTACCCCAAGCCCCCTGCAGCAGGACACCTGGGACAAGGAACTGATGCGTTTCTGCTCTCTGGAGCGTGTTTTATTTACATCGCGTAGCACTTCCCATTCATTTCTTGGGGTTCTTATTTTCTGTCAGTAGTAACACTTTTGTGCCCGTGCTGAACATGACTGGCTACTGAATTGCTCCAAAGATGACAGCTTTTGCAGCATGGAGCTCTGTGAGGGTGCCAGAGCTAGCTCCTCTCATAAATATGTGCATATTTTCAGAGTAATGAAGAAATTTCTTAAGCTGTTTTCTCTATGTACTTTGTATTTTCTGCACTAGAACTCAGTGGCTGGGTCCTTCGTGATTAATCATTGGCAAGATAATGCTCTAAATGGCATAAGAAAAGAAGATAACTTCTCAGGGCAAACGGATGTGCCTCAATTTAGGGAGCCCTGCAGCTCCCTGAGTGCAGAGTCAATGTTGCTGAGCGTGGAGTTCCCCTTGGCAAAGCTAATGGGCCTGGCCTGGCCTTTGATCATCAGCAACATATAATAGTGATTTAAAGAGACTCGTGAAATTTGGGAAACGAAAGACTCATTGCTGCTGTAAACTGACAAAGGGACCACTATAGCCTGAAAAGACAGTGTAAAACTCTAGACATAATTCACTGCCATAAAAACATCATTTTCCCCAAACAGCTTTTGTTACTTCAAGAAATACAACGCTTTTCAATTAATTCCTGTAATCTATAAAAGCTTTATGAAATATTGACATTACTGGCATTACTGATATTCCCATAGCAATTATCTTTCATAATAATTAAACAATATGGCACAATATCTGGTGAGGATTGTTCCTGATAACTAACCTTTTAGACTTAATTTACTCTCCGCTCTTACAGAAAAAAACATCTCCTTTTAGAGTCTAAAAATTGCTGTTCTTCAAAACGTTCACTGGACTTAACATGAACAAAGACACAATGTGAAAGCAGGCTTCTAGTTTCTCTGGATCTTAGGTTTTGGGTTTTTTTTTTTCAACTATTTATTTAGTTGAAATGATATCAAATTATGGGCTGAAATTGAAGGCTCCATTTTCTACTCATTGGGGATCTGATTTTCTAAATGAGAAGCTACTGTGGAAATCCTCCCTGACCCCTGCATTACAAACACTTGCTTTGCAACACACAGAAACCTGGCCTCTCCCCATTCTCCTCAGTTTTGGGCCTCATGGATTCCAGGTTTGGCTCCACTGTAGAGTCAAAAATACATCATAAAGCCTTTCAAACAGTCATTGCAAAGCACTCCAGCTTTACTAACAAGAACTCTTATTTATACCCAGGATCTAAGCTTGAAGGGATCTTGAAACATCAGAAGTAGCTGGTGAGAGCTCGAGACATTTTCAATGAGATGTGGGAGATAAAAAGAAGACACAGGAAAACCACAGGATAAAAGCTAAAGGAGAAAAGTAATCCTAAAATAGCTCTGTTTGGAGTGTTCTTCTGGAAGAGTTATTATACTGTTCAGTATGGCAAAACATCAAAGAGGGAATATTTCAACCAAATTACTTGTGAGCTGAATTTCTCATCTTCTTCCAGATCATCACAACTTGCTGGTTTTCTTAACGTGGCCCTGTGGTCAAACACGGAGTATAAAGCTCAAGAGGAGAAGGCTTTCTTGTGCATCCAGCCTAGGAAACAAGGGGACAGAAGCAAAACTGTAAATGATGCAGCTGCCCTTCCCCAGAAGAACTCCTATTCCACTCGTATCCCCGCATCGCTATTTCCTGTAGCATTTTGAACACCACTATTTTACTCTGCAAGGGGCTTCCCTCTTCTTCCCATTTGCACACACATGTGGGCCCCAGTCCAGCAGTGAGTTTGTGCAAGAGTCTACCTCTAGTCCCCCCCAAGTCTCACCGATACCTGTTGGACCATCAATGGACCTTTTGTCAGGGACCGTCTAGGCTCCAGACCCTGATGAGGAACCGGCCAAACTGTCATCAGTAGGACTTTCCTCTATTGCTAAAGATCAGTGGTGTTTTATTTATTTCAAGAAGTTCTAGTTGGGCCTTTAAGCACATGACGTGATGGCTCAAGTTAAGAAAGCAATTTCAGATTATAGGCTGGGACATTTTCCAAAGTGGACTTAAACAGCTTTTCATCCTGCCTCTTCGCATTCACGTTTCCTCCCCGTGCCCCCCACTGCCTCTCTCTCTCACATACCCCTGCGCTCATAGAGCAAGTCCTTGAGATTAACCACAATATGATTACATTTTAATTGAGGCCAGCTTAGCGTGGGGACATCCTTTTAACTCAGGAGGCCTCAATTCCACAGAACCATAATGAACTAATAATGAATGTGCTAAAGTCATTAAATCAAAATTCATAAAAGGGTGAATATTGCTTTCTTTTATAATAAAGCAATTAAAATCCCATATACTATAATAGATACTACTAAGGTGCACTAAGTGTTCTTTAAGGAGGTTAGTGTTTAATGCCACCACACATGAATTTGGGGATCTTTTTCAAAATAGGACTACTACACTATTAATAGATGATCAGAACTCTTTTCATGTCTTCTTTGGTTCAGCATTATTGCCTGCTTTAAGAAATACGGGCATGGTTTCATTAGTAGGTTTTGTAGAATAGTTCTAATAAATCATGACTTGCAGTAAAGGTAACTAACTTTCAAGCAGCAAAGCACGGTACCATTACAGATACGCTACTTTTCCACTGAGGTTCTTCTGCTGTTCCTTCCCTGATGACATCGCCTCCCCTTCTCTTGGGCTCTGTTCCTTGGGGGTTAATTTACAGCAGCTCCAATTTACAGTAGCAGAGAAAACATGAGATGGGTTCGTCTGATTTTGCAAGTCAGGCCTGGCCAGGGGAAGACAACTCCAGAAAAGTCCTGATTTATGACCACCTGTGTCTTCATGTGGTCTTTGCTCCAGGGGAAACGCAGGTGAGAAGCTCTGTGTTGTTTTAAACATGGACCTCATTGCCACAGGTGTTGGGAAGACAAGGGTTATATATGGACTCAGAGAGGGAAAAGGCCAATTAACAGACACATCATTTGCTGCATATTAACCATGGTGGACTGAACACATCTTTTGGTTCATATGGTCCCTAACTTGCTGCTCAGAGGGAGCCAATGGTGTGTGCTGGGAAAGGACAGGTACGCAGATGCACACGACTGGAAGCTCAGGGCAGGCTCAGAGCGGTGTAGGTGACCCCCTGGTCCCTGTCCCCTTGTCCCTGCTGCAGCACTTCCCAGCTCTACTCGTTTCTGCTTGGCCCTTGCAAAGTGGCTGCAGCCAAAGAGAGACCCTTGGGAGAACCAGACCTCTTGATACCTGCACACCGGAGCAGGTAGCCCAAAGCTCATGTTCCCACCTAGAAGAGCCCTTTCCCTGAAGGGCTACAGTCCACCCATGCAACAGCTGAGAAGAAACAAGAGGCACAAAGCGATTGGGATCAGTCAGCAGCAGAACCAGAAACATCACTAACCCTGTGCTGGTGTCTGCTGCGCCAGAGCTCATTGTCTCCTGGAGGCCTTTTGCCTCCATTCAGGCAAAAAAAATACTCATTAATGTGCACCAAACGCCTGGGATCCGAACACAAGACAGTTTACTGTTACTCACAAATTCACACAAGAAACAAATGTTCTTCCTTTTAACGACACAGTCACAGAAACCCAAGACTTTGAAGAAAGCTCAGGAAGAGAGACCGACGGAAAGCGTGTCCCAGGGCAGGTGGGCACGTGCAACTGCATGAAAGAGAAGAACAGATTGGCAGAAAAAGAATTATTAAATAGTACATGGTAGAGTAGGGGATTATCTGGAGAACACGATACAAGAACAGACAGATTAAAGGAACACTAAATATTTATTACAAAGTCCTTCATATTGTATGCAATAATACATACCATAGCTTCTACTGAATAATATAGGCAACAGCCAGTTGCTGAGATTGCTCTCTGAATTGGATAAAATAGAATTAGAGGCTTCTATCCAGTGGAGACCACGCGCTGTTATACATAATAATCAAAATCACTCAGAAAAGAGAGAGAAATAGCTCAGTGATCATTGTAACTACATGAGATGAAACACATTATGTCCAGGTTAGTGAGGCCTTTGCCCAGCACAGAAGGGTGGGAAGGGACCAGGTGATCGCAGCCCTGTTTGTCCCCAAACGTTGGTGCAAGCGGAAAGGATGAGCCCAAAGGGAACCAAGGACTTCAGCCCATAAAAGACCAAAACTGGGGGCTCCTGGTGAGTCTGTGGGTCTGCAACAGGCCACGAGCCAGTCTGGCTTTAGGGTAAGGTACAGCGTGCTCTAAACACAGCCAAAATTATTCTAGTTCTGTATTGCTGTACGTGGGTTGCTACAGGAGTGCATTAGCACACTGTTCAGACAGTCTTACCCAACAGCTTGTCTCCTGAGCCCATTTCTTCTGTTCCACGTACACCAGGCCCTTTCAGCAGGCAGAGCGGGTGCGCTCCTGGGTTCCCTGGGTAGCTTAAAAATTAATTTACTTACATGGAAAATCTCCTTGCTGTGGCAAATTAGCCCTTGACATCAGGCTCATGTCTAACAGGTTACACACAGGCAGGAAAACAGAGGATTGTCAAAACAGAAGTAACCTGTCCCCTTTGCATCTCCTTTCCAGAGCCAAGCCCCTAGTGCTGGTTTCACGGCATGGCCAGAAACTTCCACTAAAATGAGATTTCCATTGATTTGTGTAATGTTCATCAAAACCAAAGAGGTCCCTTTCAGCTGTGGGGAAGGGGAGGAAAGGGCTCGGGAAGCAAACTTTCAGGACTGGGACTCCCTAACCAGATACAGAGATTTTTTTCAGAACTGCAGCACATGAGTAGGTTCTATCACTGGGGTGGCAGTAAGGTGGAAAGCACCACAACCCCGGGCTGCCAGTGTTATAGCCAGAATAGATAAAATTAAAGAGCCAGATTCTCCTCTGGCTCAATTCCACAGATAGAATCTGGTTTATTGGCATTTAGCAGAGTAAACCTTCCCCCTCTCGGAGTGCTATTCCCCTATTTACTCTCAGAGGTTTTGCACAGGCGGTTCCCATTGGCACCGGCAGAAATTACCCAGAGCAATCCACCATGAACCGAAGAGAGCGCCGGTCCCTCGGAGTATTGTATTTCTCAGTTTCTCATACATGCCGAGGAGAGCAGAGCCGATGCACCGCAGGAAACCCAGGTGCTGAATTCATCTAACAAGCTGCTTAAAACTCCAAACAGATGTTACTGTGTCTTTCCTGCTTCTTGAGCAGTCTGTGTGGAAGCACTAGCAGATTTACAATAGAGCAGATGCATGAACCATACATGCTTTAATATCAGGGCCCGAGTCATTGGAAAATGGTTTATGGCTACTGTGTGCGCGTATAATTTGAGGAATGTGCCGTAGGGATATAAGATAAACTTTGTCTGTAATGGAAATGTAGATTGACCGGGCTAGAGCTGGAGCAAAGGTAGCAAAATTCACACGGGAACTGAAAATTATACCTCTCTTGGTACACTCCCCGCTCCCGCAATGACTCATGAAAATGTAGATTGGGTATTTAGGCTGGATCTCATCTGGTGGCTGGAGAGGTGTACAAACCAACTCATCGATTTCAATGGATATATTATCAGGGTCCTTAACTTTCCAAAGATTATGGAAGGATCATAGATAGACCAGTAAACACACTGAGAGTTATTAAATCCTGGAAAGGCTAATTCTCACGTACACTATCTCTTTTTTTTACACTCTTAGAGCAGTAAAAACATGCCTCAGTGGCCACAATTTCTGACTGCAGCTTCACCAACCCCACAATTCCCAAGGGTCATGAAACTGGCTTTAAGAGCAGACACAATTTAAATAAACATTCCCTGAATTACTGTATTTTCCTGGTGTTTTCTGACCCTTTAGGATTTACTACTTGCAACCTTTTATACGAACTACTAGTTTTACAGGAAAAAGTGATATCTGAGATTTTAATGTGCTCAACTTCAGGAACTGAGCTTTAATGAGAAATACCAGTAGAGTAGATTAGAGAAGATGAATCCCACCTGAGATGACAACAGTTCCAGTAGATGCACTATGGTGCTGGGATAGGACAGACACACATGGAGTTCCATGTGGCCCAGTGAATTGCCCTCAGCGTGTCTTGTTGGCTTCCTTCTTCATAAGGCTGGACCTCCTGGTCTGTTAAGATGATTGAAATGCTTTAACAGCGGTTCTTAAGGCACCTAGGACACAAGCACAGTAAGATAAATCAGCCAACCACAACCTCACAGCTCTAAAGTGGATTTGGAAAAGTGTACAATTAAAAATTGATTTCTGCCCCTCCCAATCTGTCCATGGCGTGCCATGAGGATAAGCCTTTACAATATCATCCTGATATTGTGAAAAAAAAAACCCACCACCCAATTTCAAGGAAACTGGAGGTGGGGGTTGAAGTACCAAAACCTCAAAGGTCTGAAGGTGTGGAGCACCTGAACACGTGGTCTTCTAGGTGGGCACATCCCAAATTACTGCCTCTGCTGGAAGAAATCATAATACCGTATTGACCACGAGTACCAGAGAATCCTCACAAGCATCACAAGTTTCACAAGCAAGTTTCACAAGCATCAAACACACCGATGCCCAAGAAGCTCTTGTTTAATACACACAAGACAGACTTATTTTGTCAGATAATGTGGAGTAATAGCAAGGTACTAATCCTTTCAAGCATAAATTGGATTTTCTAGGTAGCATAGACATCTCTGACAGGGAAGTCACTGAAGCCACCACTAGAGATTGCAGGAGAAATCCTGCTCTCTTGGCAGTGCTGGGGAACTCTGTCCCTGCCTCTCATGGGGACATGACTTCACCTCCCCATGTGAGCTGCAGAGATTTCCAAACCAACTGGTTATTTCAGGGTTACCTTTTCAAAGACCTTCTTACATCAAAAACCCCAAGACTTTTATAAAGTTGGAAAGAGATTCACCACAAGCAATGGAGACCACTGCTTCAGCTAAGTGCTTATTTATACCCACTGCACTTCACATGTTGCATTTCCCTTATTTCTCTTTCCCATTATTTCTGATATATTAAACATGAAAAGCAGAGCTATAATGTATGAATTATACAGTGTTGCAAAAGTTATCGTGTCCAGTTTTCTGGCATTTCAATGTACAAATATTATACCAATGAGCTTTTATACTAATGGATAATTGCCTGCAGTGCATACTTAACCTTTGCCCACTCCAGTTGACTTGGTAGTGCTACCTGCGTACATCAAACGTCGACTTGTCCAAACTGGCAACACAGGAGAGGCACGTGGCCAAATTCCTTCTCTCCTCCAAAGCCCAACTCTACAGGATTTGAATAGTGATGGAAACAAGAATCCACCCTGTATTCTCTGTTTGACTCTCACCATGTCCCACAGTCCCTGACTTCTTTCAGAAAAGTTGATTTCATTATCAAGCACCTGAATTCCTTTGCTCACACTTTTATTCCTGACCTGGAGGCTACTCCCACCTCCTCAGCTGGACAAGAGACATGATGCCAGCCCTTCGCTTTGCTGCAGCATCACACAAGCAGTTTCACTGGAGACTCTACTATTCAAGATCATAGAATCAGAGAATGGTTAGAGTTGGAAGGGATTTTAACCCAAGTATCGCAATAAGAGGGCCAAATCCTAAACAAACAAAAAAAAAGAGATTTATCTCAGCCAGGGAGAAGACTAAGTCTATATAACTCTTAAAGGGCTAGCAGCCTATTCACATAGGGGTTGGGAGGGCAGCTGCACTGTGGAGGTACCCAACAACTCCATCGTATAGCTCGGCATCCACTAGGGTCACATTCATCTCACCCCTTGCAGTGATTGAAGTGCAAGGGAGCTGCTGACTCCCTCTACAGCCAGCAGAGCCCAGGGAAGCCCCCCCAGGGCAGTTCAACCCACCTTACAGCCACTGGGTAAACAGAACCCTGGAGGGGCCTGGTTTTCCCCATCCATTATAAAGGGAGGCTAAATGGCTCCCTGCAGTAGAGAAGTCATCACAGACATCCTCTGGCTGTGCAGGTGGCTCCGCAGCCAGCCTAGACATCCCCCTAAAGTGCACGCAGACACAATGGAGAAAACAGGAGCTGAGAGAAAACAAATACATCTGTCCAATATCGGTACAGCAGTGCTCAGAAGCCTTTCTGCAGACAGAGGATTTCAGTAATGAGAAGCGACCACGGATAACTGACAGCCAGGAGAGCTCTCCTGCTGCCCGAGAGCCGTTTCGGGATGGTAGCTGGCATCTGCCAGAAGGCAAAAAGCTCAGGCTCTGCCTCTCTCCTCAAAGACCTCATGGCTTCCCACCAGCCCCTGGTTAGCTCAGGTTTGCTCACCTGGGGCAGCATTTGAGAGGCTGATGAAGGTGATGGATAAGCCCAGAACTGGCCCCGTGCCGAGGGGTGTGCACCAGGCAGCGCGCTTGCCATTTCATCTGGAGATGTTCTGCCTGTCCAAACCTTTCATGCAGAATCGTTTACGTGTCTTCCCCGCTTCTGTATTCAGCTGGGAGCTGTTTTCTTCATTTAAAAGGCTGGGTAACACGCTGCTGCTAACGTGCACTCGTGCTGCAGCAGAGTTCACCCTTCTGCTGAGCCGTCTCTCCCAAGGGGAGCACGGTGTCTCCCTGGGAAGTTCAGCAGGGCCGTCCTCACCGAGCCCTCGGCTCCTCCAGGCCAGGCCAGGCCCTGAAACGTGCTCCCAGGAGGGCACTGGGAGACCAGGGGACACAAAGCACGCCCTTTCAGCTCCACACAATGCTGGTCGAGATCTACATTCCCCGTGTTATCTTTGCGCTCTCCCGAAGCGCAATTACCTCCTCATTTTGCAGCTCTTTGTGGCCGTTTAATCTCTCCCATTTTGTTTCTGACATCTCCAATAATCCAACCCTGACACCCCTTACAGATACTGCAATTACAATACAGACCAGCTCTTGACAGGATGAGTTGTATTTTGCTTCCATCCTGTAACACTCAAGCCACCAGCCATGGCTACATGAAATGGCAAAAGAAACCATCACTGAGGATTTATGTGGGTCCCCAGCAGATCCTGACAGTGCTATATATCTGTCTTAGCCAATTAAGTGCCTGGAAGCTACCCAGAATAGGCCAGCTGAGGTAGAATTTACATGTGTTTCTGTTTTCAGTAATAACTCGGCTGTGATTTTCCCCTTCTTTCTTAATATCCAGGTCAGAGACTTTGCTGTTGCCACTCTCCTGCCTTCCCACCCCTTGTCACACACTCTGCAACTGGGGGAACTGGTCCTCAGGTGTTGACGTGCCCACGACGGTAGGGAACACGCGGCAAGACATCAGAAGCAGAGCAGTTCCCGAAACAGCCTCGACAAATGGCCTTTTTGCTTCAGCCATCACAGAAACGGGCCAAGGAATGAGCCGATTCTGAACTGATCCTGAGAATAATTCATTAGCTTGCAGAAAACATCTCCACACAATGGAAGGCATCATCAGACATTCTGCACTGCTCTCCCAGCTCCCAATATATGCCAGGATGTGTCATATTACCCTTTTTTCTTGCCAAGAAACTACAACCACCGGTTGCTCCAGCAGAATCCAAAGGGACCATTGGCTGACTATAAACACCGAATGGGTCTCGCGGTAACCCCGACAGCTAATGTATTAAGGCCTTGCATCTTCCTTATACCATTTGCAGCAAAAACTAAGCCCAGCAAGTGTATACACAGATTCAAACATAACAGGTTTCCTGATCTCTGGTGTCACTTAATCCCTAGCTAAGGTGAGATCTCAGAAATAATTGAATCCTTCCAGAACGGGTTTGATTTGCAAGAGGGCTAAAGGATTTAGGCATTCTACTGCCATTGAGTTTGTTTATACCTTATTTATACAGCAGTAATCCCACGCTTTGGGACTTGTAGTTACCTGCAGGAATCAGGAGGGATTATTTTCCCCCGCTGATGCACAACTTGCCTTTTCGGCTGCCTCCTTGTTTTCTGGCTCTCCTCCAGAGGGGTTGGTTTTCAACTCATCCTCACACCTGCAGTAAGGCAAGGCTCATTCCTACCTAACGTGTAGGATTTGTAGCAAAACAAATCTCAGCACCACTGGTCCCTGCAGAGCATCTTGCTGGTGTTGGCCCCGACCTTGGTACTCGCTGAGAACCAAAGGGCCTCTCTAAGAGAGGACATCATGCCCTGCCTCACCTGTATTTATCCCTCTGCAAAGGAGTTACACGCAGCAGGGAGCTGCAGGCAGGGCTTAAAGACACCTTTTGGAGGGGCTCAAGGAGGGATTTTCTGCTGTGGCTGGGAAGAGGCATGGGGACATGTGGCTGAGGAGGAGCTGGGAGAAGAGGCAGAGCCTAACATCTGCTCCTCAGCCAAGCAGCCACGCTCTCTTCAGGTGACCTTGAGTGTGTGCCATCAGCAGCACACTCGGAAAATCCACTCTGTGGTGAGGATAATTAAACCAACCCACCTCACAGGTGTTGGGGAGGCTTCTCCTCCGCAGTGATTTGTGACTGTCAGCACAGTGTACGTGCAACGAGGGAGTGGGATTTGTGTAAAAGGAGCTCAGCTGAGATTAGCACCTCCAGGGCCCCATCCAAGCAAAGGATAAGGAACCGTGCCTGCCTTTGGGAATATCTAATCCAAGATGACAGGGCTCCTAATGAACAGAAAAAAGAAAGCGATTACCCTACCTGGATCTTAACAGAGGGTATCTTAATAGATGCAGTGACATCAGGGTGATAGCTTTTTCTTTTGTAGTGGTAAACGTAGCAGTGAGCTTGTCTATGTTCCTTAAAATCAGGCTGAGTATTTTTAATGAGCTAATGAGTAGATACTTGTGGCCTATCCTGAAGATGCAAAGAATGTATAGAGCTCGTGGGCACTAAGGAAACCTCACAAGACCATATTAATCTTCAGAGGGACGTACGTACACTAGATGTATTTCTTGCCAATATTATGACTGGACTAGTTATACCAGCGTGAAGTTTGCTTTCTTCTCACCCTCATTATAGTTCAACAAACTAATCCCTTTATTGATGATATAACGTGCACCCCTGTGCTAACAAATTATTTACTGTGTGCAATTGATTTCTGCTGCTGTAATCACTACACAAATATCTTCTGTATCATTGCTCTGTAGAAAAATATGCTTTCCAGCAAGATTATATAGAGTAATAGCGTGATTATTCAGCTTCTATAAAGTTATCTATCTGCTTAACCTCTGTGCAGCCTTTACAGCAGGTTTATACAGATATGCTTCAGAAATTTATCCACCTACACTTTGTAAAACACCTTGTTAAACCACCTTCCATCTCAGCCTGAGGATGAGCTTCCATCTACTTCACAGAGAGGGCTGTGTCTAAGAGTAATTGCTTAATTTAGGAGAGCCAGCCAGCTTCCCTTTTTAATGATATTACTCTTCCAAAGTGAATTTCACACAGGTAAGAGTCTCAAATCAGCAGCTCTGTGGACTGGACTCCTCACCTGAATACAAACGTGGTAAAAGGAGCAGCACAGGCTTCCTCTGTGATTGAAATCTCAGCTCAGCTAATTTGCCCCCTGCACCAACTCAGGTCTCAAGTTTTATGCTGGGAGGGTGGGCAAGGTGCGCAAATTAACGAGTCACTGCATCTACAGGCTTTTGTCCCGTAGGACTGTGTCAGCGTTCCCTCCACAGCCCTTTCAGATGCTTTTGTGCCACTGCCCCAAAAGAGTGGGTGCTCCCAACCTGCTGGTCGGTATTTTAATTAAAGGAAATATTTAAATTAAAGGAAATAAGCAGCCCCTGGTTTGTAGTGATGGCAAACAGCCATTAACATAGCATCCCTTGCACGGTGTCTAAGCTCATCGGCTTTCCCAGCTCCACGATTCTAGACAGAAAGGTTTGCAGGTAGGAAGCATTTCTCCCCAGCTCCCAAGCACAGAGGGGGATGATATCCCACCACTCTGGCTCTCGGGCCCGCTCGGAACAGCTTCACTGGTGCCACAAAGCAAAGAGGCAGCTGCTCCGGCGTGACGTTTCCATAGATCTCCGAGGATCGGCACCTCAGCCGGCAGCGGCGGCGCAGGCAGGATGGTTTACTGCAGCTGAGGATCCAGCCCCTGATGTTTATCCTGCTCTATAAAACTGTCTTGTAAAGGTCGTTATTTGCCCTGCTCGTGTTTGTCACCAGGCCATTTTGCTCTGGTGTGTTCAGATGTGACTGATAAGCACTCCTGCCTGAAGTGTTTGAGATTCACAGCCCCCAGGTACTCCCAGGTAGAACAGTTACACACCAATCAAAAGCAAATGCCTTTCAATCACAAGAAGAGAAACATGTCTGCTGCATTATGCACAATTACGTGCTCAACCGTTATGAATAACTCTGAGGCTCCTGCTCCAAGACTGCTGGAACCGTATGTGCCACTTGCTCAGCCACTTTCTGCTCTCTTCTCAGAAAGGGAAGTGCAGGAGAACCAGTTCCACCCTTTACCATTGGAGAAACAGCCATTATTTAAACGAGCTACAGCCAGAAGGATGATTTGGGCCCTGTATAAATGTAAAATATAAACCACCAATCCACCTCTGAGGTATCAAACTGAATCTGAGCCAGGATCACACAGACCCAGCAAGTCCCACCATTCAAAATACACTCGGAAATCTACAGAACACAAGCTGCCTACTCATCACAAAGCTGTCTCAGAAAAGTCTCCACTTTTGCTGAAGCAAAGCTGACAGTGGTATCTCTACAGCTAATGGTGCCTGGGATGCCCCGCTGTGACACCCACAATGAGCCTTTCAGGAGAGAAGTCACCAGCTGATTAGCATCTCCTCTGTGCAAGGCAGCCCAGTTGATAAAGATCTCATTCATTTCTAATTTGCCAGGGCTTGGTGCTGAGCTGAGAGTGACCCCTTTCCTATCTGCCAGTGTCACTGTGCGTACAATTGATCCAGAGTCCACCAGCAAGGCAAAAATAGCAAAAATGTAGCTACCTGCAGGTTTTTAGGTGAACTTGGCTCAATATGACTGCATTGAGTAGGGAAGGGATGGCCACAGACACTGCACAGGCAGATCTAAGCAGGTGGTGACAAGTGGGAGGAAAGGTTGGGTCCAAGAAGCTCCTCACACCTCGTGGTCTGGCTGCTGCATCCCCAGGTGAACCAACCACTTGGGTCAGGTGGAGCAAAGCCCCTGAGCACAGGCTTCAGCTCAGCCTGGCTCACCATGGGCACTCCAGCATGTGCTTATCTCCTAGCTCACCACCTCAGGGACATCATGAAGGAAGAACAGAACACACACGTCCCTCCTGATCAGCCCTCTCAGCAGGAAGAAGAGCTACCCACAGTGATGGAAAAAAAATGGGCCATGTTCCTTTTTTTTTTTTTTTTTTTTTTACACGTGGGTGAGCAGTTGGTGCAGTTAACTCTGCTTTGAAAAAAACAGGGTTTTCAGTGAGGAATGTTGTTTTTCCTTCTAATTTTAAGATGTTCAGCGATGCATTTAGGACAGTGGAATGCACCTAGTGAGTGATACACACACGCTCACATCCTTGGTTTGTCTGACAAAGGAATCCATCGATAATTGCTGAGCCTGAGAGTACGAACCGTCTCTTGAAAGGAACTAAGAGACCTCGAGAGCAGTAAGGAAAATAAAACTCACCTGGGGAAGACAGTAACCTGACAGTTTTCCCATCCAAAGATGTCTCTCACACTCTTAATTGCATAGATTGCTTCTGATTACATCAGGTAGCACCAGGAAGTAGGTTATTCTGCAGAAAGAGGTGACAAAATAAACAGAATTCAAACCACGGTATCTTTGATCTAGGCTCTGGTTCATCAAGACTCTCATTTCTGATAAAAACAGAAAAATCTGCCTCATCACACGGCAACTCCACCATAAATGTGCCTACTTCATCCACACTGGTGCCTGCCTCAGGCCCTGCTGCTCCTCTTGGGCACTATGATGATGACCAAACTGGAAAGCTACTGTACAAAGTAGAGCAAAAAATTTACTGGTTAAAATAGATGGAGCTGCACATTGTCATTCCTCTGAGGGATGGGTAGAGAAAGCAGGAACATGAGATAAAAACATTATACACTGAGTCCTGAGAAAGAACCTGGCCTTCATATAACTTCATATTTGAAAATCAGTCAGCAAGGCTGGGATGTGTTTAGGAGAAAGGCAGGTGCTTACCTGGGATAAGCAAAGACACAGCCAGCTTCCATCCCTGCCATCAGTACAGACAAGCATCCTCATGTGCTGGGCGAAGGTCAGGTTTGTGATACAGGCACAGCTTTTTTTTTTGTTTGTTCTGACAAAGATCATTATTCACCACGGGAGTACTCCTCTTGGTAAATATTCCTGGAAAGAAATAACAAGGAAATACAGAGAAGGCATCTGGCTTTGCTTTTACAGCCAGTGAAATCATATCCAGGATGGAAAAGCTGTGCCACGAACTCACAGCAAAAGAGCACCTCGACTTGTGTCATGGCCGTAAGAGGTGTGTCAGGACCCATCCACCTCTTCAGGACATGAGCTGAGCATCTCTGGGACAGGAATGGGCCTAAAAGTCTGAAAAGCCAGAGGCACCAGCAGCGAGCACAGCCTCCCTGGCATCACCACAGGCAAGAGTCGATTTGACTAAATTTTTTTTCAACACAAACCATAAGCTCAAGGGCTTCAGTAAGTGGGTGCCCTCCTTAGGGCACATGTGAGAAAGCTGATTTTCACATAGCACCTTGGGAAACGGAGAGAAGTCAGTTAATGCTTTTCTTTTCTTCCTTTTTCCCTTCTCTTTGTCTTTTTTTTTTTTTCCTCCGAAGTTGCTGCAATTTCTAAGAATGGTGACAGTCAAAGGCATCAAACACTCACCCTTTCAGGGCCAAGCGTTTGTCCCCAGCGTTCCCGAGCAGCAGGCTGGGGATGGCATTTATAGACATATCCTGTATGATTAACACCTCAGGAAGGCCTGGTTTCTAGTTCAAATAAAAGTTCAAGTACGTTGTCAACTCCTTTTTTGTTTTAATTCCATACCAGCCCTTACAAAACCACTCGAATCAAAGGCAACCTCGTACCCTGCACACAGACCTCACCCTCCACCTCTTCCAGTGGCTAAATCTAAGTGACTTCCAATGACTATAATCGTTTCTAAAGAAAGATTATTCCTGCCCCCCTCTAGAGGCAAGGCAGGACGTACCCAGATGAACAACCCCAAAGACAGAGAGAAAAGCAAGTTGAAGAGGCAAGACGCCAAAAGCAACAAGAGGCCCAGGAGATTTAGTAAATACCAGCTTGATTTTTTATGTTCCTGCATTTAAATCCCTCCTGGTGTTCAGATTTGCATAGGAGTTTCAGAAGAAGTACCACTGGAAAGTGGCTTAGGAACAGCAGAAAGTCACAGGGTCAGATAAAAACCATCCACATGCACACATGGAGGGGAAGGGGGGGCTGCCTGGGATAAAGGAGGAAATTAAAACTGCAGAATATGAAATTATATCCAGTGTCCTGCATGATTCCAGGGTTGCCAAGTTAAAGGCAATGAATAAATAAGGGAAATTCAAACCCAAGCAAATCTCTAGGATGAGACAAAATTCATTCCAGGGTGTTAGAGCAGATTTGAGGAAGGAAATGTGTGTGCCAACAGCAATTACTATGGAGAACTCGCTGAGCACAAGTCTAGAAGACTGGAAAATTGGAAAATAACAAACCAAATGTGGTATCAATATGCAAAAAATGAGAGCAAGCCCGGCACAGGAAATTACAGTGCTATCAGCTTAATATTCATTACATATAGGAAAACGCAAGGTCCCCATTGTATACAAGAGTGTAATTAAATCAAGGGGTTCTGCTGAAATCAACTGCTTGTGATGTTTATGAATTAGCAGCAGATTCAAAACGCAGCCGCAGCCTCAGCATTCAGCCCGGGGCCTGGTATTATTTGTTACAATCTATAAACCAGCCCTGGTGAGAAGTTTTCTCCTAGACAGTGTAAATTTAAAATCTCTTGCTCAGAGGTTTTGGGGTGGTTTTTTTCGCTCTGCATGTGATTCAACACTGAGGAGGATTAGCACGAACAGGCCATCTGAGGACAGTGTCTGGGGGAAAATGTAATGGGCTGATTTACTGATTAGTGCTTATTTGTTTGCTGTTTAGAGCAACGGCAGTGAAACATATCTCTTATTCCTCCTGCTTCTGCCCCCCTTTCTCCATGGCAGTAACATCTGCAGTTATCCCTGTATTTCCCCCCAGTGCTGGGAAGTGGTGCCAGACATTCATTACCTTTCAAAGGGTTGTCACCTGATGCCTATGGAAACATCCTCTCCCACGGCATGGCTTGTAAAATCGCGTGGGGTTTTATCTTCAAAGACACTGCCAAGCTTTGCAAGAGGAGCCAGGGCAACGTTCCTCATCCCAGCTTTGTCTGCCGAACCAGAACCGATGGTGGTCCCATCAGAGGCCAGAGGCGTGACCAGGCTGGATGGGGCTTTGAGCAACCTGGTCTGGTGGGAGGTGTCCCTGCCCAGGGCAGGGGGTTGGAACTCGATGATCTTTAAGGTCCTTTCCACTCCGAAGCATTCTATGACTCTATGATTTACATCAAGACCTCCACCGCTGGGCAAGTGGCTTCTGTAAACTCCGAATTGGGATCCCAGGTCCTGGGAAATACCAAGGATGCGGCTCAGCATTCAGATGAGCTAAATGTGTTCAGTCAGGCCAGATGCCCCAAGTGATGTACATTAATCCTCACCTGCTTCTCTTCTGCAAGGAACATGTAGAAACGTTAATAAATATTTCAAAAGCTCCTACAGTGCACCTAGCTTTCAGAAATGCATTCCACAATACTTTATTACCCTTAATAGCCCCCAAGAAAAATTATGAATGAACACAAAGAGCCTAGTTTAAATGTGCAGACACCAGACAGGATTGTGAAACACAGCAAGCAGCGCCAGAGAGAAAATACAAGTCTCTCCTCTTTTATCACAAGTTTCTTATATCAATAAAACAGATGGAGAAATTACACAGAACATTACTGTGTTTTTTAACTCAGAGCTTTGAGGAAATGTCCTCTTTGAATCTCTGTATTTACACCACCAACATTGGATAAAAAAGCTTGCCACTTGTTTATAGTGACGTAAAATGAAAACCCCACAACAACCCAAACCTGGAAAGGATTTAAAATAGAGATCCTGATTCCAAGCCCCATTTTGACATTTAATTCCATCCTCAACTTCTCCCCCCAAACTTGGCAATACAAAGTAAAAAAGAAATCTAATGACGCAGGAGTCAACTCTGTACTTGCTGTCTCTCTTCTGGCAAAAGAATTGTGTTTTCTTAAATCTTTGAGTTTTTTTCTTTTCGACTTGACTTTTAAAGAACATTTTAATGTAGATTTTTGAACCCCACAGCTGATTTTAGAGACACCTGAGAGAAGAACAAAGGCCCCAAAGAAACGTGTGTGCATATGCATATATATATATACACATGAATTTCAGGAAAACAAGCAGCTGGGTACACAAACTGCCTAGACACAGGCAACAACCATCTCTATGATGGAAAGGCTAGTGCTTCATCAGGACCCAGGGGGTACCAAAAGTCACGTCTCCTCAGCTGGTGGCTCTGTGTATATTGGTCTGTGCACCCTTTGCCCACACAGAAGTACGGAGACAGATACACAACAGCCTCCAAAGAGGGAGGCAAGAGGGGAGCACCGTGCTCAGGTAAGAGCTTTAGATGAAACACACTTGGGTGGGAGGCAGAGGATTGTGCTTCTCTAACCAAAGACCTGAGATTCAAGGGAAATCTCTTTGTCCTACTCACCTTCATCAATATTAATAGGTCAGACATCACCTGTGGAGAGCCAGCCAGTCCTTCAGGGCTTATATGGATTTTGCTGATTGCCAGGTTTTAATGAGTCTCTGGTGTGAGCGGCAGAATAAGAGCTGAGCCATGGT
>JAHREE010000436.1:408703-424409 GCA_033628505.1 Tringa tobata
AACCCTTCCCCCTTGTCCTATGGCTCCCCTCCCTGATCAAGAGTCCCTCCCCATCTCTCCTGGAGCCCCTTTAGGGACTGGAAGGGGCTCTAAGGTCTCCCTGGAGAGGCTCCAGCCCTCCCAGCATCTCCATGGCCTCCTCTGGACTCAGTCCACAGCACCTACAAGGGCAAGCAGAAAAGCCAACAAGTGAAGCAAGGACCATTTCTCATGGTCACTTCTAGGCACCAAGGGGTCTCTGAGGGGCTCAGCCCTGTTCTGCCTCCCCTCCTCCCTGCAGAGACCTGCACCGAGGGCAGTTTTGGCAGCAGCTCCTGTAGTGCTGACAGAACATGGTTTAGTTAAAATTCACCTGACAAGGAGGAAATTAAAAGTCCTCAAGGCCAGAAATTACAAATTGTGACTTGATAGAAAACAATTTATAAATAGAAATAACTATTTCCTGCAAAAAGCCTGTGGACTGAGTATTGGGAACTAATTAGTAGACTGAATCACCAGAAAAAATGCTGTTTTCCTGTTACTCACGAGAAGATATTACTTTTCTAGCACTTTTCCTTTGGCACTGGTGATCAACATAAACCTGTGGGCACTCCACAGCCCCTCCTTGGCTGCATTTCCTTCCTATTCCAATAAAACACAATAAGGTAAAGGACAAAATTCATCCTTAGCCATTCCTGCTACAGCACCAGTAGCTGCACACTGTCTTTTTCCTCTAGATTATACCATCACAGAGCGGGAGGGTGGGAGTGCACCTAAAATGCTTTGCTAAAAAGACCCAGCTCCATCCAAGAGAACTTTGAAGCAGAGACTTTCTTCACTAACTTCATGATGAAGATTTAAAAAAAGAATAGCAGCCAGCCCAAGCAGAACTTTGAACAGCCCACAAAGATGGGAACCTCAGGGGACAAAACCTGGGGAGAAAGCGTGGAAGTGAACCCCGTGCAGGTGGCCAACACACAGCCTGGCCATCACCCACGTGTCGTTTGAATTGCTCGAGTGAGATCCATCTCCATAAAGCCTTGGCTTCAGCTAGCAGAGAAATCAACTCCAGTATCAGTACCGTTGTGCCACAATACATTAAAACAGCAAAAAATCACCACAAAATAAAGTTCTTGGAGAAGTTGAGGCCCAAATTTACAGATTGCAGAGCCCTTTGCCCAATGGTTCCGCACCCCCTACAAGAGCACACAAGCAAAAAGTGCCGTTTAGTCCTGCTTCTGAATGAAAACCAAATTCCCAAAGGGTTTCAACACAGATGGATCTTTCTGGAGCAACTCTGGCTCCATTGTCCAGCTGTTTGTTATCTTGAAGGACATGCAAAAACCTTGACCCATGCTGCAGCCTTCCCCAAGGACTGGTGGGAACAGCCCTGGGACAACTCAGAGAGCAACTGGGAACCAGAAAAACTTTCAGAGAAAGGGGAGGAAGTCTGCAGAGCTATTGTGAACAGACAGGGAGAGATGGGCTGTAATGGACTGTGTCGCTGGTCTCAATCCTGGGGGTGTCCTCGT
Organism: Tringa tobata; assembly: GCA_033628505.1. NCBI lineage: Eukaryota > Metazoa > Chordata > Aves > Charadriiformes > Scolopacidae > Tringa > Tringa tobata. The sequence continues at coordinate 410,215 of JAHREE010000436.1, forward strand.
CTAGCTGTGACCTTGGGCTGTCCCCAAGAGTCATCACACCACTGCCCAAGGTCACCATCCACTCCGGTCAGCCAGCAAAGGAACAGAATTCTCCTAATTACACATGATGAGATACAACCGAGTCCTACAAAATGCCCCAGTTGAGCCTAGGGCTGCTCGGAGAAGGCAGTGTTCTTTTATTACCAAATTAACTTTAAAAAAACCCCATCCATTTCACTTTCCACATCAAAGATAATAATCTCCATGTGAAAGAGAGGGTTGATGAAAAAAGAGGTACTTAGAAAACACATTTTAAAATTTAAAACGCTACTAGCGCTGATTCTTCTCGCTTGTAAAGAACTCTGGCTTTTTGTCTTATAAAGTACTCCAAGATCTCATTTGCAAACTACCACTGTAGCTACTCGGTTTTTTTGCTGGCTGCTCACTTACTCTTTGGGGATTTCATATTCTTCTAAATTTTGTAAATGGCCACTAAAGTAGAGATGAACATTATAAAATACGTTTCAATCACCCTCACAATTTAGACTAATTCATTGGCAACCGTACAAAATGCTATTTACAAGGTACTTCCATCAGCTGGTATCTGGCATTAAGTATTTTGAATCAATCTACCATCATTTTCATCTCTTATTTTTCATACAAGGGAAATTATTGATCGAAGCTTTTCAGCCTCATTTAATATACTGGAATAGGCTTTAAATTTTCCCATGTAAACCTCAGTGGAGATTAGCAACTCTGTCTTGCTTAATGCAACACAAATCAGTCTCCCCGATGAGACCACAATATTGTACATGACATCATGACCATTTTACTAGTTGATGGGCCCTGAGACAGGCACCTGCTAGAAACCCCCCCCGGGGGGACTCCACACTTGAGTTTGGTTGGGGGCACCAGGCATGGTCAGTGCCTTAAAGGGAAAAACGGTGCCTTCACCTCTCAGAGCTCACCAGAGTATTGCAGAGTAATACCTGGGATGGATTTGTGGGAAGCCAGGCTTATTTTTTTCCATCACTCCCATCAAGTTTGCATTCAGTTTTTGAATCCCATTCAGCTTTGCATTCAGTGGCTATTGCCATGGGTGTGTTCAAAACGCTAGATTAGATTTGTGTATGTTGAGGACAGAGAGCTTGGCTGAATTTTGATGAACTCGTTCGTGAATAAATAAGCAAAACATCACGGAATAAGATACTCAGCCAGCTTCAATAAATACATATGGTAGCAAAACAGCCAGCTACACAAACAGAATATATCACACTGGAACGAGCACTGATGATTCCGTAATGACTCCGGCAGCTTTCAGCATATTAGATACTACTGTAAAAAACAATATGCAAATGTCTGAGTCCAGTTTACAGTCAAAAAAACCAAGTTATGCTCATGTTACCAAAGCAGCAGTCGGTCAGTAATACAGCCCCCCCTCTCCCTTATCAAATTGAGCCTACAGCTAATTGGCAAGCACTGTCACAGGAGCGCTGCTGGATGCGCTTTGCTGGGCGATGCCTCCCCAGGCTGCCCGACTTCCAGACCACCACGGCAAAACTTGGCACGGGAGATCCCATCGGATAAGGACATCAGGATGGGTTGAGTGGGAATACCAAAGCGTTTTCTTGGGAGGAAACACGAGACTGCAAACGCTATTACAACCCAAGCCCAATTCACGATAAAAGCACTCGGAGCTGCTGTGGCACCCGCGATATTGCTTTCCATGCAAAACAAGAGAGAATGAATGTGCTCAAGGGCTGAACTTCTAGTGGTCCATTTCATGGACTAATTTGCGTGCAGGCTGATACTTCCAGTATGTTTCTGTACTAACAGAGAATAATCATAGGATAAGTAGAGCAAGGTAAGTACATATGCTGCCATTGTTTTCTTGCAGCATAATAGCATCATCAATGAAGCCTGAATGCAGCCCAATTAGCATACGGTAATTAGAATCACTGCTGCCTTTTCATTTACTTTTGCACACGAAGACAAGGTGTTGGTTGCAGTATGCAGGGCTGCAATCCTATAGATAATGCCAATTGTGCAAAGCATGTATCCTATTCTCTCATCAGAAGAGACAAGAGAGACATTAAACCGCCTTAAGCTGCTAAAATTTCAATTTTAGCCTGACTGAGAGAAGTCTCCAGCTTACCCAAAGAATATCTATGCTCAGGCTGCCCTCCCAAGGGACAAGCACACCTGTAATACGTGTTGCCTTTAAAGGCAAATGGAAGCTTTAATGAAAAATGGGGTTTTCTAAAAGACATTATGCTTTAGCCTGTAACTTTTAACCCCTTGTTGACTGCTGTTAGTGCTCTGACGAGCCTTAGAAACTTGGCTGAAGAAATCCTGTGCAACTGTCCTGTTTCGTTACACGGCTGCCCTCGGAAGGAGCAGATGGTGGATATTTGGAGAGGGCTCTCTCTGAGCAGCCAGTAACCAGGCATTTGTTGAAGTGTGGCTCACTGTGGACTATTTATAACCCATCCACCACTGAAGAGACTCTTAATGCTTCTCCAGACTTAAATGGGTAACTTTTATGGCCCTTTTATGGCCTATTTCAACAAAGCAGTTAAACATGTTCCAGGACTGGTATCTATATGTAAATAAAGGAAGTTGTGCTTGGCCAGCACCCAAGGTCCCCATCCCCACCACCTCGTTATGGCAAGCTGGCCTGCACAGCCCAGATCCCTAAAGCCACCCACGCCAGATTTGGGGCACTAGGGCTGGGGAGCAGCACCCTCCTAAGAGAGATCTGCACGAGACTCACTGAGCAGCACCCCCTTTTTCTTTGAAAACCATCCTGCATCACCTGAAACTCATGGGCAGCACCACAGCCTGGCTGAGCAGGGGAGATATCCCTACCTGCTGCATCTCCCCTGCTGCTCCCAGGGCTAGCAGCACATGCCCTACCTCACGCCAAGAGTCACACCAACCAGTTTAATTAGGATTTATGCCAAGGCTGGGAAGTCAGAGGCTAGTGGACTGGTCCAGAGGAGCTTAAAATCCAGCAGGTTTTTAATGTGTTTTGTTCATATACCCCACAGGAGAAGGTAATCACATAAGCCAGGGAGGAGGACATAGTACTTTCTATGACTGGAAATGATGATACAGCAAGGAAGGGCACATAAGGAGAAGTATTACATAAGATGTAGGTTTTACAAGCTTTATAAAGACTCTCTTAGCACTTGTTAGTGGCAGGAACCTCCCCGCGTGCCAACTGGTCTGAAATGGGAAGGACAGAAAAGTGCCTTCCATTTAAAGAAATGGGCTGTGAACGTGCTGTCAATGTCTGTGATTCCTTTTATTGATTTACAGTGTGTAAGCCATAAATCATTCTACCTTTTACTGAGACTATAACTATGCATCACTCTGTCAGGGAAACTCTTCAAATTTTAAGGGGGACGTGCAAGAAAACAGACTTCTCTTTCATCGACTGGGCTAGATGAGCTGCAACAGCCAAGGCTGGATTTAACACACACGGTGGGGTGGGTACATAGAGAAGAAACCACTTAATTTGAACAGATGTCCATATGTGCTGCTTTTTATCTCTTCCAGGATTAATCTTTGGCTACAAGGGGACAGATACAAGCCATACTTTCATTGGCAGGAACTACACGGGGGTTTGCTTCTGCTGTAGAACAGGTCAGCAGGGCAGAAGTGCCTCTGACAGCACCAAACCAAGTGGGACCAGTGTGGCCAGGGAGCTGAAGCAGCTTTAGCTGGAGCAGAAGCAGCATTTGTCCTGACGATGGATCTGCCCATTGCAGCAACACTATCCACTCCGCCAGAATCTTAAAATAACAAAAATGTATCAATTCTCAGGAGAAAACCTAAGTTTAATGAATTTATAGACAAATTTCCACCCGGCTTCAGTGTGAACAAGGATTCCAACTACTCTTTCCAGCTCTCAAGAAGCAGCCCTACAGAACTAGGTAGCCCAGGTTTGGATCATCCACAGCATTCAGCAGTTATGTTCTTTCTACAAAGAACTGTAAGGCTGAGACTCAGCTAAAGACTCCTATGAAACCCAACTGCTTTCTGCAGACCTTCCTTAAGCTATCTCTCAGCAAAGTCACAAAGCTCTCCTCTGCAATGGGAGCAGCGCTAAGCCATAAGGATTTTGGGGTGCTGCTTAAACTGGGATCACTGTGGACTTCACCCATAATGGGAGTTTGCAGAGCACTTTCTGGCACCAAGAAGTCTTCCTCCCTTGGTAGCTCCTGTCATGCCTGGGTTGTTTTATGTTTTAAATAACCTTGCTGATCTGCCTCTGAAGGCACTTCACTCTTTGTATGCTAATTTAAGCCCAAAGGCCAAAAATGCATTCTTCTTCAGCAAAAGATGCACACACCTTCCCGAATCCAGTCCAGCATCATGAGCCTTGTGCAGGTGTAAAATTAAGGGTGTGATTTAGTGCTTTGCTGAGGGAGGACTGCTTGCTGCACGAGCACAAGGCCTGTTGGATTGGGACCTCGCCGCTTTAAGCTTTTCTGATTAAACATCCCCACCGGATTACACTGCAGGAGGCTCCGAAGAGCAGTTCTCTGCCAGAGTGAAGCAACTGGGATAATTCAGCTCTTTTGCTTGCTCAGGGCTGATCACTGAAGGGGCAGAAATTAATTTCCTATAAACACAGGCATATTTTTTTTCACTACCCTGGCAAATGCAGTTGTAAAGAAGCCATTACAGGAGCTGATCTTTATGATGCGTGACTTTGGCTTGTCCCAACAGGGGATATTTTATGAGGCATTTACATAAACATATACAAATCAAAACGGCCAGCTGTGCTCCTCCTGTACCTGCGATGTATAGATCCTTCAGCTCATTCAAGGTCTACACAACCACCCACCCCGAACTGAGATCGGGTCGAGTGTCTGGGATGGACAAACTGAAGCGAGATCCAACACACATCCCCAGTCCCAAAACTATGAGACTGTGCATAGCTGTCCCAGCACACAGCTGGGCACATGGAGGCACTCAGAGATACATGAACTATCAAATTCCCTATAATGTCTGTATGTGGGGATGATAATGTTCATCAGGACTCCACTATGGTCCCTCTAAAAGACATTAGTTACAACAGTTGGCCCAGAACTTGACTGTAGTGGAGGTTTTAGAGTCTTTTTCATTATAAGACTATTTTGGGCATTGCTTGGTGGAAACTCAATAGTCAAAAAGTGTTATCACCACTTCAGGATGAGAAACTATAGGGATGACACTGACGACATGCTTTCTCTTGGAAGACCTGGATCATGCAGGACTTTGTTTTTAGACCTCAATATCTGAAATTCAGGGCCTAAAATCACTCCTTTGTTCCTTAAACTCCCAAACATTTACTTAGCTTGATCGGCTTGACCAAGGGCAGGGAAGGAGCCAGAAGCAGAACCCGAGTCCCTGATTTCTGCCTTGCCATTTCCTCCATTCACCTTCTCAACTTTCATCTCCCTCTGGATCCCCTCTCTTTATCCTTGTTGGCATCGGCCAGTTGGCCAACTCTTTTTCACTTATAACTGCTATTTTCTTTCAAAACATCAATCTTAGGCAGCTGATGTCAGTTCAAAAGCACACATGGATTCAGTCTTCAACTCAAAGAGTTGCCTCCCCATCCAGCAGTTGCAAGTATCCCAGATCACTTTTACCCTGTGCCCTCAAGCCAAGGGTGCTCCAGCACAGCAGCATGTCCAGCCTTTCCATCCCTTGGCTGATCCATGTGGGAAGCCAGGCTCCTCGTAGGGGAAAGGGAAAACTGCTGATTCAGCTAAACCTTGGAGCCAGGGGAAGGCGTCCCTGAAGGCTCCTTGTCAGACCAGGGTTAGCAGCTGATTTGAGCTGAATTAAGTTCTCTGCCTCCTGTTTATTTCTTTAAATGACAGAAGGCCCCTTTGTACTTCCCGGTCAGGCTTGTTAAGCTTATGTCTGGCAATGATTTGTATTGATTTGACAGGCTTCCTCATGCTCACAGATCTACTCTGACCACCGAGAGTTATTTAATTATAACAAAGAGGCAAAGAATTTCTGGGAACCTAAAAGATCCATCTCAAAGGACACAAATAAGAATTAATGCAGAAAACCAGAGCAGTTCTGCAAAGTTACACCACAACTTCTTAATAGAGAAAACAGTAACTCTAAAGAGTAGTAGATCCTACAGAAAACAGCCTTTCACTAGATGATCTTACAGAGATGCTCTTTGCCACCCCAAAGCAACAGAAAGCACATTGCAGCTGGATGCCTCACACATGGACCTTCCCAGGGAGAGGATCCTCTACAAGCAAATTAACATCCCGGCTCTGCAAGATTCTGATCTCTCACCTCCCGGGCAAACACACACACCTCTTACACAGTACTCCTGGGGTTTTCACCAGGCCTGGTTTGAGAAGTACATGGACAAGGAGGCTGGTGTCCCCTCTGCAGCATGTGGCATGTTCAAGCCCCTTCTCTTTTCCACCAGCTAAACCACAGCTACTCTCATGCTGTTTGATCCCCCTTAATACACAGAAAATCTCAGACCAGCTGCTCCCCGAGCATTCAGGAAATGACAGCTAAAGTCTATTCAAGAAACTACATTCAATGGATAGGGAGAGAAAAAACACATTGCTCTGAAAGCACAGCCTGATTTCCTCTCCATTTCCATCAAACGGAGTTTTCCAAACTCTTCTCCTATTTCACTAGCTTCCGAAATAAGGTCACCTCCTTGAATGAGCTGCGTTTGATTTCAGCAGGCTATAGCCTGATCAATACAAGTGTCCCTCCTCTCCACCTCCTGGGGGCTGTTCTCATTTGCCTGAAACTGCATCTGAACTGCATCTGTTTCTTCATCATCTGGAAGACCTGTACCTTACAGAGGACCACTGCTTCCCTGTGTCTGCTGCTCCAGAGAAAGCTTAGGCTGCCTTAGACTGGCCTTCTTGTCTGCAGTAAGATTGTTAATTGATAACCTGGCCTTTTGATTACTAGTTTAAAGACTTGTAATCAGCTCCCCAGAAGGTCTTAGTATCCCAAAGGTACAGAAGAGCAGGCTGAGGATGAAAAGAGCTTGCTGCACTGCAGGTTGGAGCAGCTCTTGCCCCCTTCCAGAAGCTTTCAGATCCCAGACTCCCAGTGTTAAGCCTGAACCAGGACCAGCCAGGTCTGACTTTGGACTGGATCCAGCCAGCGAAGAACACAAGGTGGGGTGGGACAACAGGCATCTGGGGGAAGACTGCCAATTCTGGCATTTACAAGCCAAAAGGGAGATTTGTGACCACAGCGTATTATTCACCCAGCCCTACAGATGGAGGCTTCCCCGTGCAGAAACCCCACAGAAAGCTCACACCCCACTTGCCTTCCACTTGGACTGTATTTTAGGGGTTGAACATGCTTTGTGCAACTTCTGTGTGAGGTGCACGGGGTATTTAGAGAAAGAGTAAGGCAGCAGCTTCTCTGAATTTCTAGGACTGAAGCACTCCAGTGCTTTCCTGCTGCTGAAGTCTTTCCTCTTGCCCTCCAACCTGGCTCTGACTGATCCATGCAGACAGGCTCAGATACACACAAATGTCAAACCACTAAGCTTGATTACACTTTATAAATGCCACAGTGGGACAAAGGGAAACCTCTCCCTCTTCTTGAGCTGTTGTCTTTAACTGGATATGAGAGTCAGACTGGAAAGCATCACTGGCTCAAAGTCATTCAGTAACACCTAACAACGAGGTTAATTTGAAGTTGGGAATCCAAAAGCTTTCACATCAGTTTGCTTCTACAAAACAAACCCAGCCCACCCTTTCAGCAGCTGAGCTATCAGAACACAGCATCAGTTCAGAAAGCACTCAATGGTATTCTCATCCATCATTTTCTGTCCCTTTATTTATTTATTTTTCCCAAACTGGTGGATATTGATTACCCAGTCAACAGACTTGCATAGATCAATATCCGTTTTCAGAAGAATATTGTGCAAAGCTAAAGAAATTAGTTTATTTTGTAATGGGGAAGAAACAGAGTGTCAATCAGACCTTTGGACTTTCCTGTCAAGGCAATGCAGTGCTCCAAGCTAAAGTACAAAAATATGAGACAGAAATAGCCCAGGCTGGCAGGAAAAGGGACTCGGGTTTTATAAGAAAGGAGGAAACAAGGGAAGAAGAATGGAAGCAGCGCAGTGGAGACACTGCCCATCCTGAGTATCCCCCCTAAAGACCTACCAGTCATTACTGCTTTTCCTGCCACATCTTTTCCTTTCCTGTAGCACAGCACACATGGCCCTTGGCTTTACAGTGACGAGCAATTTGTGGTTTCACCTGGAGCAGCAAGGAAAGTGATGCCTTTTTCAGTCATATGCACAGCAGTTAATTAGACCCCACCTATATAGTGCTGCAGGGCAATCAAAACCCAGCAGAACTTGAGACTGAAATGTTCACATCTACCTAATTGCCAATAAAAATCAACAAGAAATGGAAGCTGACATCCCACAGATACCTTAAATTTCAACCTTAGCATCCAAACCACAGGTTATGAGCATTCGGTAGCATTACAAGAAGATCTAGATGTCACTGCCAAGACCTGGCCCCAGTTGCACGAGGCTGTTTATGCACACACATGGAGAGACAGGCCTTTCTCTGAAGGGTTTGATCATCTACACTAACAAAGGTGGTGACATCCTGATAATCTCCATAATAACCAAGCAGAGTTCATATAGAGAAACAATTCCTTAGAACTGACTAAGCAAGTCTCACAAGAAAAGATCTTCCCCCAAAGCTTAGTACACAAACCAGGATATTTTCCTGAATTTACTTGTTCCTACCAGCCTCCCCTGTAACCAAGCTGTTTGTTGAATTTCTGTCCTGGCATCACACAGCCTGGGAGCAGCCGGCCCCAGGAGACAAGAGCTTTGCTTCTTTAACAAGCACTGTCGGAGGAGAGCCTGGCCAACATCAGTCTTTGCAGCCAGAGCAGCAAAAGTCACTGGGCTGCCCATCTCTTTCCCTTGGGAATGGTAAAGGTACCAAGGGAAAATAACTACCAAACCAGTACCTAGAATTGGATACCATAAAAAGAAAACCTTCACCCGGCACAGGTGCTCACAGGATATTATGCTTCTGCTGAGAAATTCTTTGGGTCCCCGTACATACAGGTACTTTCTTCTTTAATTTGCATCTCCTGTCCCAGACTTGACTTTATTTAGCATCAGCGCCGTACTGATACAGCAATTCTATTACTCTTAAACTGTACGTGGTACAGCCCGTGCAACTGCTCTGCACTGCACTCCAATTAAACTGCATACCGAGAACATGTTGACATTGTTAAGGTTAATGACCTAATGATGAGCACCAGGAAACAGGTTTGCAATAAAATGGTCTGTACTGATTGCTTCCATGATGAATGCGAACAATATGTTGGACTGGGAACAATATGTTAAACAATATGTTGTGGTTTATCAATGTCACGGCGCAGCGCTGCCGCGGTGGCTGCTGTCTGGTGATCCTCAGGAGGGTCACTTTGAAACCAACACAAGAAACGATCGGTTCTCACAGGGGAGGGATGGGTAGTACCAACCAGAAGGAAGGAGGAGAGCCTGATCCTGCCCAGCTCAGGATCTGTGGGCCAGACCTGGCACGGAAACACAGATTTGTTACACCTGCCACTAGAAATGAACCACCTTCTAAAAGGCTGAGTTAAAATAATACAAGGACTAGAGTTTAATATAAGACAGATTCGGTGCCCCTGAGAAACAGGCACAACGAAGCAGACGTTAATACAGAGGAACGACTCAGCTGTTACGTGAAAAGATATAAAAAAATTAAGAGCTGGAAAACAGATCTTATAAAGAAGTATTTTCCTTCTTCATAGAAAAGTTTCATTTTGGGGAGGGCAGGGGGACAAAAAAAAAAATAATAAAATTATACCTTTCATCCTAAAAAGTCTTTCTTGGCAAAGTAAGATCCATGGCACGTGATGCAGAACCTCAAAAGGCTGCTCTGTACATCTCCAGGGCACAGCCACAGAAGAGCCTGGGGACAAGCCAGCTGCTGCCACCCGTGTTTTGCCACCGCCTGTCCAACACCAACAAAACCCCACAGGAGCAGTACCCACAACACAAACTCCCCAAACTCAAGTTAATTAGAGCCACATTAGCATCAAGCAGCACAGAAAGCAGGGCAGGCAGCTGAGCGGGGGGACTCTCCAGCAGCAAGAGCCACCTCCGCTGCTGCCTGGTTTCAGCAAGGCCAGAGACCAGAGGGAAGCACCGTGCTACGGGAGGATGTTCATGAAAGCCATCAGTTGGGCAAATAAACCTTCTGCACAGCCCAGGCAGAAAGCTCAAACTTGCAGCCTTCAGAAACAGAGAAACATTGGAGGAAACAATGCTCAGCTTAGCAAAAAAAAACCCAAATCCAACCAAAACGCCACTTCGCATCAATACAAATAAACTTATTTTTCAAATTAAAAGAAATAAACATATAATTAACATCCTATTAGGCAAAAGTTAGTCTTCAATTTTACAACCTCAGTGTGCAAAACCCTTAACTAGGAAGAGCACAGACAACCTGAGATACTCACCAAACAGACCCTCTACATACACCCACTCCTTCCCAAGCCCCACATGCTGTGACAAGACAAATTTGAAGCCTCCTTTGGGCTCCTCCCCTCCACCCACACCCCCCCACCTGGAGCATAATTACAATATGGGTGATTTCACTGTACTGAAGAACTTCTGAGAACTCCTTAAGTGCCGTGAGCTTGGTGTCAGTGTCAAAAGTTTGGCTTTTTGGCAGACATCAGTAGTGAAAGATGGCAACCAGGTTTCCTTCTCGCTAGAAGTAGGTGATAATTTTAGCAGAAGGAAAAATCTACATCTGGAAATAATCTGTGACCCTGCTGGTAAAAGCTGTCAATGAAATAGTTTGCTGAGGCACTGGTAATCTCACCACAGAATTGAAGCAGGACTGGTAGAGGCTGGGCAGGCTGATTCAGGGGCTCAGGGAAGATGGACAAGGTTTTAGACATCTGAGTCCTGCAACAGGAGAGGGAAGGGCTTCTCCAGGGGGGAATTCAGAGCACGTTTGAGGAATGTGTCCTTAAATCCCCATTGACTATAAAAAGATACTAACTCCTTAATTGAATTAAGTATGTAATATTTGGCAGTGCCTCCCCACACTCCCCACACGTGCTCTTTGTGTCAAGGGCTTGTGTGAATTTATTCGCAGCTCTTGTCTTCCTAACAAAGGAGAAATATTTAGAGCGTCGGACTGGGAGTCAAGAGCCTGTGTTTCTGCCCTTAGGTCTGAGTTAAGGAAAATCATTTAGCTCAGTGATCCAGGAAAATGAGTGTCCTACATTTTGGCAGTAAAGCTGGATAACGGTTTCAAATGTTCAGCTAATAGGTCTTGGGCTCCTTGGTCACTAAGGGGCTTTGAAAATGTTATTCTGCATCTACCAGAGTGAGATGGATTTTATGCACTGCTGTCTTCAGCGCGTGTGAGGCCTTCCTATGAAAAGTTCCCCATTAACACCTTTTATATAGGTTCTTCTCTGGAATTCAAGCTTTCCCTGAACCTCTGGTTCAGTGTCAGGTACGGAGGGGCTGCCCATAGCTCTGTGCTCTTGAAGAGACATGGGCTCGCTAACATCAAGCGTGTAGGTTTTTTCACCTTAGTATCAGAGTGGTAAATTTTTCATATCCGACTCACAAGGTAAAGAAAAAAATCGCATTCAGTGTAGAGAAAATGTACTCTTTGTCAATACCAATCAAGTTTTAGAGCAAATAATTTAATTACAAATGAAAGAAAACAACAAAACCCAAGGAAAGCTAGTACTTCCCCAGATGCAAGAACATGTCAATTTGTTTCTAACTCATTTTGACTGGTGATATATCCTATATGATCTCCAAAAGTCATTCAAGTATTTATAATGATGTTAGCTGAAACAAAGGCTTGGAAAGACTCTGGCTTTATGGAATGAATTTCAAAACCATATGCAGGGATTTAGTTGTGTGACTCCCATTAAAAATCAGTAGGTTCCTTGAGGCTAAAATCCTTGAAAACTGACCTCTGCCAATTTGAAGCTGTCTGTGCCGTCACATTAAAAAGTTGCAATGCTTATAGGTTAATGGTAAAAGCCTCTGATGAGAACAAATAAGCTTAAAAAATGCCAGGCCAGAAATCACCTTGCTTCTATTGCTCTGGAAATACAAAGCCAGCAAATCAAAGCTCTGATTCGGCACAATTCTTGAAAAAACCTGCATCCAGTTTGAAGTCCTGTCTGTCCTGAAGTCCACAGGCTTTCGTCCTTTGGAGGTCTTTTTATTTCCAGCAATCTGGGCAGTTCTTTGGGTTCAAACACAGCAAATGTCAGGGATGCCTTGTCTTGGAAGCTTGGCAGGGGAATGCCCAGGGGCTGGTGGTACCTCTGACCTCCCGCAAACCTTTCACCTCCCTGCAGCTCCTGTAGAAAAGGTGACGTGTCGGAAAATAACTGCCAGCCACCCCGTGCCTTGCCCGTATCTCACCTCAGAGACCAGGGTCTGGTGGAAAACATGTTAACATGCTGTAGCTTACATAGCTTCAAACAGGCTGAGGCATTTTTTAAAGTACGTGTTAGATGATCTCAGGAAAGGAAAACAAATAGTTGACCAGCTCAGGCTATCAGGACTGCACACATGAATTCCCTTGCCTATGGCAGGAACGAAAGGTTCAGATAGACGCACTTTTGAAGCTGGGAAGATTTTAGAGGCCATCACGCCCGTCTGTTAATTACTATCCCAGCTGCAGCCCCTGCCCCATAGGGGAGGTCCATCTCCCAGCGCCAGCTGAGCACAACAGCCTTCAGTTGGCTTTGAAGAGGGGAAGGTCTGTGACTCTTGTGTGGGGACAGGGTGGCTGCAGGTCTCCTTCCTTGACACCAAAAGCTTCCCAACGGCTCTCTGCCAGCTCCCAAAATACTGCAGTTTGCTACTCCATACATCAAATTAATCTAGCACTGATTAGGAAAGGGAACCTCAAAGGCATCCTGCAAAAAGCCCTGCTCACGAAGGAGCAAGAACCAGAGAGCATTCACCAGGTCGCCCACCGTTGGCATCTGAAGGACAAACGTCCTGCCTGAATGACCTGCTTAGATGTCTCCCCCCACCCAAATCAATGGGTGATTCAGCCCCTCAGTCACGTATTTTGGGAGGGGATGAGTCACACTCGGAGCCTGCTGAGCCCTCCCAAGGGAGCCCGGATGCCTGATTTCTAGAGGAGCGGAATTACGCAGACTTAGAGCCGAATGCCGGTTACCATAGTTATTATTTCATCTACAAATCAAAAAATGCAGTTGTTGGGTCTGTTGTGGGGCCCTTCCCCCAGCAATACTAATACAAAGAATCCCACCCCAAATCAGCCAACACCAGCAAAAGTCATCATTTTCACTTGATGTGTGTCAGGTGGGGTTGGGCCCTGTGCAGGAGCCTCCCATTTCAGATTAGGATCCTTTCATAAAAATCACTAGTTACCCGTTTGATGTGTGCTTATCTGCTGCCCTGCACTTCGGAAGGAAAGGGAATCGCACCGGTTCCTGCGCGCCGAGGTATTTGCCTTGCTAATGAAGATGGTGCATATTCACTTTTGATCTGCCGAGAAATGGAAAGTGAAAAATTAAAGCTGATTTCCACCACTAATATTGTCACTGAACATCACTGCGCTGTCTCCTGGCTGTGATCTATATGTGTGCTCCTGCCTGGGGGAGCCCACGCCACTAAAAAACCTGTCAGGCTGGTTGGCCCCAGTGGATCCCCCCGGTACGAGCTCCCCGATGGAGCACTGCCCTGTCCGGCCTTGGGGCAACGCTCTCCATGTCCCATAACGCAGAAACAAACCCAGTGTGTTTAAACCAACTCCTTCAATATTTGGTTTCAAACTGGCTCCCGCTCAAAGGCACATATTAGGAAAAACCTGTCATAGGAAGCATCCCTTTCCTTCAGTCAGGAAATGGCCAGCAGGACCAGGGCAGTGATGGTCTCCCTGTGCTCGGCACTGGTGAGGCCCCACCCTTGAGGGCTGTGTCCAGTTTTGGGCCCCTCACCACAAAAAAAGACATTGAGGGGCTGGAGCGGGTCCAGAGAAGGGCAACGGAACTGGTGAGGGGTCTGAAGAACAAGTCTTGTGAGGAGAGGCTGAGGGAGCTGGGGGTGTTCAGCCTGGAGAAAAGGAGGCTGAGGGGAGACCTTCTCGCTCTCTCCAACTCCCTGAAAGGAGGGTGTAGCC
>JAHREE010000436.1:429162-457227 GCA_033628505.1 Tringa tobata
AAGAAGGGGGGAAAGAAAAGAAGGGGGGAAAGAAAAGAAGGGGGGAAAGAAAAGAAGGGGGGAAAGAAGGGAAATTACATACTCTCCCCACAACCTCCCAAAGTGCAGGAAAATGGCAAATCTCTGTCTCTGCATAGTGACGGGGTTATGTGCAGAAGTTGGATTTGATAACTTGGGAAGCTGATCTTGAAGGAAGCAGAAACTGAAGCAATCCTAAATGCTTTCTATTTCTCTGTTTCTTCCAATGTCCCATATTAAATTAGGGCCTTTCATATACAATATTCTCTCTGCCTTCTATGGGAGCACTAAGATGCTTTCATATATGAGCTTATCATACACTTTCTTTTATTCTTCACTGTGGGACTGGAGGATATTGGAGGATATCAGCTACAGCATAACCCAAGGCAAGAATTAGGTAGCGCTTGATAGTCCTGTGTTGTCATCAGGAAATAACAAGTTCACACATCTAGGTCCCATGGCCTCAGGGGAACAAGTGATGCCTTGATTCAGAAACACAAATCTAAATGGTTGAAGTGTAAAATATTGGAGCAAGAAGCACTATTACAGCCTATAATGAGAAACAGGCTAGAAATCTCTAAAGACCAGATAAGACTCTCCGAGAGCTAGTCATACGATGCTGCAAGTGATGGCTAGAGCCCTGAAAAACCAAAGATGTAACAGCAAGGTTTTCACTAAATGACTGAATAACATAAAGACAGAAAGATTAAAAGCTGTCGGTACTGTGGAGTTCAGCACTGGAGGGAAAAAAATAAAGGAAAAAGACCATTTGGATAGTTTTTGCACAGATTTTCACAGGACTGGGAATATATGAAATAAAATCTGACTTTCAGCATCTTCCTTTGCTTTCTCCACACCTTGCTACAACCTTCTGTCCTTCCTGATGAATGCAAGAGAAGCGTTTGGAAGATATTCTCTAGAAACAGGAAAACCAGTGCTAGTACAGAAATGTGGTGATATCCACATCAACTTCTGTAAGCATCTTCTAGGGCTTAACTATTCCTCCGTGCAGGTTTCCGCCTACTGGCCAGTTACCAGTTCATACATACTCAGTGGTCCTTGACTATTGAACATCCTCAAAAGTAACAGCAGCAGCAGCAGAGTTTTGACAGATTCCTCTCACCCACCAGAAAACAAGAAGTAATAGGTGGGAAATGAAGTCGGATAAGCTTTCAGGCCTGCAAATCGCTTCCCTTGGATTTTGCCTTAGAAGCAAACTCAATCCCACAGCAGCATTAGCCCGTCTCAGACCACTGGATATCTGTCTTGTAATCAAAGATTTCACCTCTTGTCTGATACAGCTTTCTTTTGACATTATTCTCAGACCAGAGAGAGCACCTAAATACAAATGTTGTCAAAACCAATGATTAAAAGAAGAAGAAAAGTCTTCAGAAAGAGATATTACAGCTGATGTTGAACTGACAGCAACCCCAGCGTCTTCCAGTTGTCTTCGGAAAACCAGAGATGAAAAAGGGAGAGACTTTGCCAGCACGGGGGCTGATGGCACCAACTTCCAACCAATGTTTCCAGGCTGTGAGGACTGACAAGGCTTTCCCAGGGCTGAGGAGGCACTTCTGAAACCATGATACACTCTGATCTTTAAATTGCCTCAGAAAGAAATGCTCTCCACGAGGCAGAAACAAATTCAGATCACGGGCACAATACATTTCCTAACAGTGTGGTCTGGCTAAGCCAATTCCAACCCCAGTGGAAGGCTAATGAGGGAAAAACTACCCAAACATTTACTTTCACTGTAGCTCTGACACCTTAGTGGGAGGTAAAAGCAGATATTGTTTTCCTGGAAGGGACATACATTCATTACTGTGGGCAATGGCCTCTCCAGATATGCTGGCTTGGCTTAGAGGCCATATTTGCAAGACACAGTGTTCCTCGAGTCCTCATTTCAGGTAATTGCCCTCTATTTACCTCCGAAACATTCCCAGCAGACTTTGATTTTTCAATGCAGTACTAATAGTTCATATCACTCCCAGAACATTGCAGAGGCACAGCGCTCACTGCAGACTTTACAGAGTTTTGCAAAAAAAAACCAAAAAAAAGAAATCAGCAGAGCCACACATAATACTCCTGGCACAAACGTTTGCTTCCCAACTGTCTCCAGTAGAATTACAAATAGGAAAATGAGTGAGAACGTCTCTGTGTGCGCAGCACAGATAGCTGCACCTAATCCCACCAGAACAAATACAAAAAGGGTGCAAGAGAAAAGAAATGTTCATCGGCACCAAAATGTCAAACTCCCTACCTGAGCCGGGAGCTGTGACTCAGGACGGTCCCAGAAGTGCCTGGATTTTGCAGTGGATTGGGGCTTGGCAAAGGGCCATATCCTCCCAGCGTGGAGCAAGGAGCTGACTTTACAGGGACTCATCCTGAATAATAAGAGTCATCTTCTGTATTCCCAACACGCAACAAGAAGTAAATCAAGGTCCCCTGAGCAGGGCTTGGAAACAAGGAAATAAGCTTTCATCAGCTGTTATTTTTTATAAAAGAGGGGAAGGGAAGATGTGGAGTGAGTACAGAAACACTCGTCCTTCCCAAGTACCAGATGTATTGTGCTGACAGTGGTGATCTTGGAGAAGGGAGTCAAATGAGGGAGATAACGAATGGGAATTTCATGGAAGGAGAAATTTTCAGCTTTAGCTTTCTATGTGATTCTCCCACTCCATTTTCTACTAGTAAAGGAATTCACTTGGATGTCAAAGAGGGAGACTAGTCATACCTCATCTACCTGGAGAAACACGTGAGCCCAAAAGGGACACATGGATATCTTAACTGAAACTTTTCAAAATGCCTAGTGATTTTAGACTGGGGACAAATTCCAGGGACAAAAAAAGAGGTATCTTTAAAGGACGCTCCGTGTGGTCATCTAAAAATCAAATCACATCAAAGCATAAGCAGGACAAGTCACAGGTAAAAATAAGGCCCTCATTTTTGCTCATCAAACAGCCACATTGTACAAAATGATATTTCACCTATTACACAGATACACACACAGAAACACAGCAGTGATCAAAACTTGTAATGAGCAGGATTTGCATTGGTTTTGCCAAAAGCATGTAATGAATTAGTAATCCCCAGTAGAAATTAGAACGCTCGCATTCCCCGACAGATGAAAGTATGGCTGAAAGTTGTGGCAAAATGCTTTCCTACTTCAAAATGCTCTGCAGAAGGGGAAAAAAAAAAAAAAGGACAAAATGAATATGAAGAAATTTTCATGAGCAGTGTGTTTCCCTTTGATCAGCTCTGCTAGGTAGTAAATACTATATGCACAAGTACATAACCACTAATTGAATCGGCTGTATGCTTTAATAATTGGAATTGACTGAAGAGGCTTTCAGTGGGTATTTTCCCAGGACCCCTCTCCTCAGCATATCCGTTACATTTCTTGTCTTATTTGCTCACATTTCAATTTTAAATCCCGCCATTCGTAACATGACAGCAGCGCTTTCAAGAGACTGCCTGGGCCCAGAGAAGGCTGTCAGAGCTAACACGCTGATCCTAGGAAAGGGAGCCTGATTAAAAACCTCATTGTGTCAGCCAGGCAATCAGATGTTCATTATCCTATGACACACGACTACTGAAATGGAACATTCACATATTTTAAACTTGAGAGATTTGTACTTTAATATAATTATTTTTGAAAGATTCTTCATCAGAAAGGTTAATAAGAGCAATATAGGTTAATAACAGCACTAAGGCAGCTGACATAATCAGATAATTGACCTTATTGATATGTTAAGTGCCCTATGCTTCACCTTGGGATGTGTGACTGCTCTCCACAGTCAATTATCTTATAATGATGCCTGCTTCTTAAGGTCTTATTGCTTGAGTATTGGACTTCATCCAAGGTTTTCGGTGTACCCCTCCTTCCTCCCGCAAACCCTCTCCTGTAGGATTTCTGCTCCACTTTCACCTAGGACTCTGCTCACATACAAGAGACACTTTTCAGAAACATGCTGACGCAGAGGGTGTCATTGATTGCCTACAAAATCAGCTTGTTTCCTTCAACAAAACTGGAGTGGATTCCCATTTTCTTTCTTTAGCAGGGAAGAGTGTCTCCAGGGCCGCTCCCGCTGCCAATGCTCCTGCCCCCTGGCTCAGCACAGCCTGCTGCCCACCAAACCAGAGAGATACAGCTCTTGAGCCCAGCATGAAGGGATGCTACATGGTGTATGAAGCCTTGAGCACTCACCCTTCACGGGGTTTCTCTCATGAACAAGGCTGTTTGCTCAGGCTGCCTTCACAGATCACAGAATCATCGAATTGTTGAGGCTGGAAGAGACCTTTCAGATCGAGTCCAACCATCAGCCCAACACTGACAAAACCCACCCCTAAACCATATCTCTAAGCACTACGTCTACCCATCTTTTAAATACCTCCAGGGATGGTGACTCAACCACTTCCCTGGGGAGCCTGTTCCAATCCTTAATAACCCTTTCAGTGTAAAAATTTTTCCTAAGAACCAATCTAAACCTTCCGTGGCACAACTTGAGGCTGTTTCCTCTTGTCCTATTGCCTGTTCCTTGGGAGAAGAGATCGACCCCCTGTTGCTACACCCTCTTTCAGTTCCTTTTGCTCTTCATGCAACATCCAGAATAAGAAAAAAATGCTGTATCTGCCTGAAAAGGAATGGCAATTTCCCCCTGATTTTTCCCTCCAGGAAGGTGTCATGGCTCTGCATCTCATCCCCAGCCTGGCTTTTGCTGAGAATCTTTCAGTGGCAAAAAGGCTCGATGGTCATTAGAAGGGGCCACTCCAGTGATGTTCCTGGGTGGCCCCCGCAGACTGTCCCCAGCTTCAGAAATCTTCCCTTACTCTGATTTTGTTCATGTCCACGCAGACGGTGCTCTAACCTCAAGGGTGGCAAAATTAATTCATAACATGCCAGAGAGCTATAAAATTCGGGCTATATTTGGGGGTCTTTTTCCTTTTACTCAAAACAAAGCGTGCTTTAGCTGGGGGGAGAGGACAGTATTTTGGAAGAGAAACAGAGAAGCCTGAACTTTGAGCTACAGGTGCCAGGAGCTCGAGAAGTGTTTGTGATCCCGGCCGTCTGCCTCGTGTCTCCCGTTGCCCCTCTCTCTCTGCCAGCTGATCTCCCTCCCAGGTGCCCAGGCACGCTCTAAAACATTTCATTCACTCGACACCGAATCCTCTTGTTACCTAATGGGCTTAAAATTGGGATAATATTCAGCTAAAAGGCATTAGCTAATTTTGTGAGAAGGCCGGGTATGAATCACCACTTGTGAGTGCACACCAGAGCGGGGCTGTGACGCAGAGGCCGGTGAGGACAGAGATTTACTCTGCCACCACTGTGAAAATGAGGGTTGTGGGGGAAGCCATTATTTCCGAGACATTTTCTAGTTCTTTCCCAGCACGTCTTTGAAGCGCTCTGCGGTATTTTCACCTCTAACTGATGTAAATGGCAGGCCAGTCTAATGCTGTCCTGCAGTTTAACAAATGCGATGGCAAAATGTAATGGCAGGCTGCTATTTGGTAGCCTCTCAGGCAGGACCCTCCAGCAGCAATCTGCTGTGCTCCAGGCTTCTCGCAGACATGAGAAATGAAGGATTGCTCTGCGCTATTTATTAGTAAACCCGTTCTCTGCAGTTTTACCTGATGGGACTGCTCTGATCATCATAATTCAACAAATAAAATTTAATCTGTGTGAGTTGCTATCGGTTAATATCTTAACAGGGATATCTTTGCAGCAGCCTTAGCCCAGTAGTCCAATTAAGTTGCACAGGCAGGGTATCTTCCATAATCTCAGGCACTTTGAAAGCTTAGGGGATGTATCTGCTGAAAGAAAATTGCCTCATCCTGGCACCACGATTTTCAGCAAGACAATGCAGGGCTGTAGTTACCTCCGTGAGCCAAAGAATAAAAACAAAAAAGGTGGATTAGGCCAACGCAAACCGAAAAAGCCTGGGAAATACTCAAATAATTTCCAACTAAATTTCTGCTTGACAATCTCCTGCCTGCAGGGCAGTGGGCACTGCCATTCACTCTGAAGCCACGCTAGCCATCAAGGTCCCCTTAGTTCCCTCCCGAAACTGGCTTCTCATTTTCAGGGACGGAGGACAGATGGTCAGCTTTAGCTTGGCACCATCCCTCTTACGTTCCTGCCTTTCATTCGTTTTTAATACACCACCCCTGGACTGCTGGGAACGTCTGGGAAAACGTAGATGGCAGTGATTAAAACGGTGAGGAAAAAGGGAGCCTACAGGATGCTTTTAGCTGCTTTCCAGCTCATAAGGGAACACCTAACACAAGGTGATCACATCTAGTGAAGGCAGAGTACTTGTGATGACAGGAGAGGTTGCAGTTGTGCAATATGCTTCCATGTTTGCAGAAAAAGAGCCTCTCCACACTAACAGACATTCACATTTTCAGCACTCTCCAGCGATAAGGTTGTACAGTCCTTCCCATAACGTTATCTATTAGTAACCACAAAGCACCCAAGCAGAACAGACGGCTTTAAAGGAGCCAAGAAAAAAACACAAACTCAGAGCAACACGTTTTGCTTCTGATCCATCATGTAGTACACCAGAAAAGTGAGATGGGCCCTGCTAAACACATCATCCCAGTGACACACGGGGCAGGGGGAGGCACACCCAGGAGGACACATCTGACCAAGTCAGGTTTCAGGGTGTACTTGTTCCATTGACAAGTGAAAACATTAGTTGAAAATATCCTGCTGCTTTCACTCTGCTCTGAAAAGGATCCTCAGAAGCAGATCACCTTTAGAGCACCATGAAGTTTTTGTCCATGCACTTCTCTGGGAAGTATTCAAAGGAACCCAGGATTTGGAATGAGAAGCTGAGCTTGTCCCCACGCCAGAGAGCTCTGCTCCCTTCATCGGGGTGCTCCATTCCCCTGCAGCTCTGGCAGCCTTTCAGGGACAGTCGTTGGGATGAATTTCAACCTGTGTATGGAGGTTTCTCCCTGCTGTACCACTGCACCTCTGTTAATAACCCTACAATAGCTCAGAGAAGTATCTCCAGAGCTCGATGTCGTATGCAGGCACAGGGAGGGAAAATCCCTGCCTGCCAAACGTTTCAAGCAGAGGAGAGACGGTGAACAGACAGAACTTGCTCTCATTTTCACAGAATCATAGAATGCTTTGGGTTTGAAGGGACCTTAAAGATCATCCAGTCCCACCCACTGCCCTGGGCAGGGACACCTCCCACCAGACCAGGTTGCTCAAAGCTCCATCCAGCCTGGCCTTGAACCCCTCCAGGGATGGGGCAGCCACAGCTTCTCTGGGTATGTTATCAACAACAGGTTGGCTGTAGCCCTTTGAGTATGAACTGGATGGTAATTAAGAACCTGACTGACTTGTCAGACACTGAAGTAAAGTCTTTTAAAAGCTCTGGAGTTTCGTCTGTTGTTATCAATTCAACTGATAGCTCCTCACAGCAAATCTGGGCCACGGCCAGTGAGCTGCTGTGGCTCAGGAGGAGTTACTGTAGGGCTCCTCTTCCCCAAGGCGAGTCCATCTGCACGAGGGATAAGATGTGCAGAACAGCTCAGTTGTCCTTACTCCATCCCTGATGATGCTCATGCTGAGTACTGAGTAGAAGCAGGCTTAGAATAGCACTGAAAATCCCATCTTTTCTCTTTGAATAAACAATAGCCAAACTAAGACAGCTCACACTGTTTTAAAGCGCCATAAATATTGCCGAGTTTGCAAAAAGTATTAGTCAGCTCTCACAGAAATCACTGGGACTGCCCAGAGCTCACAAAGGGGAAAACCTGAGTAGAAGAGTGGCTTTCGGTCCACACAATCTGCTTATAAACACTCTGGGGGATTGGAGCTAAGAGAAACCACAACCATGTAAAGCTGGTGAGAACCTGGTCACCTGGGAGGGAGGAGAACACAGGAGTGAGGTCCTGGTCTAAATTATTTGTACATTGTCCCCGTGGAGGAAGAAGCTCCAACGAGCTGAACCCTAATTAGGCATGAAGGAAACCTGTGAACGTCCTAATCCAGGCAAAACATTTCAGTCAGAGTTCACACCACATTAGACATCAGAGAACCAAAAGAGAAGGCACAAATCCTGAGAAGCAGCTTCAGTATTTCCACTACTTATAGAAGTGTTTAGCTTAGACCAGTGAGAATCTTTTGAGCAAGGACTCTCATTTGTCTATTTTACTGCATCAACTACGAGGACATTTATGACAGCATACAAATAATGCACTGCAGTGATTAATAAATAATAAAGGGAAGGATGGCACAAACTCTGAGCAGAACCCATTTCCTCTCCTGGAGTCATAGACCAGAGCCAACGTTTGCAACTGCATTTCAGAAAATACACTATTTGTACAAAAGTTGAAAAATACCACTGTCATAATTAGATTTTCCATTAGGCTTGTGTGGCATAATTAAAAATGTAATTTCTCTGTAAGCACATAGCAGTGCTCTAGGAAAAGGGTGTCACTACTTATTAAGGGCATATGCAGGTACTTTAGCTAACCACATAAATTGATTAAGTACTAAACTAGGCTATGGAGTCTAATTGCTTTGAACAAATACCTACTTACCGCATGTAAAGGATGTATTTCCTTGCTCATTGGAAAGACTAATTTATTCCAACAACTACTAACTTTATTGTTGAATGCCATCTAGCTCCATTCTCAGCTCCAGGTACCCAAATGTGCCCTACGGATGCCACAGAGGCCACTTGCAGCATTATCAGTCAGCAGCAGCTCGAAGTCAAACAAGTCAGATAAAAGTGAGAGCCTGGCAGGACACCCCAGGCAGGACCAGGTTGTGTCCCTGTCCCTCTGCAGCTCCAGGAGACCATGTAGTCACCTTGGGCATCTAGTTGGAACTAGATGATCCTTAAGATCTGTTCTAACTCGAACCATTCTTTGATTCTAACTCCTGGCTAACACTCCTCCTTGTGTATTTCTCACAGAGATTTACAAGGGAGCAGTTATTAAAATCAGATAAGCTCCTCTGAAATTCCTAGCTGCTATTATTAGCCAGAGTTGACATATTTTTACTCAAGCAGGCAGCTGTGGTTTGTGTGAGCCCAAGTTAGGACTTAGTAGCCTGCTCTTCACAGGCATGTGGGACACTCCCAAGTCCACAAAAAGTCTTAGAGGACCCTCTGAAAAAAAAAACAAACAACAAACTGAAAACCCTACAATTTACATTTGCAGGAAGGATTTCTGCAGTGTTTAGAAACTCCTAAAGCAGCAGCACAGACATGATGAGCTCTGGGCCCCTGCAGCCTCTCAGAACCATCCACCCAGTTCCAATTGTTTGCCCACCATCCCAGCCCCGCTTCCAACGTGGAGATGGACAGGAAGCCACCACGGAACACACAAGAGCAAGGGAACCGTGTACTTGGGTGCAGGTCACCCAGTGCTGTCCCACTGGTACACAAGGAACTTGGGGAGGAAGCAGAGCTTCCTAAAATGAACTTAAAATACAGCTGATGCAAGAAAAAAAAAGTACCTGTCAGGCTGGCAGGATTTGAAACAATAAGCCTGATTCTCCCAGCACTGTGATTTCCTACTGTTGTGCTTGCATAAAGTCATCTTAGCTTTTCCTGCTAATAAATGAGAAGACAATCTGACCCAGCGCGTTCATTGACAAGCTCTGCAAAAGAAACCTCAGGAATATTTTATTCCTCCCACATCAGGAACGTACAGAACATACAGAGAAATTTACCATCACATAATGATCCCTATTATGCAAAGCGAGGCTGACAAAATTTCCATCATTACATCCCTGACAAGTACGCAGAACTGCGGGGGCTTCCAGGCTTTCTTTTGAAAGAAAAAAAACCCTGCAAAGTAGCTTTGATATCTTAAATATGGAGCAGGAACTTCGTCCTCTCCCTAGTCACAAACACCTTAAATACATCTCCTTCCTTCACAGCTCGTTAATCCCCACTCCTCTGCTCTTCAGACATTTAAATTCCTTCCACTGATCTAACACTGCAGAGGTGTTGATATCGTGTTTAATCAGCACTCTGAACACCCCTCATGACCTTGCTGGTTTTTGAGTAACCAAAGATCATGATGAAGTCAGCCAAGTGTGATGGTGAGGACCTCGCCGGAGCCCAAAGCCCTTGTGCCTTCAGTTACCAAACCACAATCCCCTCGACAAGTTTTCTTCTATTTGTGCATCCAAAACCGCCCATCAAATAGTTCAATTATCATTGAAACATTGGTTAAAATCCTGAATCTGAATTCTGGCAGTGATTTAGCAACCTGACTGGCATTACACTGTGTTAGGGCAGCACTACACGTTGCAGAGTGTGAAACTGAACCAGGTTCTCTTTGGTCGGAGGCTCCAAAGGATCAACCCTGGCCCCAAACCTCTGACTGATGACCCTGACTGGTGATTCACTTTGTAAAATAGCATGGTCTGCAGGCACAGAGCTGCCTTCCAGCGCATCTTCATCTTCCTCACTGCCATCTGAATACCAATGGAAGTAAATATCAAAGAAATGTGTGTGAGGAGCGAGCGTGCAGGGCTCACAGGCACAGCTTCCACTGGCTGTTTTCCCCTCTTTGCCCTTTTATTGTCCTTTCTGCGTCTCTTAATTTCCCCTCCTACCTCAGATCTGCACTTTTGGGAAATCTACTCCCAGTTCCTCACCTGTTCCACCACAGCTATTCAGACCTTCTCAACCTGGGTCTCTTTGCCTCTTTCCAGCCTTCCTAACCAGCTTTCTTCCCTCTGCTGCTCAGCGGAGGAAAGAGCAGGGACGGAGAAAGTTAATGAACATCACACCGGGGTTACTGCTTCCAGCACTCTCCCTCTCGCACACACTGCGGGCCAGGCTCACACGTGAGCCCCAGAGCAGTAATTAAGGGATTTTTAGGAGGATAATGCCCTCAGAGGGCTTCGGCAGATTGACACATGGTATTTCTTCTTAATAATGACTGTCCTGAAACGTATCGGATCCGTGTGCTGCTGCGTTTCCGGCAATTTGTAAGAACTGTTCAATGTGTAGCCAGCTGGAACGCACAACAGCACATAATTGTTCTATTACTGCAGACTTCAATTGTTTCTCTTTTATTCATTAAACGGCCATTTATTGGAAGAAAGGTCCTTTTTTTAGATGCATTTTTACACAGCTCTAGATTGGACTTGCCAGGACTGAACAAGGGCAGACCTTCCCTTTTCTCGCTGCGCTCTTGGAAGGCAAATGGGGAGCACAAACGCTGGAATTTTTGTTTTTTAATGGAGATGTTGAAAGCCTTTTGCATTCTGCATTGGAACAAAAATGAGGCCTTTTGAAATGTCACATGGGAGTCAAGGGAGGAGGCCACCCACGCTGACTATGGGAGAGGAGAGAGCAGCAGCGCTGAGCACGTCTCCTTTGGATCGAGAGAGCGCCCAAGGACTAACACTAGGGAAAGGAGGAGGTCATTGCAAGAGGGCACACAGAGCAAGGGAGAAAACCAACTTAGAGGTGCTTACAGTGCTCACCTGGAAGCCAGGAGACATGACAACTTGCACTGAGATCCCAAGTGAGTGCCCAGGTGGGAGATGGTGGCGTCAGTCTCTGTTTTAGACCAGGAGTTCCACAACAGGCCAGGAATTTCTTGAAAAAAGGCTCACCAAGCCCAAGAAACATATCCCAGGCAGACCTGAAAAGCATTGTAGAAGTGACTGAGCTATCTTGAGAACTGTTTCCTATACAGTCAGTTTTATCTTCATTTGCGAGCGTTTTACACAATACAAGAGCCAAAGCCTAAACCCAGGAACCCCAGGTCTGAGATTCCTAATTCCCATGTCAACTGTTGCTCCCCTAGCAGAAGGTGGACACTTTGTCCAGTGCATTCTGGTCAGACCACACTACCTGGTGAGCTGGGGCTGACCTATATTTCACTCTACAACAAAAAAGTGAAACATCACATTAAAATGTATACACAGGAGGAAATCCCTCTTGCTCTCCTAGCCTTTCTTAGAGCTATTGAAATGGCTTTTAAAAAAAAAAAGGGGGAAAAAAAAGAAAAAAAGCAAGACGTAATTGTTTCCTGTGCAAATGTTGTGCCAGACTTTATTTTTATGGGCTGTATTTATTGACTTTAGTTATTTTTCCAGTATACTGCACAACGTTAGACTTGGCAGGAAGTCCTACAGAGTGAAATAACATCTCTGAAAAAGTGGGAATTCTCATTGTTTGGCATGGTCAAGGAAAACTCCAGCCAAGCAAACTTATGACCTTCTCTCATGTCAGCCCCAGGCCAGGCCAGGCACTAGATCAAGACTCTTCACTCCTCTGAAGCCACCAGAAGATCCAGACCCAACACCTAAGAGAAGCTTTGCCCCCACCCGCTCCACCCCACACCCCCACTAGGAGCACCCACCTGCCAAGGCAATTAAAAGCAGAGATTTGTACTTTGTGTAGATACCAATTTGTTTTCAGGGGAGCAAAACAAGACGCCCAGTCTCACCAGGAGCCCTTAGCAAGTTAATTGCAGCTGTTTTAAGAGTTAGGCCTTAATGTGCCTGTCAGCTCCAGACACTTGCTATACTTCCCGGGATTCTGTACGCATCCAAGACAGATGTCTCCCAGGCAATCAGAAAAGTCCCACAGTATACACTGAAGAAGACAGAAGACAACTGAAGAGATTTATGTTGGATGGAATGACAAGCTCAAGAGTTTAACTGCACATGGCATTTCTGGAAGCTTGCCAGCGCAGAGTTTAGTGTGTTTTGTGTACTTCACTCATAACTGTTTATTGTGACAGGTAAACACTTGTTTTGAAAGCTTGCAGGCGTACTATTAAAACAGAAGTGTTCCTGACATAGTCAAGCTGTGCTGTCAAATGTTTATCTTTTGAATGATGAATGCTGGCTTTCCTTTTCCTTCCTCTCAGTCTGCGCCGAACAGATTTGAACAGTCTCTCCCAACTTGTTTGGGCTCATTTCACCTGGGGGACGGAGCTGGAAGCCGATGGGCCAGAGAGCAGCCCCAGAATTATCAGCCCACGTGCCAATAAATGAAGGTGATGCAAAGAACAGCGGAGGAACAATAGGGTAAGAAGAGCAAGCTCAGTGCCAGGTCTATCTGAAAATGGAAATGCAGATGTTGAGCTTTAGAAACGAGACTAGAGTTCAGTTTCCAGCACTTCGAGCATCTGAGAGACACGTATTTCACAAGCAGAAATCTGGAGACTTGTGCTACCTAAAAAAAGTTAGAAGCAACTGTAACAATTTTTTTCCCAGTATTATTTTTTACTCATTTTTTTTTAATAAGAAACTAGAAAATCTTGAAACAGTTAAGTCACAGTATTGGATGTACATTGTCTGCAAAAGTGCAGACAATCATACAAGTTGTTGGCAAAAATGAACAAAGAGTCTTATGGGTGAGAATTAAAATTCTCCCCTTGGTGCAAATATGCCTTCTGCAGAAGTAGAAGAAAAGCCTGTGAAAAAGAGACAGTAATTTCTGTGTATCTTAGTGTAATTGCATATGTTAAAAGGCTGTGGAATTCAGCAGCGATCCCACGGGCTTTCAAGTGGATTTCAGATATTTCACAGCGTGTCAGTTATAGATTGAGACATAAGACTTTGGGGAAAGAAAAAGTACAATCTTTGATTAGATGAAATAGCATCAGATTTCCATGAAAATGCAAATGCTTCCTGAATTCATTGCCGATGCGGTTCTGCTGCTGCTTTGTTCTGCTGCAGTGGAGCTCCAGCCACGGGCTCGCTGACCTGCACTGGGGCCAATTTAACCAGCACCACCGTAAGGGCTCCTGCTGGGGGCACGCAGCCGAGAATGAGAACTGGTAATTTATGACTTATTTGAGGAAATCAGTCTTACACAACGCGTAAGCCACGGAACTGCCCGCCACAGGAGGCATCGGAAACGTTCATCTCACACCGGAGTCAAAGGAGGATTGAGTATTCATCAGGATATTGAAAATATTAGGGATCACAAGAATAAAAAAACCAAAGCCTGCTTCCAGAAAGACATAAAACAGTGAAATGCAAGCACTTAGACAGTATCTAACTACCAGGGCAAAAGTAAAGAGCCTCTCATCACCAAATCTGTAAATTCCATAGATCCATGTCCCACCTTACTATACAGAGGCTGGCCATACAGAAAAGCTTATACACTTGATTAGGCTACTTCAGCAGAAGGTGGAATTAGGAATTTACTGCCTAGGGAGACACATATATTATACCTTTGATCCATGCTTAACACAGAGAATTTGTGCAGGGCTGTTACTCAGTGGAGGGATTGCTCAGAACCCATTACGGAGCGCACACATCGCATCCCTCTGGCAGGAACATCTGGTGACCCATAAACCAGCCAAAGCACCGGTGCCGTGGCAGAGCCATCGGGCAGAATTATTTATTTCCAGCCCATCAGAACTCTGCTGGCACTGCAGGCAGGGTGCCACCACCTGCCCAACGAGGAGGGTTGAGCTCCCTCCATCTGACTTGGAGCCTTCTCCAATGGTTTGCATTGCAGATCCCTTGGTCTGCGTTGGGCAGGGGAGAAGGGGCTGGGGGTCAGAGAGAAAAACCCATCAAAGGGATATGGTGGGAGCCAGACTCTGACCAGTACTCCAGCTCCTCACAGTTTTTGGATGAGCAGAGCGAGTCTGTGCCACATCAGTACTACAAGCCATCTTATGGGATTGGGTGTTTGATATCCTAAAATCAGATTAACTTTTTCCATCAAACCATGGCCCTAGTAAGGGCTTTAGCCAAGGGGTAAACAAGCCCTAGCCCAGCATTTACCTCTTTGTTCAATTTGCTCTTTCAGCCCAAAATATTTCCCCATTCTTTCCCTGTTACAGCTGTTTCTTCAGGTGCAGACGTAGCATGACATCTAAATATAAATCATCACAAGCAGCTGCTAACTTCAGGAGTCACCACACCAGGGCCAATTCCTTGGGCGCTGAGCATCCTCCCTGCTCTGAACCCTGCTGAAGTTTGTACAGAAACAGCCTGGCTACAAAGGGGCTTCTGTCCTTCTTCCCCCCCCACCAAGGATTTAGCAATCAACAGAGCAAACTACTTCATCATTTTTCTCCTAATGAAAAGGGCCCTGTATAAAACAAGAGGTGATCCCTGTGCCAGGAGTCTACGCTAACTATTGCTTTTGTCCTGTCAAATAAAAAGCATATGAAAAAGGCAGTAATAAAAAAGCATTAAGACTCACACAAGGCTTGTTAAATGATTTAAATCTTCATAATGTATAGCATTTTCCTGGTAATTAAGTTCGAACATTGAGTTGGGCTAAATGCTCACTACTGTTAGATAACACTTTAAATGCTCCTTCACACGCTCAGATATTTTTTTCTCTACCCCAGCCCTGACAACCCCAGGTAGTTACTTTGAAAAGCAGAGGGATTGCATCCTGGTGCTGGGGCACAGCACGGCCCCATCACACACTCACCTCGCAGCACAGCCCAGAGCCCTCTCGCAAAAAGAGATGTGGGTGGAATACGTGGCTCCTTTGTCGGAGAGGAGCTGCATTTTTATGTGAAGTAGAAGGAAGAGAAGATAGACTCTCTCTGCTCATGTTTCAATTTTATTTTTCTAAAGTTTGCACTGAAAAACAATTTCAAGAGAAAGTCCTGACCTGCCCTGGTAACAAGCTATTTGCCCGCAAGCAAAGATCAATGGCTGTTCCCATTTTCTTTCCCACTTCTTCCTCTCTCTTCCTGCTGTTTTTGCCCTACTATTTATCTGCTCTTGCTTTACACATTCCAGCTTTTGTTCTCAGCTCCTTCTTCTTTCCCTGCCCTCTCAGTGTTCGGTTACATCCAGCCACACCACCCAATGTATTCTTGACAAAACAGTTCTTTTTATTAGAAAAGCCTGATGCCTTCTACTCAGAAGTACAATATTCAGATGGGAGGGTTTGATCCCATACAGTAAAAGACATCTATGCTCATCACATCTACACAGAATCATAGAATGGTTTTGGTTGAAAGCAACCTTAAAGATCATCGAGTTCCACCCCCTGCCCTGGGCAGGGACACCTCCCACCAGACCAGGATGCTCAAAGCCCCAGCCAACCTGGCCATACCTAACCCCATCACTCACAAGCCCATCTGAACTTCACATTGTCCAATTTAGACTGCAATCACATTTAATGTTTTGTTTTAAACACAACCAGATGAAGGCAGCATTGCAAAACAAGCTCAGTAAATAGATGTGATGCACACACAGGGTTCGCAATTTGGTGAGCCAACATACAAAGCCCCAGTAGGTTAATCGACATTGCTAACTCTTGCTCAGCAAGGGAAAAAACAGTTAGATACTCAGTAAATCATAAAATCACAGAATGGTTAGAGTTGGAAAGGACCTTAAAGATCATCAAGTTGCAACCCCCCTGACCTGGGCAGGGACACCTCCCACCAGACCAGGTTGCTCAAAGCCCCATCCAACCTGGCCTTGAACCCCTCCAGGGATGGGGCAGCCACAGCTTCTCTGGGCAACCTGGGCCAGGCTCTCAACACTCTCACAGCAAAGAATTTCTTCCTGAGATCTCATCTCAATCTCCCCTCTTTCAGTTTAAAACCATTCCCCCTTGTTGTATGTCTCCCCACCCTGATCAAGAGGTGGGGGATCAATTTAAAACCATTACCCCTCATTCTATCCCTAGACTCCCTGACAAAGAGTCCCTCCCCAGCTGTCCTGTAGCTCCCTTCAGATACTGGAAGGCTGCTATAAGGTCCCCTGAAGCCTTCTCTTCTCCAGACTGAACAACCCCAGCACATGTGAATGCTTCAGGTGAAGCCTTCAACCACTCAAAAGTTACACAAAAAAATTCTCAAAATTCAGGTCTATTTTCAAAATCCTCCCAGGCTGGCTTCATATATCATCCAAGCTGAAACTGTTCTCATGATATATTATACATGGAGAGTGCACTACATCATCAGAATTCTGACACTGCCATGTTCCGGGTGTGTTAGGATACAACGTAATGAATTACAATAGCAGACATTGACAAATACACTTTAGGGGAAGTTTAAATTAATTTTTTTAGCTGCTTGCAACTGGCTTAGAAAGTAATTTTTATTAAATAAACTAGTGGGAGAGTGGGGAGATTCAGAGCCCCTGAGAAAGGGAATGGCAGAGGAGAGAGGACAGAGAGGNGTGGGGAGATTCAGAGCCCCTGAGAAAGGGAATGGCAGAGGAGAGAGGACAGAGAGGGAGGAATCAAGTTCAGCTCCGAGGTCAAGGTGCTCTGTGATTTCAGAGAGGTCAGCTGGGCCACATCCCGACAGTGCTCACCCAAAAGCATGCAGCTCTGCTGAAGCACCTACGTATCTGGATCAATCACAGGTGCCAAGTTCATAGGTACAATCCCATGTCACGATTCCATGGACACCAAACAATTCCCACTGACTTCAGCGGGGGAACGTACTGTAAGCACCGGGTATACAAGGTGGAGTGTGTATCAGAGGGATGCAGCAGATGGGCTCTCACCTGGAAAATCCATAATAATCCTTTTTTTTTTTTCATAAAAAATCCCCAGTAATAACAGTAAGAAAAGAATAAGGTACAGCTGATAAAGCCAAACAAAACACCCGTTCATGAGAAGCAAAAGCTGGTGCCTTCGAGAAAGCCCAGAATACTAAACATCTCTTCTCTCTGAAGGAATCTTTTGTCATTTCAGGGGGAATCAATTAACCACAGTGTCTTATTCAGGTAGACTTTAGATTAGTACCATATCCCTTCACTATAGATAATTAACCTCAGTTTCTGAATTAGCAGCAAAATAAGCCAGTTATTAGTTTTTATAATGACTAGAACTCAATATTTTGGGTAGTTAAACACCCAAGAGTTTAAATTAAAATAGACATCTGACAGAAATCCCTAAAGTGTTCTTCAGATCATTAATACTATAAATTCCACAGTAGATTGAACTGACAATGTTCCCTTTTCCTTCTGGAGCACTCCAAAGGGATGAGCTACTCCCTCGAATCAGCATTCAGTTTGATCTCTGAAATAATCTCTCCTTGATACCTAAAGCCTCAAGGCCAACAGCACAGTTAAACTCATATCCTCCTCTTACCAGAACGGTTATGTCTAGCGAAGCGAGGAAAAAAAAAATCAGAAAATCCTACTTTGCTGGTCTACCTACAGGCTGCTCCACCCATTCCCAAGACAAACTGGTGCTCACACTCTGGAGCAGCACCTGGGCTCGGGTCACAGCCCGGGGCAGTGATGCAGAGAGAGAGCCTGGAGCTGTGGCTGCCTCCTGAGCCACAGGGACAGAGTGGGTTGAGCACAGCTCCCCAGAGATCTTAAATGAGCCTAAATTAGTCTCTTCACACATCAAGTCTCCTGCTGTGGAAGTGTGGGGCACAAGGGTGACCCGACAGGGATCTTAAGGAGAGTCCAACAGAGGCTATGAATATGATGAGGGGCTGGAGCATCTCTCTGCTGAGGAAAGGCTGAGCCCTGGGGCTGCTCAGCTGGAGAAAAGCGAAGCTGAGAGGGGATCTCATCAATGCTGAGCAGTATCTAAAGGGCAGGTGGCAAGAGGATGGGGTCAGACTCTTCTCAGCGGTGCCCAGGGACAGGACAAGGGGCAACAGGCACAAACTGGAACACGGGAAACACCATCTCAACATGAGGGAAAACTTCTTTCCTTTGAGGGTGGCAGAGCCCTGGAAGAGGTTGCCCAGGGAGGGTGTGGAGTCTCCTTCTCTGGAGATATTCCAAACCCACCTGGATGCGTTCCTGCCCAACCTACTCTGGGTGACCCTGCTCTGGCAGGGGGGTTGGACTGCATGGTCTCCAGAGGTCCCTTCCAACCCCTGCCATTCTGTGATTTTGTGAGTTGCTGCTCCATCCCCCTGTCCCATGGCTGTATCATCTCTGATACAGCATCCTCTTCCTCAGCATCCTCACCCTGTGCTGAACACCGCTTACCATCAAAAGCACTTTCTAATACCTACCCTGCATCACTGTTGCTCTAAGAGGAGCACGTTACTTTTTGTCCTACCTATATTTGCCCTTTCTTCCCACCAACGTGACACAGACTCGCTGACCTTCTGGTCCAATCTTTACTTTCCTCTCCTCATCAGTTCCCTTTCTGCAGAACCTCATCCTCTGTGCATTGATTATTCCAGCCCAAGTTCCGTGCCTTGCACTTGTCTCTAATTTAATTCCTCTTTTTTTTTTTTCCCCAAACCATTTCTGCAATTTGTTGAACTCATTTGAATTCTCATCCTGTTGTCCAATATATTTGCAGTCCCTCTTAGCTTGGTGCCATCTGTAAATTTAATAAGCCTACTATCTATTCCATCATCCAGGTTGTCAATGGAAATGTTGAACAGAACCAAATCCCTCCCTCCTGCCTAAGCCTCCATCAGTCTGGCTGTCTGTCTGTCCCTCTTAAGGGCTTGCAGGGGATATTTTGCCCGCAGAGAGGTGGAGGTACATCCAACACCAGATTCCTTGGAAACTGTTACATCTCCCAGTGTGGTCACTGAGTCTCAAAGGCAGCAAAACAAATCCTGAATCTGCTGCTCAGGGCAGTGCAGACCTTAGCAGGTGTGCTTTATTCCATTTCAGCTCCAGCTATGCATAACACCACAAAGGAAAGAAAGAAAGAAGGAATAAAAGCTCTAGGGATTGTCCCGCGGCAAGTAAAATGTGTATTCTAAGAGAAATGAATGTTTACCTTCCCATTTATGTGAATCAATTAGCGATAAATATCCCCAAGGGCATAGAAAAGACTAACACAGATAACAAAGGATATGCCCCAAATAATGGAGGATTAGAAAAAGGCATACACAAGCAATAAAATATCGGCTACAGATGCCACTTGAGAAGATTGCAAAACAGAGAAGAGTAAGTAGCTGAAGAAGGAAAGAAAGCAGAGGTGATGAGAAGATTGCAGTAGCAGTAAAGATAAATGATGAGCATGCTTTTTGAGTATATATGCTAGGGCTAAAAGAGTGCAGCATAGAGACAGGAAGGTCTCCAGGAGAATAGAAGGGTAATTTATAAACAAAAGAGCCAGACAGGGCTTCTATACCCAAAAATAAGTCCTTTCTTTCCCAGTTCTATCAGTTGCTCTAAGAAAAGATATTACCTTTCCCTACAAACCTTACCTCTTGACAATACCAAAATAGAAAGATATATTTGCCCTGGCACTTCGAAAGGACAATGGGAAATAGATGCCGAGAGCCTAGAGAGAAAGAAACATTTTGAGAATGAAAAAGGACCGGGGTAAGAGCTTCTCAGGAATTACATTTTATCTCATGAAAAATGTCACCAAAAAGGAATAAAAATTGGTTCCCTTTTCTCAATAGCTTCATTTTTGCCAGAATGTTTTTATCAAAAAATGAAATCTTTTCATCTAAAACCTCTAGGTCCCCAAACAAAACATATGTAGCTTTAAAGCAAACTGAAGTTTCCTGTTTGGGCCTTTTAGAGCTTTGTAGCAGTATTGCAATACAAATCATGAAGAACGAGCATCTCAAGGCAATTTAATATTTTTTTTAAAAAACCCTTACAAGGCTTTTAATATTGATTTTTCCTGGCTTTTAAGCAAAACCACTAATAAAAAGCAGAGAAAGACGGAAGGTGATATGGCTCCACGCGGATGGGGTAGCATGGGCACAGGTAGACATCGCAGGTAGCCCTTGTGGTAGCCCAGCCAACCTTGCTGGGCTCAGGCTGGGCTACTGCAGGTGACATTGGTGGTGTCTATACGAGAAGGCAGCCCTTGGGGAGAGGGCAGGAGGACACAGACCTCCTAGGTGTGGGCAGCAGGCTAAAAGCAGGGATTTGGTGCTTTTTGGTGCCAGGTTCACGTCTCCATCAGCACCATCCTCTTTGGGATCCGGTCCTCCTTTGACATCCCCCTTCCCACAGGCTCCATCTGGCCCTGGGTTGCTCCCAGCTCTTCTCCTCCCTCCTGCTATTGCTCTGGACCAGCAACATCTCATCTTCCCCACCTGGCACCTCTCCGGTCGTGCTGACAGCAAAGAGCAAAAGGAATAAACAGCGAGTAAGTCGGGAGGCAAGGGAAGAGCTTTTTTCATTTGGGGAAATTTTGTTGCTGTTTTTGGTTCTCAGCATGTCAGCAGAATCTCAAGGCTTGTCAGGAGGCTGCTCCCAATCCAGTAATTACTGGAGGTGCCTCTATCTCGGCCCTGTCTTGATCTTACACTGTGTGATCGCTTTATTATTCAGCTTTATTTTATTATTCAGTTTGATTTGGCAGCTGCCTGAGAAACCTAAGGCTACTCAAGCTGTATATTTTAAGATCTTTAAAATCTGTTGATACAAACTCTTTTTTAAAGTCTTCAGGCCTGAGTCAACATTGTTAATTCTGAAGCTCCAGCCCATCAACTTGGCAGGACACTTCACACACGTACGCGCGCAGCTCAGCAGCAGCTTAAATAGGGATTTCGCTGCAGAAGCCGTGATTTTTTTCCCCTGGCTCACAGCCAGCCCAGCTCAGGGGCATCCTCCGAGGGCTTCAGCAGAGACACAAAAAAGCTCAGCCATTTGGACAGTGCCAGAACTGGGCACTTAGAGGAGAGAAAAAATTATTATTCCCATTAGGAAATTAAAAGTGGAAAAATAAATAAATACAGTGTCCTGTTTACTGCACAACTCCCCTTTGCTCTGGTGGGGATATGGATGCTAAGCTGCTGGTCCTTCCTCCAAGGCACATAGTGAGCAAGACTTTCTTGGCCACAGCAAGTATTCACGGTCACACCAGAGGGAATTTTGGTCCCTTCTCCAGGTGGAGCTTGTCCCTCTACAAGGATCTAAGAGAACCCCTCACCTTGCTTTATTGGGTCCTTCGATCTCATCTCTTCAAGAGAGAGATTTGCAGGTTGTTTAATGTTCAGGTTTGATTTCCTTTCATACTTTGATTTCAGATTACTCACCCTCCTCTCAGCCTTTTCATGATCAAAACTAAGATCCAGCTTCCCCCCTCTGACTTCAAACAGTTTTAATCCTGCCTCCCTAACATCTATTTTCCTTCTAATTCCCTGAAGAATTTCTCTTCTGGGATCGCCCCTGTTCACATTCTCTTACATGTTCAAAGTCCTTCACATTCTTCTTTCATCCGTGCCGCGCTCCCCTATCACAGGCTCCTCTGATTCCACTTCTTCAAGGGCAGCGACGTGTATTTTCATCCACGACTTTAACAGGTTAGAAGAGCTGGATCCTCACCGCTGCTCTGTGTTCACACATCAGAGGGCCAAAGAGAACCCAGGAGACAATTCAGCTCCTCGTGCGGAGGCTTAGCCAGGGCTCTCCTGCCCAGGAACTCAGCAGCAGTGCAAAAGGCCTCATCCACACACAGAATAATTCCTAAAGTGTAGCAGGGGTTGGCAACTAGCTTGCATTTGGCAAACCATGGCACGGTAATCTCATCTGCTGTCCCCTGGTGGATGCTGGAGGTCTCGGGGTGGCAGTCACTCTAGGGACAGGAGACTCAACCACTCAAAATACATTTGTTTTTATCTGTAGGGCTCGGCATTTCCTTTACTATAGCCCTGCAATGTTGTCACCTCGCAGTCAGCAGGCTGAGAAGGTACATGTCACTCCTAAATTACTACATACTGTTATGTGGCTTTGTTTAACTGTTGTCATTAACTTAACTTTTCAGTGCTGTGATTAGTCCTTTCATTAATCCTCACTTTGCTGCCAGCAGTACTCGCCATCTCTTCTAGACTTTCCAATGACAAAATCCCTCCTGTGATGCCTCCTGGTAAGGGTTCTCTTTCACAGCTGAAGGACTAGTGACCCTTGAGCCCCATGTCACCTGCAGGTCTGTGCTCTGCTAGAGCTCATGTCAGATTGGGCTGTAGCTTTCTCACAGCTTTCCCACTGCTCTTCCTCAGCCTTGCTGCCTTGGAGCAGCTGCAGGTGGCTCAGCAGACTGTCCTGCAGTGGTGGTGGCCCTGGGCTCTGCCCTTGTCCCTGTGCTGAGCAGTGGAGACTGTCCACACCAAAGCTTTCTCACAGAGCTCAGTCTGCACCGTACTGCCCCGACCCTCCTGTTCCCTCCCTTGTAAAATCCCCTCCCAGGACAGTGCACGGTGTTACAGGGCTCCCTGTAAACAGTCATTACAGATTTTCCTAGCAAAGGGGTTCTAACTCCTATCCCAACAGTGAGCACATCACCATTTTTGCTCCTGCTGGACGTTCCAGCAACGGCAAGCCATCTGGTTAGCCCAGCCCTTACTCAAATCCCCATGTCCTGGGGTGTTCCCATAGGATAGTGCCTACGGGGTCGCAGGAATCAATGACAGCCCAAACCAAACCCAAGAGCTCTCCCATGGGGAGTCATTCAACATTTGTTACAAGAAAGAAATCTGCATCCTTTTGTGGTGCAGGGAAGCTGGAGGGAGCACGAGGGGACCGACAGCCGAGGAGGCTGGTGCCAGCGCTGCTGGAGCTCACCTATGGGTTCCCAAGCCTCAGCACTGCCCCTGAGAAGCATCTTCCTTGCAAAACCTGTTTTCAGATTAGTTCCTCCTTCAGATTTTAACACCCTGTGGATTCACGTCATCTTTTACCTTTGAAAATATTTATTAGGGGGACTTTCAAGATAAAATAGTGCTCTCATTCCAGTGTTAATATTCTGTTTTACATCAGTTCTCCTACGTCTCCCTTCTCATCCTAGCGCTTGGGCACTTTCCAGTAGTGAATTAAATAACATTTTTAATATCTGTCATGCATGGCTCGTTCTTCCTCTTTTATGATAAAAAAATATCTAAGTATGAAATTTCCCTTTCTATCATGATTTTTTTTTTTCCAAGAGACATCCTCCTGGTAACTTGGCATTGGTTAGGCCGCTCTAAGAGCTACAGGATTACTCCTCTTGGCCATTTTTCTTCAGTGTGGTGGCACATATATACACATTTGGAAAACCAAAAGACAATTCAACCTGCTGTTAGAAGAACTAACAACTTCTAGGCCTCTGATCCCTCTTGGCAAATCTTTCCCTGTAGGAAGTACAAGAGAGCTGCCAGCTCAGCATCCTCCATCATTGACACTGCCAGGCTTTAAAGCAGCGCTTCCGAGTCTGCACCTGAGCCTGGCTGACAAATGAGATGGCTCTGTCTTCAATAAGCACTTAATACAAAGGCACTGATTTTCTTTCGTCTTCTTGTTGACTTCATCACAGGGTCAAGCCCCTGTCATGTCAGGCAGCTTCTGATGTGTTCTGGCACCTAAGGCAACTGCAATCCATGAGGCCTGGATGTGCAAGTATTTTGGAATAGCCCCACCTGCATTTTGGGGACCCAGATACCTTCCAAGATCAAGCCCTAAGTGATTCATCCACGGAAATTCCATAGCTCAGTTATGCAGTTAATCCAGTTCTGTTAAGTTTGGGTCTGGTGGTCTAACCTCCAAACCCATACTTTCTCCCTGGTAATACAGATTCCAGGAAGAGGCATGTCGGATAAGGAGGAATCATAGAATTGTCTAGGTTGGAAAGGACCTTTAAGATCATCTAGTCCAATCATCAACCTAACTCTGATAAAAACAAAACCATCACTAAACCATGTCTCTAAGCACTGTGTCAGCCCGTCTTTTAAATACCTCCAGGGATGGCGCTTCAACCACTTCCCTGGACAGTCCCTTCCAAGGCTTAATAACCCTTTCACTATAAAAATTTTTCCTGATATCCAAATTGAACCTTCCCTGGTACGACTTGAGGTCACCCATCACCTCTGTCTTGGGAGAAGAGACCGACCCCCCCTGGCTACACCCTCCTTTCAGGGAGTTGGAGAGAGCGAGAAGGTCTCCCCTCAGCCTCCTTTTCTCCAGGCTGAACACCCCCAGCTCCCTCAGCCGCTCCTCGAAAGACTTGTTCTCCAGACCCCTCACCAGCTCCGTTGCCCTTCTCTGGACCTGCTCTAGCATCTCAATGTCTTTTTTGTGGTGAGGGGCCCAAAACTGGACACAGTCCTCGAGGTGGGGCCTCCCCAGTCCCAGTACAGGGGGACCATCACCTCCCGAGTCCTACTCGCCATGCTTAGGAGACACTAAAGGAGACCAGCCTAGCAAGTGTAATGGAGACTGGGGTAGCATAAACTTTAAATAGCTCTGAAAATCATTAGACTAACTGTGTGTAAATGTATAAAGCCAGTCAGTGTGAACATCACTCCCAAATTCACTATTGCTGGTCAATTGGAATCCCGGAGAAGTCAGCATTTCCAGCCCTAATGCATTGTATTTAATGCTTCAGTGGGGCTCGATGTACTAATTACATGTACGTTTTCCAGGATTTCTGCCGGGAGTATTTCACAGAAAAGATAATTGTTCTTTGGGGGGTTTCAGCACTGGTTTATTTAATTATGTTGGAGTTTTCATATATATTGTGAAAATGCTAGCAGAAAGAAAACCATCTTCACGAGATGTAGAGTATACTGGGGAAAAGTAAAGCAGAAAGAGAGTTGAGGAGGAAACTGAAGATTCAGGAGCTTGGAAGGGACCAAATGAAGAACAGATGTAACCTGTAAGAGGAGCCTCAACTTCCCAAACAGCACTGATGTTTCCTGGAGCACCACCCAGGGTAGGGAGGATACCAGCTGATAACCCTCTGATGGCACCAAATAGCTATAGTGTAAACACCTTCCTCAGCAACAGGTAGAAGAGATGGAAATGCTGCTAAAAACCTGCCATTGTTGATTCCCAGAAACACCTGGGAACATTCTGCTTTGATCGAGGCATGTGTTCACCTTCCTTTCCTTCCTCCCTACCCACCACGGGAGCCTGAAACAAACACAGGAGACACCCTTTTGCATTTCACCCACTCTTGTGGGGTTTCTTTTCCTCCTTCCTCCTCACCTCAATTACTAACCCGGACTAAGACCACCCAGAGCAGAAGGAGAAGATGGCAACAGTTCACTGGTAGGAAACTAAATGGGACACCAGTCTCTAACCTTGACTCAGGGTTAAATAAAAATAAAGTACTACCACATGGGAGACAGCTACTAATTTCA
The DNA here is from genome assembly GCA_033628505.1 of Tringa tobata. Lineage (NCBI taxonomy): Eukaryota > Metazoa > Chordata > Aves > Charadriiformes > Scolopacidae > Tringa > Tringa tobata. The sequence continues at coordinate 455,137 of JAHREE010000436.1, forward strand.
GCAACAGCAGCTCTCACAGAGGGGAACTCCCCAAAATAGCTCTGCTTTTGCATCGCTACCATAAAAAAAACACAGTTTTAAGTTAAATCTTCTTGTAGCCTGTCATTCATGCCAAGCCAGCCCTAGAAAGGTCTGATAAATATTTCACTTAGTACGTCTCAATGAGTTTCAAAGCTGTGAAAGCATCTTAATTCCACATTCTCAAAATGAAACTTTCAGGCTTTTAGCTTTCTGTCTCAAAATCACTTTTTAAAAATTTTGTCTTCATTTTACACCAAAAAAGAAGCTGTTTAAAGGATGTCAAAGGTAAGATAAAGCATTTTGGCTCACCCGAAGGAAAGGTTTCTGTTGATCTCATCTGAAAGAGATTCATTTTCTTCATTCATAAAATTCAGAAATCAGATTTTTGGGAGGAACCCTGAAGTGAGCTGGGAAATCCTTTGAAGTCACCTAGCTTCTCACGAGCTGGGAAAAAAATATCCTAATCTTCACTACAAGAGACTGAAGACACATTTTGACAGGCAGCCTTTAGTCAAGGGTAACAGGAATGATTGCTGCTGTCTCTTGCTGTTTCAGAAATAATCCACAAGAAACTGGGGGCTGCCAATGAGGAACAGCTGTTCATTAAGAGACCCAGTCAAACTGATAGCATAAAAACCTGTTTTCTGCCAAATTCGAGGGGAATACACCACAGAAACACCTTCCACACCGTGCAGGCAGCTTCTACATTTTCAAAAAGCAATATTCTTGCCAATTTCACCAAGATCATAACACCAGTCAATTCTTTTTTGTCTCCTGCCAGTGTAAACTGAAGTCAGTTGGATTTAGAGTAATTCACTTCTCTCTTACAGCTCACGAGGCAGTTCCTTAAACAAATGGTAGCACAGATTAATAAAACAGAACAGTAATAATAATGAATAAACTGCTCATTAAAATAATAATACTGCTATCACTAAAAGAATAATGAAAACCTCTTTTACATAATTCTACTTGCCTTGATTAGTCTGTACAGAGCAATTCCAGAGCTTGGAGAAGGCAGCCAAGCTGGGAAGGTGATGCACACCCAGACACCCTCTCACCCAGAGAGACCCTCAGCTCTCACTCCTATATCCTATTAGCATCACCTGCTTTTCACCTCCTTAATTAGCCCTTTCAACTAAAGCCACCTGAGCTCATTTGTTTTCTAGACACAGAAGTTTTGTCTCTGCCCTCCCTTCCCTTTTCCTATTTATACAGAGAGCTTTGGATAATTTTTTTTTTCCTGAAAGCACCGTGTTTCAAACGAATGTGATATTCTGTATTTAAGGGTTAATGAAATATTTAACCTCTTGTTTCCCAAAACAGGTGCTATAGTAGTGTAAGGAAAATGGAGCAAGCATGAATATTTGTAATCCCGGGTGTACCAACAATCCACTCAAGGCCGTGTCCCTGCAAAACTTAACGAGTTCCAGTTGATTTTCCTCTCAAGGTTTGACTGAGCAAAGCTGTGGGCTCAGCTGTGGCTGGAGCCAGCGAGGCTTTGCCTGAGGAAGGGAGGACATCAGGACTTGGCTCCGAACACAAAGCATTCTCCAAACATGTTTACAGTAACCGTAGGCTTTTCAATTCATCCTAACACCCCAAATTGTACTGCGTTTTCCTGACAGCCCTGCATCTGTATCACTGCTTTAATGCGCATTTGGTTTTCAGGAGCAATGAAGAGCCCCTTTGTGCCTCTGGTTCTTGACACTTGTGGTTACGGTGGTGTTTCCTACTGGTGTGAGAGTACCTCAGAGCAGCACTTGGGAACATCAGGTTTTCTCACTAGTCCATAAGTGAGTACATCTCCCTCATACACTGCCGAGGGGAAGAATGCAGGCTCCACACCCAGACGTCCAGATTTCTCTTTTGACAAAAGCCTACATCTACCTACTACTGGCTGGGCTCAGTCAGGGCACAGAGACAGTTAAGAAGCCAGGAAAGAAGTACAGAGAACACACAGAGAAAGCTACAGGAGATGCTCAGGTACTCATTGCTGCCTGTTTGTACCTTGGTTTGTGTCTGTCATAGAATCATGGAATGGTTAGAGTTGGAAAGGACCTTAAAGATCAT
>JAHREE010000436.1:496846-574827 GCA_033628505.1 Tringa tobata
TTTGTAGAGTAGGGTAGATGGTTGGACTCGAGGATCCCAAGGGTCTCTTCCAACCTAGACGATTCTATGATTCTACAATTCTATGATTCTAAGAGGGAGGCCGAGCTGGCAGAGCAAAGGTCTTCCTGTGTCTCCACACAAAGAGAACTGGCAGAGGGGTCAGTGCATCCCATCCTTCTCAGATGTCTTGATTTCCAGCCCTGGTGTTTCAGAAGTGGCTTGAGTGAAACGAGTCCGGAGTGCCAGCTGGCAGACACCCCCTGCAGCAGGGTGCGGGTGCTGGGGAGCTCCTGGGAGAAACACTGTGCTACTGGGAGCATCCTGCCCCATTTTCTGCACCAGAGCAGCCCCGTGCTGGTGTGCAGCAACGCGTGTGGGCCAGGAGCAATCACATCCAGCCAGGTCCCGGTCCCAGGGAAACCTCACTGAATCAGGCACGGACCCACACCCAGAACCAATCTTAGGGTTATCATTAGCTGGACTTCCGAGGAATTAATGCACTTGATTCCTCTTGCTCTCTGCCCAAGGTCAGGAAAACAGCTGAGTGAGAGTGTTTTCTATTAAGGGTGTATTTATAAACAGCTTCTAAAGAGTTAGTTAAAGGATGTTTGGATAAGTAGTTAATCAATTTATACAGATTATTATGAGACCAGCAGACGCATAGGTTGCCTGTGAATGCCTTACAACATTAACTACTGAAATGCATATAACCATCTGATATAACACATATTAATCACCTCTGTAAAAGCTATTATTAAGCATTTATAAAAACAGTGCTAATGTGACTCTCCTTACGAAGTCAGTTTATCCATGAGACTGGGACCCACTGACCCCGAACAGGCTGCTCAGAGGAAATCAGGCAGGAGGTCTCTCCCCTGGCTGAAGGGTAGTTTCTCTTTCAAGAGTGTCTCGTTGCCCAGAAATCTGGCAGCCTGTGAACTCCAGCAGAAGAGTTTTACTCTGTTTTCATTGTCAGACACAGCACACAATCACTGTTAGACCGTACGAAAGCAAACACAGCTGGTGATTCTGGACTATGTTAAATTTTTATTCTGAGTCATTCACCACCTCCTTTAAATAATCCCAGAAGCCTCCACAGGGATTTACTTTTACGGCATTGGATTGCTCAGGAGTGTGTCTGTCTCTGGCCTTTTCCTCCTGCTTTTCAGTTTCCATTCTGTCCTGCCTCCACCGGAGGAGAGGATGTGCTCCGAGTCACTCAGAGGAACATTTTGAGGCTCTGAGGATGATCCACAACCGATATAAATCAGAGCAGATCCGGTGGCTTCAATGAAGCCACGTACAGTCACACCAGTGGGGGGTATTCAGCTCACAAAGTTGTGCTGATACTGCTTTCCAAAAAAGCACAAAGCACAGCTTTGGCTGGGCAGGAGATGTCCCATATCCAAGCCATGGCATGGCTTAGTCCTCTTCTGGGCTCTAGCCACATACAGCTAAAATACAAATCGAAGTTACCTACTGATACCGTGTGTTTGACAGTACGGACTGAAAATTTTCAATGCATGGCTTATAAATGTTCACTTGTTCAAATCTAGACTGTAGCTAAGTGCTGCTATCCTACAAAGGGAAAAGGCACACTGAATAATGAAGACCACTTTAAAAAAATATTGGGTGTGAAACTGTACATACAGTCACTGGAATTTTGTCAGAGCACATTACTGCATCTGCCAGCACTGCCACGTGCCCCGGGCTCCCCGTTTTATCCGGCTGCATTCAGCAGCCATGTTCTCCCCACAGCAGATGGAAAAATGTCATCCATGCAGAAGGTCATTAGGTTATAAAGTTAGATGGGGGAATATCCCACTTTTTTCCTTTGTGCAACTGTGGGTGGTTTGCGACATCAATGTTCTTAACCAGACTTAAAGGACACTAAAGTAGCACAGAGGTGCTACTGTTCTGTAAAGGTATTTCATGTGAGAGACACCAGATCTTACCCTATGTTTTGGTGCTCCATGAAGCCAGAAGAAAAGACTTGCTTTGCTTGAAGTTCCTTTGGAAATGCAGAGATAGGGGGAAGACCAACAAGAAATGAAAGTAAAGCCAATCAATGCCCTTCCTCTGCTTTGCTGCACAATATTCGCTTGACAAGTTCACGAGGTGAACCTACCATGAACTAACTGCAAGGTCAGAGACAACTTCAGGAGTAGGTGAATTTTCCACAGTCCTAGGAAATGAGACTCCTTGCCTCAGATCTATTGTGTCCTCTTTGGCAGAAAGGGAGCAAACAGAAAGTCACCGTATGGTTCACTCCCTCATTGGCTTTTGGACGGGCTGCCCAGCTCTCACTAACTGCAAGGCTCTGCTAAAACGTGGATGCATCCTTTATAGACTGGATTTTGTTATCTCATAGTTGATGGCCTCCAAATTAACCGCTAGATACCAATCAGTTGTGAGCTTTTAAGCAGGTTCACCCTCGAAGTCATGAGAGAAATACCCCTTTTAGTTAATCTGAGGGCTGGACCTTCCCCAGGAAGCCAGAAGCATCTCCCCTCAGTTTCTGTGTCTATACCCCAAATGCCATCCTCTAATTTTCCAGATGATTAAAGCTTTCATTTCACTTTGGGGAGAGCAGAACCACAAGAACCTGTGCAGTTAAAATTCAAGAAAGCGCAGCTCTGCTCTTCTCCAGGAAACATTTTGTGTGCTGCCCACAATTAGAGCAATTGGTCCCTTTACATAAGCAAAGCAATTCTTTATGGCAAATTAGCTTCTTCTTAATGAAGACTTGTTATTTTCAGTAAGTCAGCGCTTTTGGTGGTGAGATTTAATAAACTTTATTCTTCTTCCTCTCATTGTGATAAGCAAATTTAATTTTACTTGTATTATTAATAATATTAAGCATCTCTTGAACATGTATAGTAGGCTATTTGAATTAGTTTGTTCAGTATGAAAATCCTCTTTTCTGATATAATATTTGAGTAAATGGAAAACACTGAGTCTCTCATGAATGGGTGTGAAGACAAGAGTGAAGATACCCAGAGCAGCTGACACTGACCCTCTGGAGGGGGGCAATAGCAGGCCCACTCATTTCCAAGAATATTGCTGACATTCCCCTTGCCTCCAAAAAGGCAGTCACTGAATAAAAAAGGCTGCTGTCCTGAATTCACAGAGGTGGTTTTCAAGCACTTCTGTCCTGCCTTGGACAAGGAGATCTCGGGATGCCCAGATGCCCACCCTCCCACAGCCTGCATCCAGCCTTTCGTTGCAACACTCTTCCCAACAGACCACTGCAATACTAAACTGCACAGAATGATGTGTTTGATGCTAAGCCACAACGTTTGGTGCTTTTGCACAGTGCAAAGCTCTCAATAAGGCATGGGATCAAGCAATTCAGGTGCAGAACATCCTATACCCATGCAGAAGCCCCGTATCTCTGCCTTTGCTCTACCCACAAACAATACCTGCTGCCAACCCACAGTCTCCACACCAGGTTTTTCCCAGCAAGTGCTTCCTGGGCTATGGCACCTCTGTGTCATCACTCAGAGCGGTCCCCAGCCTGGCAGCCAAAACAAGCTGGGACATACGTTAATGGAAGGGAATACTCATCCTATGCAAAAGGTGAATCAGGGAGGTAAATTCAAAAGCTTTCTGTGCCATTACTATAGGGAAGTGCTACAGAGTTGAATTGGGTCTATAGAGAACTTAAAGATACAGAAAATACTCTAAAATAGGGTGTCTCCTATAGAGAGTGAGACCTTTTCTGTGGATGCCTTCCACCCCGCCCGGCCCTACTGCCTGGCTATCTAAAAATTCTGCACGACTCTTGCAAAGGAGCAGTTTTATATCCACTTCTACAATACGTTAGTAGAATGGCTTGATTGGCCAAAATTGTCCTTATACAAAACAACAATATTTACAGAGCCTAGAAACATATTTTTCTCCCTCCCTTACTGACCTAATTATAGCCTGGAGTTTCAGAAATAATCAAAGGCTTTTCAGTCACTGTGTATATATGAATGATGGAGACTACGAATGTATCATTTCTTCCCTCTTCAGAGAGATTTTCAATATCACACCCTTCATCTCTCTTGGACGTACCCTTTTCTCTAAATCTCTCTGACACACAGAGGATGTTCTCCTTACCTCACTGTTACTAGTCATGCCTTACTGGCTCATTTGGTCCAAACATGATAAATCAATTTCCATCCAATTAGGCTACGCCTGAAGAATTAATTTGCTACACTTTAGACTGTAGTATTTTGTATGTTCCTAAATGCAATTAGAAAACTTTAATTTAATCTTACATGCCCAATATGATCGGTTGGTACATAAGACAATCCAGTTGCGGCTTGTACAGCATGCAATTGTAGTTGTAATTGATTAAAATTGTTTTTGCAAGTGTGTCTTGATGTCACACATAACTTCATTTGCTTTGGGTCTTAGTCCTGCCAGCGCATACGCACATCAGAAACTTTCTCTGGGTGAGCAGTTCATCAAACCCTGCAGGATTTATGAGTAAAGACAGGCAGGTCCTGGGCTTGCTGGCCCAAAGCATTTATTTTCTCCTCAAATAGCCTTTCTGTGATCAGAGCTGTACAGACCAGATGGTAAAGATGCTAGATGGATTTTCCAAACAATGAAGGTGCTTAGGCTGACAGCCACAGAGGCAACAGCAGGAAGGATTTATCCCCTTTGCTTTCAAAATCCAACCAAGGTGCAAGGTGCTGGTTTTACAAGGCCAGGTGCCTTAGGATGGCTTTGCTCCCAGAGGAGCAGTTCAGTTTGCAATTTTCTCTGTTTATGGTAACACAAGTTTAGGGTGACTCGTCTTCAAAACACAACCTGGGTGTTTTGTGAGGGATCCCATCAGTCCACACCCTCAGCCCCCACAGTGGGGCACAGGGGACACAATATCTAAAGTTCTGCATGTGAAGGATAGAGGAGAGGTTAATGCCTGCAGCTGAGCCCACGTCGCCATCACGGAGGTGACGCAGTCCCCAGGGGGGCTCTGGCAGAGGAGGGGACCCCAGCTGCAGCTCTGGCTCCAGGCAGGGCTGCTGCTGCCTCTGGGGACACAGCCAGACCCTCGCTACAAGCCTCAGCAGGGGCAGGTACGGTCCTCAGTACTCCCATCACCTCAGCCTGGATGGTTTTGGTGCTTAAAATTAAGCCATGGAAATCCCACTACATCCCCCATCAACACACCTGGAAAAAAAAGATTCTAATTTCACCAGAAAACTGGCCATCTCAGTGTGTCCAGAAATCCCTCTAGGCACTCCCAGCTTCTCTCCCAAACGTGTAACCAAACCTGGCCCCACGTGCCCAGACACTAATATAATCAGACCTAACTTAAGATCTTGAAGTTTCTTAGAAGATCTGAGAGGATATTTCACTCCTGGAAAGCACTTTGCAAAAAAGCCATTTCTCTGAAACATTTCAACAACAAAACAGCTGCTTAGCTCAGCCAAAAATCACTGGATCAAAAAACCACTGGATCAAAAAAACACTGTTTTTTATTTTCAGTAGTAGGCTACAATGCAAAGGTTGACTGTAACCGGACACGACAGAATCCTAATGCCTTCAATTTGACTTACCCACTTCTGAGAAGTGTTTATATTTGAAATCATGGGGAGTTAACGTGAGTTAAAGGCACACGCTCTTACCTCTCGATATATAAGTAATGGATTGTTCCCTGGATAATACCAGGGCTTGTCAGAAATATATAACATAGACACTGTGATTTTTCACAGCATGTAGTTCTCACCATGTCAGTAGGTAAGAGAATTTCAGAGGTGGGAAAAAAGCAGAAGATACGAGATGGAACTATTTTGTGCCATGCAAGATATGGTGCCTATAAGTTTGCTTCTGATGCATTTTCTCTGTTTTGTTAAGAACAGAAGCTAGAAGGGAATTTCCATTGCATATGTATGATATACTTTAAAAGACAGGAGGCTTATAGAGTATTAGACAGCACAGTGAGACATAAAGTGACATAATGAACGCCTGTGCTTTGGAAGATAGGTAGGTAGAGTCTGGGAAAGAGGGTGAAAACATCACCCAAACCTCAAAAAGACCAGGAATCAGGGCCCCTGCTAATAACCTGGCTTTGGATTTGGAAAACATACATGCCATGTTTCTATCAACTACTGCACCGCCTGGTGAAAAAGGAAAAAGCAGATGATAAAACAGCAATTATTTTCTGTACAAAGCTTCATACGTCCTTTCTTCAAATGAAAGCCAGCAAGCATTTTAACCCTCATTCATTCTCTGCTGGGCCGTCTCAAAAGGGCAGACTGGCAGGGTGAAGAGCCAAAAAAAGGAAGGTTCTTTCAAAGACATTAGCATTGACATTAAATTGGCAACACTTGCACCCAGTCCCTGGTGAGGACTGTGCTGACACCTTTAGATGTTTCTTAGACACTGAAGAATAACCCACAGCCCTGAATACGAAGGTGCCAGCTGTTATTTTCTCAGCCCAGTATTTAATTGCTGCTCTCAGAATATCCAGAAACACTACCCAAATCTCTTTTTTCTCCCTGCTCCCAGCTCGGTGCTTATCTCTGTAGAAAGCTCCCCCATCCTACAGTCTGTCTCAATCCTCCAGCCACTTCTTCCAAACTGGTGCCCCAGGCAATGCGACTGACTTTCAGCTGGCCAGAGACTGGAGTTGACTGGACTTGGGATAATTAACTTTAGCATCATTGCTTTCAGCATCATGTGCCTGTGGGTCCAGTCCCCTGTGACTGCAGGAAGAAACCCTGTCTGACAAACCCTTCCAGAAATGGAGAAGCTTCGTTACCAAACTGGCTAAGTTCACATCCCGCACTCCTGCTACACAGAGGCTGCTCCAGAACTTCCTTCCTCTGATAGCTTGAGGTTTCCAGTTTATTGATGGCCAGTCTATATCTATTTGTTCTCTTCAACAGCTCTTCGCCATCGCAGCATAAACTCCCTTCCTCCCTGTGGGCTTAGAAAAAGCAACCATATCTCTGCTCAGCCACGCTTCCAGAGCTTTTTCTTTGACAGAAGCTCTTCATCTTCTTGATCACCCTTAACAGCCCATCTCTGAAGCTGTTCCAGCACAGGTTCATCCCTCTGCAGCTGCCTAACCAGAAAGAGCTACTGAAAGCCAGTATATCTACTGCAGGTGGAGCCGTGTCACATTTCTTTCTTTCTCCTCATATCATTAACCTTATTGTCTTCAAAACATGATTGAAATCTTCAATTATTTTGCTTCCATTTTAGTTTCAAACTGACAAGGTGGAGGAGGTCACTGCAGTGAACCATTGCAGGCTGCCTTCAATCCATAGGGCAGAAGTCCAGTCCCTGTTGTCCCACTCACCCACGCAAGACCAAAGCCTGAGGAGCTCTGGATACATCTGACCACACTGCAACCAGATGTCCTGTGTGGGGAATAAATCAGTCCTGAATAGGTGTTTTATACTGGCTCTTTATTCAGTCACACAGTCCCTACTGTTCCTGCTCAACACAACTTGTACACCCAATTCCTGCCTCTGGGGAATTGCACCAGTTAAATGAGACATTTCAGTTTCTTCCTAAACAGGCATCCCAGGGTAAAATGAGACAATAGATTGGGCCAGTTCTCCCACGTACAGGGAAATCAAACAGTGGGTTCACTGGGAAAGTAAAGGGCAAACCCAAGCACAGTATTGCAGCAATTTTTAAAGGTTCTATCCAGCAAAGTGTAAGCATGTGCTTAATGCTGAGCCCTGCATGTGAGTAATTATACTAAAGCATCTTTGAATTTCCACAGATGAGCCAACCACACGATGCTAGAGCAGGAGTCAGGCCACTTCCAGGAGCTAGAACATCCTGCATTATTGCCATGTTTTGCAGGTCTGGGACCACCTCTTTTCTTTTCATTTTTAATATAGCAAGTGTTAATGTATCAGGTGCTTCAAACTGCACCTCTAAAATATTCATTTTCCTGAATATTACATTTCTAGTCATATTATTTAAATGTATCAGGAAAGCTTCAACTAAATCTTTTAATCCCATTTGATCTACAAACAGAGCTGCAACATGACAGGTTGGATTAATGCATTTGGCATTTGTGAAATTATAAACCTCACACAGCAAACAGACGGCAACCGCTGCTGCTCTTTCCCTTCCACTTTTGTAACACCAGGCTAAACTCAAATAAACCCTTTCCTACATCTACATTTGATTGAAAGATAGACATGCAGGAAAGGGTGAAGTATCCTAAGTGATGGGCTCAGTGGGATATTGAATTTATGTCTACGCTTTGATGCTTCTGGGTTTCGTTTTCTGCTCCTGAGTGGAATTAATTCTGTTCCCCACAGGAGTCGATTTGGTAGTCTACATAAACCCCCCCATTTTATTGTTTTAAATCCAACTTTCAGGGAAAGGCAAGAGGTCAAGGGGAGACAGAAGGAATGAAAAGTGAAGAGGGGACCTTTTACAACCCAAATGCCATTAAGACCCTTTTTAATAGACTAAGCTCCATTTTGTCTGTCTGGGTTTCAAAAAGAGACAAGAGCTCTTTTAAAGGGGCCCCTGAATCCTCATTTCCAATTCCATGTTCTCCCTGACAACCCTTTACCTTGTGTTCTTGACAGTTACACCACTGACAGCATTACTTTTCCCCTTGTGCTCCCCAGCGAGAGCCAGAAAAGAGATGGCCGGTCGCCCTGCAGGGCCTGAGCCAACGCACCTGAACTCAACGGGGGAAAGACCCCCGTGGCTCCGACCCCACACTCCTGTGCCAGCCCTGGTGAAATGGGAGAGCTCTCCCAAATAGCCCCAAACCAAAAAAAATGCTTCCAGAGACACTCATCAGCATTCAGAGCAGCCGCCTCCCTGGCGTGGAGGACACTTCAAAGGGCGTAAAAGCAAAAGTATCTACAGAACAAAACAATGAAAGGGAACAAAATAGGTGGTTGCAGGTAGGGAGGAAGAAAAGGACGATGTTATAACCCAAAGGGCTTTGTCTGAGAGTTTGCTTCCTGACAGCCTGTGCCCAGCTCGCAACGTGACGTTGCTCCAGATTTTTCAGCGGTCTGAATGCTCAGCCAATGGTCAGTTATGAAATATAAATATCCAGGTATCCAGACACAGTAAAACCACTCCTCATGCAGTAACTCCACAAAACCTAAGCTAACCTCACTGACAAGGAGCTACTCCAGAGGTGCAAGCACGTGGTGTGATGGGATGTTTCACACATCAGTCCATTTTCTTACCAACATCATTCCAACAGACATGCCCCTGGACAACCTGAAGCACCCAGGGCTCACGCCAGAGAGATGCTGAGCCTCTTGGCCCCAGTACAATGTCCTTGCCCAACTCCACATCAATGGATCCACAGCAGAGACATTCCCCACCCTTCAAAAGCCAGGGCAGAGGTGCCCATAGAGCAATACCATGCCCAGGACCTCAAATCTGGGCCAAGTTCTCACCTCCTGAGAAGACCAGCTGTCAGTTTGAAAGTCTAGAAGGGAAGTTTGAAAACTAAGGTCCCAAATATAACCACTATTTATCTTTGGCTGAGTCTGCAGATAGTTTTGACACAAAACCTATGACCTGTACCAAGATCAAACTGCGCCTTCCCTTTGAAATCTGCTGTTCTGGTGAAATTTCATCAGCAGAGCCCACCTTTGGAGGAGCATAAATCCTCCTTCAGAAGCAGGGCCGACACCCTGGGGAGAGGCAGCAGGTCTATACGGGACCCAGCATCATGTGGGCATTGACTGATTGAACCTTCCTACCCCAGCGAGGATCTATCTATGGCCGTGGCACTCAGGGATGCTCATATTGAGCCCAAATTTGTTTAATCCTGGGGCCTTGGATAGCTTTAATGCGGTCCTACTTATAGCCCGCAATGTGCGAATGACTCTTTGCTATTCTGGCACTAATAGTGTCAAATGGCATTAATTAAAACAAATTGCTTATGAAACAGGCTGGATTCATCAACAATAAGTGAGGAGATATCTTTCTTTTTTTTTTTTTTTAGAATTTTAATGAATAAACAGCAATTCCTATTCATTATTTATCTACTTCTGAATTTTAATGAATAGTTCCCAGCGCTCATTAACAAATCTCTGTATTTATGGAAAACTGGCACTTCATAAATATCAAATTGTGCTATTTTATGTGCTGGTTTTATATAAATATAGAAATTCTGTAATTATCACTCGAACTGATCATTAAAATTCAAAAGCAGATAAATAAGCTGAAGCTTTCTGCCTTATTATTCAGATAAAACATCTCTCTTTTCTATTCTAAATTGTTCCCTGTCCCCCCATGTGTCACACCGTTTCCTCGGGGTGGCACACAGCCACCACTCACTTTGCAGGTAGCACCTTTCTGCTGTGTCACCTGGGGGTTCTGCTCTCTGAGAGCAGCGAGACACACTTTTGTTGGCAGCGGCTTTCTCCCAGCCCTGTCCATCTAGGTCACGAGATTCCTGGTTGGCATCCTCATCCTACACTGAGCCATCCTTTCCCCCCCTCCCCGTATTGACTTTTGTATTATCAACGCATAAACCATTAGCCATTTTACACAAATCCATGTGTGGAATGAAATCTGTGTCAAGTCCATAAAATCAAGTCCATAAAATCAAATTCCAACTTGCCATGCAATGTAAGCATATAGAGCTGCTTTTGTTAGAAACAGCTGGGAGGAAAACCCACCCGATCCAACCCAAACCAAAGCAAACCAACGCAATCCCCTCTTCAGCTGATCACACCCCTCCTTGGAGCACAGAACGAATCCTCATCTCAGTTGTGTAAGCAGAAAGCTGAAGCAACACCACTGCCGTCCCAGGTTTATATCACTTCGTTCCAGATCACCACTTGTCCCAGCATCATTTATCCATGTGAAGATAAAAAAGAGCACTAATTAAAGTAACACTTGAACCCCACACTGGTATCCTGCACTTCAGCTGCCTTCACTACAAGCTGTTTGAAACCAAATCCATAGCATAAGCCAAACACTTTGTAGATGTCTGGTGGTACTCCCACCCCACGGACAAGGAGCTGAGGTGATGAAGAAGGTAAGAGATGTGTCCAGGGTCACAGAGGGGTTCTGGCTCAGGGGCAGCACCGCGGTGCCTGCTCAAGGGGAAAAGCACATGGGTATTTAAAAGGCAGACAAAAAAGCGACTCTTAGGACAGAAAATGTATATGAACCTAAAAACTCAGGACATTCTAAAGATAGATACATTGTCAGGGCATTCCAGTAGTCATGTGGTGTTAGAGGTTATTCCCTTAAACATCAGCCCAATGAAAGCCATTGCATTTAAGGAAATGTGGAAAATGTGTATGTTTGCTGATTGCCCCAAGCCATGAAACCAAAGGCTGCACAGGCTTCACCTGTCTCTTTAGAGAAATCTGTACAATATTATCCCAGGGTTTTTTTTAGGTTATGCAAAATACTTGCCCCAGTGGCTGGAGGTAAGCGTGATAAGTGTTAAAAAAGTTAAACAAGATGTGATTAGTAAATGTAACAGCCACGGCTCCTAATTTGTTCAAAAATCCTCATGTCCCTGGAGTTTTGCATGCCAACGCACCTGTAGCGACACAGAGCACCAGTTCATTTATCCAGTTTGCCACTGGAAAATTCCTTTGCAGTCTCCTGACTAGGCTTAAATGGTCCATAATGGCTTAGTCCAAAACTTCTCTTGTGTGCTCACTGGTATTTATTTGTCCCCCAAGGCTAAATCAGACCAACACTGTTCCAAATTGCAGAGTCAACTGAGTCAACACTCCTTACATGACCTCTGAGAAGAAATGACACTTTTTTTTTTCCTTTTTTAATCCATTTTAACTGTAGGAGAGTGGAGTTTAGAGGAAGTGTTGAGTTTGATGTGTTTTAAGTCCAGCTTTCCCATAGCTTTTGCCATCACCAGTGTTTCACCTCATTTCTTCCCTGTGCTTTCCTTTGCTTTACATAAGCTTTGCCTCTTCTCTTGCACTGAAATTGTAACCATCCCAGAGCAGGAGTGTGTTTAGTCCATGCTGGCATGGCACCTTGCATGATGAGGCTCCACTTCATCACTGCAGGCCCAGAAATAAAGCTAAGGCAAAACGTAGGATGGATGAGCTCCCGTACTTCCCCAGAGCCGCTAAGGGCAGGCTGCAGAACGGGCTGGCCCGTCCCTGGGAGAAATCCCTGAAATCCCTGTGTACAAACCTCACCTCCCTGAATGACGCCTTTCCCGACAAGGAATGCTGCAATCAGCTGTTATCAAAGGAAAAAAAAAACCAAACCAACTTTTTTCTCTTACACACTTATTTCCCCCCTTATCTCTTTACTACTTTTTAACTCCAGCTCCACTTTTTCGGTCTGACCCTTTTTCTATTGTGCCGAGCATCTCCCCAGCCTGGCAGCTGCTATTCAGCCGGTCTGTGAGGCAGCCGAAGGCTGAAGGTTTCATTAGAGCAAAGCCCTCCTAATGTTGAGCATTGTGCATGGTTCAGCAGCACAGTCATTAATCCTCTCCCACTGCTCTCTGCCACCCCTGGGGGAGGTTCTCCTCCAGGAGCTATATCCCCTTGGCCTCTCATGTTGAGAGCCAGAAGCTCCTGCAATATTTTTGAATTTATTCTCACAGTTGCAGCAACAGAAACATTTGACTTTTCTGTCTAAATCAATACAGGGTTTCTTCCTCTTTTCATTTTTTTTAAAGGGCATATGCCTACACAACTGCTTCACTGCCAAGCTCTTCAAAAGCGCAAGCAGAAGAGAAGTTGGATCATTCTGGTTTTAATTTCAGTACGTCTTTCAATTGCCCATCTACAAGCAGGTCAGATTTGTACTTTTTGACCACATTTCCCCTCCATTCCAGGTTTGATGTTGACCTACTTTCCCATGCCATAATTCACTAATATCCCCCTCAGCATCCAGATAATAAAGTGAGAGGAAAAATCCAAATCCGACTTGCACCAAGCAATTATTTTCACGTCCATCTGTATTCGCTGTGTTAGTGCCAGGGTTTTGTTAATGCACAATAGAGGATAATGAGATCACTTTTTAATTCTCCATCTTCTCCCATCTGAAGCTCTGAAAGCACTGGGGAAAGACAAGAGCTGACATGGTTTACCAGGGTAGCGCTTCCAACAGCAGCGTGCCTCACAGTGATTACGGCCATGTGTTTACAGGAAGGTGCAAAAAATAAGGGGATAAATAAATAAATGAATGAAAATCCCTATGTTAAACATTTGACATGGTTTCAGTAATACCTCAGGCAATGTCTGCCTTTATGAATACCGAGCCTTTAAACGAAGTCCTCGGGTAACCCCAGACAAAAGCAGAAGCAGAGCTGGGGAGAGGGAGCAGGTTTGCAGAGACAGAGGGTTTATTTCTCAGCCAGCCTGAGCTGTACACATGAACACACAGCACCAAAAAACATGACACTAGAAAAAATCTCTGCTTCAGGACTGTCCCTGGGAGAAGGAAGGTCCAGACTCTCGCTGTCACCTAATGTATGAGTCACAGGGCACGATGTCCTCATCGGAGCTGGCTCCCCCTTCTATTTACTGCCAAACTGGGGCTCTGAAAGCGAGTTGTGCAAAACCAGTAATCCAACTGGGAAGCCAGCCCTGGCCTCCCCTTCCCGCACCCAGAGCTGTGCCAAGGCCCAGGCTGGCTACCATGGTGAGGGACTGCTAGGCCTGAGGGCCAGAAGAGACTGCAGTGACCATCCAGCGTGACTCCACACACACCATATGCCGTGAACATTTCACATCTGTGTTACACACCACACAGGGCTTCTGCAGGCTTGGACCCAACAAGCCCAGCTCTGTGGATCCTGGGTGTCTGCAGCTGATGAGAGGCCATACGGATGTTTAGTACATGTTGGAGCACAATAACGAAGACCTCAATATTAAACAATGATATCCGAAGGACACCAACACATGGGGAATGTAGCGTGCTAAGTAGTTTTCTTATTTTTCTGCCTTTTAGGGTTGTTATATTCCACAGCTGGCTGTCGTTCGCTCTCCCCAGTGATACACAACGCGATATCCTCACCATCTGCTGCATAGAAACCTCTCTCCAGTGCCCTTTCCAGGAGAAGATGGACCTGAGATCTTGCGTGGCCGTGGGGTTTGTCCTGTGCCTGTACCTGCCGTGGCCGGTTCAAGGGAGCCCCCTTTGCTGTCGAGAGAGGAAGCCGGGGAGGGCTGAGGTCTCGTGACCAGACCAAGAGATTGGGGGGAAATGGGTTTGGGTTTCAAACTCTAAAAGTTTGTGCAGCAAAGACTAACTAGGACTCAGTGTGACAAACTGAAGGACACACAGGCTGAAGGATGTACTGGCCACATTAGGAGTGACATCACCTCCTTGTGTCCAGTCACAAACATGGATTTTCTAAATGATCTCAGTCTGGCCAATACTAGAAGCCCTTGACGTAGAAGCAGAAGTTTTCCAAGATATACATGATAGATTTCAGCCAATAAAACTGCACTGCATTCAGAGAATCCCAAAATATGCATAACATAAGACAGAAATAATTAGATGAACTTTCAGATCAGATGCTTTATCATATTCTTGAAATAATACTCTTGATCTACAAAAAACATCACCACAGAAAGCTCTGAGTAAACAAAAGTGAAGCAACTCCGTTGCCCTCAGCAGAACTGGGACATCTGTTTACATCGGGATTGAACTCGGTGCACCCATTTTTACTGTTCTCAGAGTCCTGTTTGATAGAACTACTTCTACATCCTTGAACCTTTAGGAAATTCCCCAGAGGACAAATTCCAGGGGTAGGCAGAGAGACACTACTTCAGAGGGTTTCCCAAGCAACAAAAGAGTCAACAATACAGTGCCTCATCAAAATGAAATTATGAGAAGGAACTTTCAGACCAAAACACAGAGTTGTTTTCTTTAAAGCAGGAGGTATTTTTAAATTGCCAGGTTAGTACAAATGCAATATAGCCTGAGTTTGTAATAAAAGTTAATTTTTCACTGGTGAGCTGATTATGAGGTCTCCCGACATTATTTTTATACACAAGTATTAACTACGGGTTAATTGTATGCCATTGAATCCACTTGTAATTGTAGTCTCTATCAAGGTGACAATACAGTGCACGGTTGTTTCTGGTGTGTGTCTGCAAGCTCCACTGCTGGGAGAATTTTATTCTGGCCTCACAAATGCCTCTGAGAGTTTTAACTGACTGGACTCATTGCTGGATAACACTACTTTATACGGATATTTAATACAATAGTTTGGGCTGGAAGGGACCTTTAAAGGTCATCTAGTCCAACCTACCTGCAATGAGTAGGAACATCTTCAACTAGGTCAGGTTGCTCACAGCCCCATCCAACCTGACCTTGAAATTAACGTTTTTGGAAAAATTTTGAGTGCATGAGCAGTAAGAGAAGAAAAATTAGGAAAGAGTTATTAGAGCACACAAGTGTGATATGCACTTAGAAAATCTTTTAAATAGAATAAGTAGCGTCCTCCAGACATTTTTAACAAAAGAACAAACTCAGCTCCCAAATTAGAGTCCAAGTTCACAGCTAAAGTTGTTGTGTCTTAGCTTTGCAGTTTCAACCACATCTAAATACAGTCAAAGGTAACCTCCCACATGCTGGGAAAGGGCTGGGGGTTGAGGAGACCCATCCTCAGCTGTGTCCACAACCATGGCTGGACTGAAATCAGCGCAGCTCTGTGGCTTTTACCAGCTTTTCTGCGTGGGTCTGAACCCACCTCCTCCCAAGGCCAGCAAATGGCTGGGGCCAGCTAGAAGAAACAGCCTTGGCTTCTCCACAGCACTTAATTCTAACACGACCCCTTGGTCATAATTTGAAAGTAATACAGAATGCAGACAGGCAGCCAGCCCAAACACAGGATGGCCAGAGATGCCCCCTTGACTAGATGGAGTATTTAAAGAGAAACATTAAAAATTGACCACAGGAGCCAGAAACTCAAATCTCATTAACTGTGTCCACACTGTACTCGACCAGAATGGCTCTGGGGTCCTGGCACTTGACTCCTGGGCCAGCCCCTCCAGCAGCCTGTCCTCAGCTCGATTTCAGCTTGACTTTTTACAGCCTGTAAATCCCTTTTGCCCCGCAGCAAAGACAGAGCCCTCTGGGAAAGTCACTTTTTCTGTCTGACATGATGGCCATGAGGGAGATCAAACAGCCGGAGACTGCACAAGTGATGGGCTGTGCCAGTGAAACCTGTTTTCAGGATACCGTAACCAGTGGATACATCTTGGAAATGAGGTTTTTCCCTCAGGAACATAAATTACAACCCACCAGACTAACAGGATATATGTAGTAGGCAGAGAAATAGGTATAAAAATAAACTGAAGGCAGAGATGATCCACCACCACCAGGATATGGTTGTGCCTTGGTTGTAGCACCTTTACACATCCAAAGACACATGAACTGTAAAGCAATACAGATGCAGGATGAAGCTAATCTCAGGGAGAGTGTGAGCATCTCCAAGTGTCACGTTGGCCCCCACATCTATTTGCACATCTATTTGGAAACAGAAACCTTTATGGAAAGAGCTCCGTTTCAGCTCAAGCCTTGCAACAGCCATCCCAGGCAGGTGCAGATCTGCATTGAATCTCTGAAGTTTCTCCTAGGCTGGAAGTGGAGTAAGTTTGACAAATGCACAGACCTGCACAGGGACATGGCAGGAGGTGGAATCAGGGGCTATCAGCTGCTGCTGGGTCACTTGGGCACCCTCCTCACCACCCTCTGAAGGTCTGTGAGTGGCTTCATTGAGCTTATGGCTACTTTCTCACCTTTCTTCTCAGGAGCAACTGAATAGCTCGAGAATATTGTTAACTCTGTGCATAGGAAAACACAGCCTACTTAATGTCTGATTTTGCAGACCCAGGACATTTTGCTATTTCCGTAAATTTGGCAATTTTGCTGTCTGGTCACATTTTTTTCCCCCTATCAACCTGGACAGTGTTATTTGTTGCCCTGGAAGAAAATCACTGTTATATTAGCAGTACACAGCAGCAACAGTCCTAACATCTGACACAGCAGTAGTAAGTTCCTGACCCGACATTTAGAAGAGACTCCTTCTGACTCCAGTGTGCTTTGGAGTAAGCCCTGAAGACCTTCCCCATGCTTTACACCAGCAGCACTGCTTATGATCAGCACTTGACTCTTCATCTGCTGTGGCTCCTGGGGTCTTTTTATTCTTTCCGAGCATTCAGCTTACAGTCAAATGTCAGCTCCTCAAAAATAAGCGGTTGGCTTGTGGTTAAGGAATGGGAAGAAGGAGGATCAGTTAATTCCCAGCTTGACCACAGACATCCCAAGTGAGATTGGCCACATTTCTCAGAGTCTGGTTTATTCCAGAAGCACTAAACTCCCCTGAATTGCTACCTCGTGGAATTTTTATGTGCTTGGCAGACTTTAAATCAGGCCCTTAATGTCTCTGCTACCATCAACAGTAGGTTAGGGACAATCCTACTACTTTCCTTTCACTTTTTGTAAGCTGGAAGCTCATTAACAAGCACAATTCTCTTCTCTGAAGTGCTTGTACAGCACCCAGCACATGGGGCTCCAGCAAGCTTAACAGAGAAGCAAAAGAATGTCCAGGAGCACAGACCCTTCCTATGAGGGAATCAGAAGGGGATTCTCCCGCACCCTGGGAAGCTGCTCAGAATATGCCAGAGGAAAAAAACCACGATTATAATTCTCTCAAAAGCACTTGGAAGATTACACAGGCTGACTCATGGGCACATTTAATGGGTTTCTGGCGGAGTGATTGTACCTCCTCATTTGAACTGCTCAAAATGAAGGGAGAATTTTAGTCACACAGAAATTACATCAAAAGGAAAAGCCAGATGTTTTGTGAATCCCACCACTAATGAGCTACAAGTGCTGTTTTTTCCATTGTACAAGAAAATTATGAATTTTTAAACATATACAAAACAAATTGTTTGTGATTACATTAGACCTTCAAAAGAAAGTGGGAACATAAATTCCGAGATGAATAGCATAATATTGGATGCTTGCCTCACTGCTTGACTTCAATAACTTATCTCAATAAATCCCCCAGCAGAAAGCATCTTATGTACTTCAAGCCTGGAGAAGATGAGACGTGAATGCTGGAGGAATTACAAGACAGAGGGGCTTTCTTGCAACAGTGAACAAGCTGAAAATTACAAGGTAATGGAAACTCAGCGGGAGGCCCCCGTACCCTGCCATTAGCTAACTCCTACAATGATTGCTGCAGAAATCACTTAGGTTGTGTAAGCACCGTACACTGTTGCTGCACTTTGCATCTCTCTCCACCTAAGCACACAGACAATTTAATTAGGCAAGAGGAGATACCTGAGCAACAGGGACTTTGGCTCGCAGATGAAACAGAGCTGCCTCCCCGACCGAACAGCAGCCCTTTGTCCCAACACGACCGTCTGCCTGTCTCTTCTTTGCTGCACTTCCACACCGGCTGCACAGATCAGTTTATTAAAGCATTTACCATTTTTAAGCCAATATAGCCCCAATCTCCCCAAACCACACTACTACCGTGACTGTGGAGCTTGGGAAAATGAAGAATTAACAGCAGGAGAGTATTAGGCTTGAGTTGCTTAAAGGGCAATTACTGTCTGTCCCTCGTGCTTCTTACCATGGTCTCATCCCACAGAAACACTTGTTATTCCAGTCTTGCATAATAAGTCAGCTTCATATAAACATCCCTGTGCTGTGGCTCTTATTCTACCAACCAGGAGGTTAATGAGGGTAAGACACTTTTCCAGTATTAAAAGGGAAGAAGAAAACCAACCCAGCAGGTGCAATGTGGCATAACAGAGTGGGAAGTGCACTTAAAAGAAGGCACAAGAAATTGGGCAAGAAGAAAATGCTTTGTCCAAGAAGAAACGAAACAGTAAATCCTCTGCTGAGAAGTTTGGAACATAAAGGAGATACAGGGGAGCTGATATTGGGCTTTCCCCAGAAGCTGAGGAAGGAGAGAGCTAAACGGCTAAACATAGTAAACAGCTAATGGAGCATCACTTCATAATTAAAAATGACGCTGGTGCTGTGAGTGGCCGTACAATGCTGGCATGAGAAGACACAGTGCCAGGATTACAGCAGGGACCTTAGTTGTGGGCTCTGCACACTGCAAAAAGGCCCTCCAAGACAAGGGGCCACCAGCAGAACATCGCTGTCCCTCAAATTTTACTACTCTCTCCTCCCCTCCTTGACACTATCATTTCACAAAGTCATCAGCAACCTCTCCTCAACCCTGAGGGTCAAGGGCTGTTTGGTCTCAGAAAAGCCAAATGAATGAGATGCCCATGCCAGCCTGAATTTCCTGTTTCTTATCCCTCGTTATAAAGTTTAACCCCGCAAGACCCTGGACTTTGTACCACTGGCCAGGTCTGGCCCTACCTCAACGGAGTTTGAGAGATGGAGAAGACAGCTTCTCCTCCAGGGACCACAGTGGCCACAGCGAGTTTTCCTCATCATAGCAAAGAGGAAACGCAAGTTACAGGAGATCAAACCTGCAGCCTGATTTTTGATCTTAGGTGCTTAAAAGATAGACATCTATATCCATATTTAGTTACTTTCATGTCTGAGTGAAGCATTTTGGGGCATGACAGCAGAAAGCTTGACTCTGAGGAACTTCAAGCTAGATCTGTCTTGACACTCCTGATAACATTGCCTGATGTCCATCACAGCGTCCTCTGGAGAGAGGTCAGAACCAAGGCCAGACTGGGGCTGGTTTAAAGCAGGCCTTAATGGAAACCCTTGTGCTGCATGTGTAATTCTTTGGCTCTGTCTCAGCTCTCAAAGAGAGCTGGGAGTTATTTCATCAAAGGCAGTGCCCTGCACGGAAGCTCCTTCCACACCACCAGCATGCACCAGAACCACCAGCAGCTCCTTTGATACACGCTGCTTGCATTTAGACTCAACCCTCCTCCAGCGTCTTCCAATCAATTCTGTGCCAGGGTTTCTGAGATACCCTGGTATTTTCCAGTAGCTATGACAGAAAATACCAGCTGTATTGCAAATGGCACTGAAGCCACTAGATGACATTTATTCCTGTGCTGGGCTTCAAATTCAGTGGGACAGACTGTGGGGGAGTGTGTTCTGAGCAGGAGGAGGGATGGATTTCACCCTCTGTGTTTCAGAGATACTATCACGGTAGTGACTGTTACATTCCTGATATGAAATATGCAATTATAAAACCTTGTCTCTCACTTTATTCTAAAGCAATTGTTTCTCTAAAATCAGTAAGATACTGGATATTAACTGCTAAATATTCGTGCCTTTCTTCTGCATCCAGAGGAGAAGAAGTTTAGAAACATTGGTACTCTGCGTGTGAGAGCGAATCTCAGATCCCATAACCTGCCTTGGTTTCTATGGGTTTCATTTCAGGAGCTGGTTGAATTCTTAACTCAAATCAATAAAATGCATGGGTGCATTTCCACACTCATCCAGCTTTCCTGGACATGTTAGAAGATTGCCAAGCTTGCCTGATTCTAATTAAAAACAGTCCAGTGGGCAATCAATTTAACTTGAACCAACTTGTAATTACAACATTTGCTCTACAGCTCTACAAATAAAGGTGGCAAGGGAGGAGGGGCTTCTGTGGGATTTTTGTGGTGCTACCCTGAAGAACCTCAGAGCAAATCACCTGGGATAAGTTTTAGCGTGAGAACTGCATTGTTTTAAAATCATCTCAATACTAATTTATACAACAATAAAATGGAAGATGTGGGAAAGTAAAAAGTGTAGTATTCTCTATGAATCACCACTTACTCCACTCCTCCCACTGTCTGACCCAGTTACTTACGGATGAGCTGTCCTCTCTGGTTTCCAGTCTGGCTGCTCCTTTACCTGTGCAAGGTGTTTCCACAGGCAGATCTCTCAGTCCTGCTGCTGCTTCACCATTCCAAAGTCTAGTTTCATCCTCTTCTGCCTTTCCTCTTCCTCCATTGCTATTAAGGCTGTAACGAGGACAAGAAATACAATTGAATTCTTTGGTTTCATAACCACCCTTTTTATTTTTTATTGAAAGGATTCCTGAAGAGTTATCAAGCTGCTGTTCCACCAGCACCTCAGCTTGCATGGTCTGTGCGTGATTTAACCCAACATATAGACTGTTTTCTTCCCCATCTTGGCACTTTGTACAGCAAAGGAGCACTTGTAGCCTCAGCATAACGTTATGGCAAGACAACGTTTCCTGTGCAATGGAGGCCAGCTAAAGTGCTTCCTCTTCCCTATCACTGCATGATGCTAAATTCCATACCCCATCCCCAGCAGCAGAAATCCATTGACAATTTCTCCTAATTCAAGCTCTGTCAATTAAATGACGGCAAATAAACGACAACTTTAATAGCACTCCATAACTAAAATGACTCTGCAACAATTTTTGCTTTATTGCTCACTTGTGTCATATCAAGTATCACATAATTCTGAAAAATAGCCCCAGAAGGAGGAGAAAAAAAAAAGAAATAATGCAGGAAGGAAGCAAAACTAGTGAAAGAAGAGACCAGAATCTGCTGTTGGGTTTCTGTTGTTGGGTTTAGATAGTTCATCTCTTCTCGAAGGCTGGGCATAGTTCAATGCAACTGGCGAGGTGACCGGTAGATGTTTAGAGTGAAGCTGGTCTTTCACAGCAATTCACACTTCCATCTTTTGTGTGTAATGCCAAGACACTCAGCTATTGTCAGACACTTAGTCAATGTTGGGTTTTCAGAGAAAAAAATACACAGTTCAAACCTGTGATTTAATAATTTGAAGTACTGCATTGCCTCTGCTCCCCTGGAGCCAGCTGATGCATAGGAAAACCAAATTACTTACTGTTGACACTAACTTGTTTCGCTGAGGATTATTTGTTCTCAATGATCTTCGAGCAATGAAGAGTGTTAAACGCACACCACCGACCAAGAAATGCTTCTAATGATAGTTATTTGTCATACATTCTCTTACCACTGGATGTCTGCAGGATGGATGTGGGACCAGGCAAGAAACAGAACCACTGAACAATTTAGGCTGGAAGGGAGCTTTGGAGGTCTTTAGGCCAACCTCCTGCTCAACACTGTCCCAGTGAGATCACATTGCCAAGGACCTAGTCTGTGTTAAATATCTGCACTGATAGAGAACCCATAACCTCTCTGCTTGTGTCTGATCACCATCATAATGAAATTGTTTTCTTTATGTCTGGGAAGGTATATCCAAAAGGGTTATACATCTGGAAATGTTTCTTTACTCCTTTTTTCCTTATATCACTGCAATTTCCTGCACTGAAGACTGTGTTTGTCACCTCTTCTCCCAACAGAGGTAAAGCGAGAACCAAGCTGTGTGGAAACCTTTGACAGCATCAGTATTTTGCAATATTCTTTAATAACCAGGTCCTGTGCTCATACCCAGAGACGTGTTACCTCTTACCCGGATCTAAGCTCTAACTCTGAAGCTATTAAAGCTAATGAGAGTTTTCCCGTTAGCAATACTAATATCCCTTGATGTCAGTGACAATTTGTGAATGCTCAACATTTTTAAATTATTAAATAAGGACTCAGGTGAAATCATTACTAGCTGGGGTTTTGCTGGGCTATTGTATATGCTGCAGTAACTTGCACCGTCAACCAAATTCATGTTTTCACAAAAATAACAGGGTGAGGAAGGATCAGTGAATTTACTAGAATGCCCAAAGCACGTCAGCACAAGAGATGTGACAGTACAAGATCCGCTATCACCAGCTGGAGCATTGAGCTCAGAGGTGTGAAAGCAGCTCTGGCTGGTACTTTGCTTAGCGTTAAGTAGGAAGTCCTTTGGTTTCTCTCCCAATATTTGCTGCCATAGACCTCAAATATAATTCTGAGGCAGAAAGCACTCCACAGATGAGTCAGTTCCATTCGCCACAAAGGCAAACTGGTCTGCTTCATAATTGATTTTCCACAGACAATTGATTTAAACTTTTCAAACCCCTTGTGATGGTGGGATTAGATCTGAGCCTTCGCAGTGCCCTACAGTTTCAAGGGCGAGCTCTGAGCTACGTTTCTCTTTCACAGAGTTCTTCTTAATTGGACGAAGGGGACAGAGTTCAAGGGCAAGGCAACAGAAGGTGTTTTATTTAAACATAGCCCTAAAGTACCTGTAATGAGAAAGTGTGTCTCTCACTCCCAGGTATAAATGACAGGAGTGATGTTTCAATTCCATTTACTGCTCTTGGCGAGGTGGTTAACACAGAAACCTGAGGTATTTTACCCTATAGCATTAGTTCAAGGAAATGTGTTTATTATGAGTTCCATTATAATATACTTAGCACAGCCCCTTCAAGTGATGACTAGAGGTTTGTTTAGGAACTAATTCAGCACCAGCTGCAGTTAAAAAGAAGCTTTCACATGTCAGTGGAAACTGCATTGGATCTTTACAGGCTGGTACAGTTAATCAGTAATAGAGCTGAGGGAAAGCCATTAAACATTTTTACATGCAGCTTATTGGCATAAACAGCGTTACTTCTCCCAGTGCATGATTCTTTCCTGGAAGTTTTCCTCCTAGGATAGGTGGGAAATACCAAACCTCTGTGGCTGCCGTGTGAATATGGTTCCTTCTGACAGAAGTTTGGCATTCCAGACCCGGGAGTTCCTCACAGCCACTAGAACCATTTTCAGCCACATGGATGGTCAAGCAGAAGCAATAAGGAACCCTCCACCCATAGGTCCACCCAGCACAGCCATCCTTATTTTGTGAGGGGATGAAAAGACTAAAAGTTTACAGTGTTTCCACACCATTAAAAGATTCTCAAATCTAAAATCAAATACAGAAAACCTCAATTTACAGAATATTCTACTTTTCACTGTCCAATTGAGCACTCATCAATTCTGCTGTCCTCCAGTGGAGAGGAGCTACCATCCCCACAAGGCCTGGGTGCTTCCACTGGTGGTATTTACTGGCTGGACCAGAAAGGAGTACAGTTCACAGAGAAGATGTTTTAGAACGCTCTTTAGATCAGTTAATAATGTCTGAGGTTCTTGGGCTACGGAAAAGAAAAAAAAGGGGGATTGGGGATTTGATGCCCAGCAAAGCTGCCAATCACGTATGGTAATCACAGACTTTATAAATAAGCTATTTATGTTCTGAATACCATGTATAATTTAAAATGACCAGTACTGGATGGAATTTTCTGGATATAATTCAAATTTCTTAAAAATTGTATTATAAACTGGCTGGGAATCATTGCTATGACAGAAACTGAGGCAGCCAGATCTCTCAGGTAGATCTGCCCAGACCTACTCTACCAGGACACCATGGGAGGGCTTTAACAACCCCAGTGAGGTTTTCTTTAAATAGGAAACAGAACTAACAGCTTCTCTTTATACAATACTCAGGACTGTGTGGGTAAGATAAACGTTCCCACTGTGTTCCTGGGGGATGGATCTCTTTCCTTCAGGCTTGCTCTCAGAGTGATGCTCAGCAGCTCGCTGGCATGCAGACAACTGCGTGGCTGGGTATCTAGGAGGTCTTTCTGCTTGTCACTGCCCAGGCCTGGTGGTGTCCCCCAACCCTGTGGTCACCAGCTCCCTGCTGAACTCTGGGCTCTCCATGGGTCCTGGCCTAAAGGTCTCTCTCACAAACACCCCCAGTGCACTCTGGAAAGGAGTAGTCTCCCATCTCTCCCAAGGCTTGGACCTGACCCAGGAGGTCCCTTCTGGAAGGCAGATTATTATGATCAAGGAGATATAAACACAATCTTCTTTTCCTACTATCCCTTTTCCTTTCTCTGAATAACTCAGTCCCATTTCCCCGCAGCAGTCTGACCCACAACCCGTGGTCTTGCACTTCCAGGCCCACCAGGGAACATCTGCCATGGTGGCATCAGCAGGGCTGGGGGACTGTTCCTCAGACGGTTTCACAACTCCAGCAGTGACCCCAAGGCATTAATTCCCATCTACTGGGTTCACATTCCTCCTTCCTAAAGCACAAACTGCGGGAGCCAGTCTGACAATAATGTCTGAGCCCTAGACAATCTGCTGAGGATAAAGGCAAAGATAATTGCTATTGTCTCCCCCAACCTCATAACCATCCTGGGAAGAAACAGGCTCCCACTGCCTCCCCATACCATGTAAAATTGGCTGTTTATTTTTCTCCACAGAGACACTATTAAGTTATTCTGAATTAATAGATGAGCCAGTCAATAGAAAGGTTACTCCTTATGGCAGGCAGGCAGGACACCCAGCTGACAAGGTGTTTTTCACATTAGAACGGCAAGGTTTTTAATAGAGTGTAAATGTCTTTAATCACCCAGGCTAAACAGCACCGAGCACAAGTTCAAGGTGACTCCAACGGCTCCTATTCAAAATCTGCATTTTCATCTTCCTTAGATTAATTCGTATTTTAATTGCTCACATCACTGATTGAAGTGCCAGCAAAGGGAGCACTTTCGCTCCTTTGATCTCCTGCTTTCGCTCCTGAGAGGCAAGGTTGGACGTTGGGCAAACCTCCACAATGGCTCTGCTTCAGGGCCCAGCACGTGGCCCAAGCGTGGAACAGCTCAAATCACACAGCGTGAGTGGCACCAAGGCCTGAGGAACGGCTGCCTCACGTTTCTCCTGTTATCCCATACCTTTAATTGCTTGCACCACTACCAAAACAAGAGAGATTTCATCAATTTTATCAATATCTGAACCAGGAAGATATTCGGAGAATCCCTTTTTTTTTTTTTTTGCAATGAGCTTGGAAGTTCCCACCCCCAGGTCAGAGCCCTACAGATGGTCTGTAACACAACCTGTCCCCTGCCCCTTGCAATGGGTGGCCGTGGCCCTGTGTCTCCCACCCTTCCCATGGAGCTCAACCAAACAACTAACAAAATTCCTCTTCGTATACCAAGACCAGTTGGGAAGCCACTGCTTCACAAAGTGTACAAACAAGAAGGGCTGTGATAAAAGTAGATAACATCACAAGCAGGTTGGAGAAGGGACGACGAGCCCTTTTGTTCTTGCCACAGCACACCAGTGAGGAGCTTTCAAAGAAGTTGAAAGCAGAAACATTCAAAGCCAGCAAAAAGAAATATTTTTATACTGTGATTAGCCTACAGCACTCATTGCCAT
This sequence comes from Tringa tobata, assembly GCA_033628505.1. Classification (NCBI taxonomy): domain Eukaryota; kingdom Metazoa; phylum Chordata; class Aves; order Charadriiformes; family Scolopacidae; genus Tringa; species Tringa tobata. The sequence goes on from JAHREE010000436.1 coordinate 522,829, forward strand.
GGGATGTTCTTGAAGGAAAAGCAAAAAAGATTTGAAAAGGCATTGGAAATACATATGCCTATCGTGGCTGTCTGAAGTTGATGGCTGTCAAAATGGGGGAAGGGATCTTAATATTTTCTTTCATTGTAGGCTCCTGCGAGGCGTTTGTTCCTCATCTGTCTGTCGGGGGTTTCAGCACTTACAGTCTAAGGTATCTGGTCCTGATGCCTGTCAGAGAGAAGACCCTGAGCTAAAGCTGCTGCTGGTGCACCCGGCCTGGATGGTCCTCTGCTGCTGCTGAGCATTGATGTCAGTACCAGCTCATGCTGCTTAGCAGAAATACCAGCTGAACCATCTACAAAAAAAAAAAAAAAAACCAACAAAAACCAACCCAAACCCCTAAACATTGCATTCTTCACTCAGAAAAATTAAGTACAACTTTTTTTCCTCTTTTTTTTTCTTTCTGGTTGCCCAGGGAGTGTAGCATCTCTGAGGCGCTTCCACTGAGGGTGTGAGCACACCCCTTGGCAAGTGAAGCCTGATCATTTCTGAAAAATATATTCAGGGTTCAAAAGCCAACATTTCTGTGTTACCAGAGGAGGCTTTGCACAAAGCACTGTGTGCACGGTCTGCACATTTCAAAGCCCTGGAGAAGTTGTACATACGGGCAAGAGCACTCTCTCAGGCTCTAGACATGGGGACTGGAGTGGGGCCACAGTCTGTCCCTGCACTGGGGACAATTCTTCTGGTGAGGAGTTCCTGATGCCCCTGGGAATTACCTCTGCTGGCCATCCCTGACCTCCTTTCAGCTGGGATGAAGGTCTTTCACACCAGCCTGTCACCTTCCTCCCTGCCAGACCCGTTTGCCCAACTTCAGATTTGCACTTCCTCCTTTAATTTGATTAGTGACAGCTGCTATTATCTGAGGAAATCTAAATTGCCTCTTCCTGTGCTAATGAATCACTGTACTATGTGTGTGGGGATTAGAGAACAAGATGGATTTATTAATACGCTTCTAATTAAAGGGCCAGTTCCACTGTTCCAGTGGCTTTCGGTGAAGGGGTTGTAGCAGGTTTTGGAGGTGAAGAGGAGAGCCACGGGTTGTCAATTCTAATTACAAGCCACACTTGTACCTATATATCTTGTCAGACTGCAACTAGTGAGCGGAGATACTAATTTAGGTGCCCAGAACAGGGCAGCCCTATCAATGGGGATGTCACATTAAACTCTCCTGTCTGCAGGAACCAGTTCAGGTCTGGCACGGTGCTGCTGAGGCTGCACCGCCTGTTCCAGCAGCCAGAATGACTTTAAACCACCGACTGCCTGGAGGTGGGAGGATGTGCCAGGGAAAGGGTCATCCTAAATTGACTTCTCTCTTGCACTCCTTCTTAAGCATCCTTTATTATCTGTCAGATAATAAATCACAGCTATCTGTCTGATTAGATTTTGGGTCTGACTGAGGCAAACCGCTCTTATCTAAGATTTTAAAGTTACAATTGCTCAGGCTTCTATCATGAGAGACTTTAATGATTCTGTTTTCAAGGTAACTGGGCACTTAAAAAATCACCAGTCAGTTTGTAAAATGCTAGTGAAGGATTTTGTAAACTAAGCCTAATTACAGCAACAACAGACTTGTTTGCAAGAAGATGTGATCTGAATAATGATGCCCCAAAGAGTTACTCTCATTGAGTCTGCTGGGGAGCATGCAAATTAAAAAAACATGCTTGTACATATTCTTCTTATCTCATGCCTGATGCCAGAGATGGTTCCCAGCCTCCCTTTACAAAATATTAACAGAGCAACACATTTCCTGCTGTACAGCAGAGAGGTGGGACTGGTCAGAAATGGCCCTGCACTGTCCTCACAACCACAGCCCAAGCCAGCACCCTGAAACCCACTGATGAAAAGCCCAGGGAAAAAGAATGTCCAAATCTCATGTCTCACTCCCAAACCAGGCCCTGGTTTTGGAGAGGAGAATGTCTAATCTGGTGTGGCCATTCTTACACAATTGATTTTATGTGGGGAATCTTAACTTCACCATGGGATGGGCCAACAAGGAACTCTAATAGAGGGAACTTCCTCTAATAGGGGAAGATCTTTCTCCTTGGACCCACCTTTTATTCTAATTCTTTTGGCCCTGATTTACCTAAATATGGATGCAGTATCAGTAGGATTAAGACAGAATATGTGGTGAACAAAGCACACCCAGAAAGATGAGGTGCTCAGCTGTCCTAAGATGTTCACCACAGCCTTAACTGTTCAGAAGAGCAATATTAACACTTAAGGCCATACCATTTGTGTGGGGAGGCTTAGTTGGCTGAGCAGTGTGAATTTATATACTGGTAATTCTGACCCACTGAAATCACCAGAAATTTCTTCATGGACTTCGTCTCTGGCTTTGGATCAGACCCTGATCCTCAGCAGATGCAAATCCCCACCTCTTCACCAGAGCTATACCCAGTTAGGTCAGCTCACGCTCCTGCCCTCTCTCTCTGTAGTAATTCAACAAGCATAATTACCTACAAAAGCATTCTGCTGTCAACAGTCTTCTCTTCTCAAATGAACTATTTTCACTGTGTTCCCAGGTTCTATATCTTCTCTACTAACAGCGTACTCTAGGTGGATTATCCGTCACCATAAAATCATTCATTCTTTCAGATACAGTTAATTTTAATGAGGCTGGCATGGACTAACAAGCCATTGATTCACATTTACGGATACAGTAAACAACTCTTGATTTCTTTCAATCTCTACACTTGAGCGTGCTAAATAGATTTAGCCAGCGCTGCACGCTGGACACATGCCCACCTTATTGCTGGGAGATACCCAAACATTCCCTGCAAGGTTATCACTGCACTTTGCTGCAGAGGAAGAGAAACTAAGAACGTATTGGTATGAACAGAACTGCAGGATAACTTGATTTCCTGTAGTCATTTCAAATAAATGAACAAGATTTGGGTTTCAGTTATCACTTTGTAAAGCTCACTCATAGCTCCAGGAATAGCCTAAAGAAGCAAAAACGCTTTTCATTGTGGATTCTCTCTTTCATTGGGAGGTTAAAAGATTAGGTGTACCCAGGCTGCTGTTATAATGGAGGAAGAGACAGTTTCCAGCTTGACCCCAGCTGATTTTGCTGTTGGGGAGCTCACTCCTGTGCTGAGCAGTAGCTCACATTGACAGCAGCAGAACCGGATGGAGAATCCCAAGCCCCAAATTGCTATTCAAAACATAAAAAGAAAAAAAAAAATATCTTCAAACACTTCTGAGCTACCTGGCCCAAAACTCTGTGCTCCACACTCCTTTCATCCAGATGCCTGAATTTAGCCTGTATGAATCACCCGATGATAAATCCCTACCCAGACTCGATATATAAATTACATGTTTTTCAGCATGTGAAGAGGGCAAGTCCCGAGATTAGAAGCTAACCTGGGACTCAAAGCACAAGTGACCCAGTCAGTCTTGTATTACAGGGCCAGAAGGGTCTTCAAGACAACAGATAATCTCTCCCTTTACTTATTTGCCTGTATCCTGCTGTTGTGTTTCAGAGACACTCACTCGGCCTGGCTGTGGGGCCTCCCAAGGCCATCTGTCCCAGTCCTCACCATATATTTCATGAGAAGCTTTTCAGAGCAGACAACCTGAACCCTGGCTGCAGTATAAAGCCTAAATGTCCTTGTTCTATCTACTGCAGATAACAAGGACAAATTACTCTCTTTTTAGGTGTTTTGAAGATGCCTCCTCTCCCGTCAGCCCTGCTCTGTTGTTAGTACGTTCCTTTGGCTTCTGCTCTCCAAGTAACAATATGGGAGGAGAGCACTGTGCCTCCCTCCCTCAGAGGGACAAACACATTGAGAAGATTATGAGTTTCAGATACTACTGTAGGCAGTGTGAGTTTTTTCAAGGTACTTTTGAAGTGATGGATAACATTGTCAGCTGTAAGTTTAGCTCAAGCACTGGAAAACAAGAGCATTTCCCTCTCAACAAATTCAAGTGCTCTTCTCTATCGCTCTACAGTCACCACAGAAAGCCACCACGCCACGCGCTAAGTGACTGCTACAGTGTTCCACCATCTTCAGATAAAGCCAGATTATGAAACTAAGTAACAGGAAACTTCTAGGAGAACATGCTGCTTGATTGTACATATTCTATGGGTTCTTAGGTGCTAGATTGAGAGGACCAAGCAGCAGGCAGGCCTTGTGCCTGAGGCTCGACTATATGCAGAGTGGCCACCAACACACAGGTGGTATGGGAGGCTCCTCTTGCGTGGATCAGGTGCTGGATCAGGCCCAAGTAACAGAGGAGCTACAGTTCCTGCCTTCTGTCAACACACGTGTAATTCTGACATAGAATCGTAGAATGGTTCGGGTTGGAGGGGACCTTAAAGATCATCCAATTCCAACCCCCCTGCCCTGGGCAGGGACACCTCCCACCACACCAGGTTGCTCAAAGTCCCCATCCAACCTGGCCTTGAACCCCTCCAGGGATGGGGCAGCCACAGCTTCTCTGGGCAACCTGGGCCAGGCTCTCACCTCCCTCACAGCAAAGAATTTCTTCCTGAGATCTCATCTCAATCTCCCCTCTTTCAGGTTAAAACTGTTCCCCCTCATCCTATGGCTCTCCTCCCTGATCAAGAGTCCCTCCCTATCTCTCCTGTATACAACACAAACAACAATTTCTCCTTTGCCTAATTAAGAGATGTTAATTTAAGTGTGGTTTTCAGTCTTTGCTTAAGAAACACAATTCCTTCTGCTTTCACAGCATAAAATAAAAATCTCACATAAGTTCCAAAGATGGTGCCTTGTGTTTAGGGTCACTAAACAAACAAGCTGGCTTTGACTTCCTGGGATTCACAGACCATAAAAATCTGCTGCTCCTGATGGTCTTAGAAGACAAATTCTCGAGTGGCAGGAGACCATCTACTACACAGGGCTTTAGCTCCTGCTCCCATCTCCAGCAGCGAGTGGATGTTTGCACAGATCAGACAAAACTAAGGTTTTAGGCATTTCAGCAATTTAGATGTCCATGTTTTCAGAAGGTGGAGAGCAAGAAAACGGATGCTCAGCTCTTTTTTAAGCATTTAAGTGAAGCACTTCAATTAGAGCAACACAGCTCTCCATATAACCTACCAAGTAAGCAGAACATGCTAGGGTCTGGCCTGTCCTCCTCCTCCCCCAGGCTCTAGAGGCATCTCCACGAGAGCCATGTTCCTGATGTTCTGAGTAGGACAAACCTGGCTGTAACTGAGTCTTAAAACAACCTGGGGGATGTGTCTCCTTTCCCCAAATCCATTAAGTTCCAAGGGAAGAGGAATTACTACAAGGACTATGTCTTCTACTCAGCTTGAGAATACGTCCAGCAAAGGTAAGCAGCTGTCACATGTGATACATGGGTGTGTAAAACAAGGCTTCAAGAGACATTTGGGAAGCATTCGAAAGGACACAAGCCCAGAGAGAGAGTCTCTAGTTCCCTCTTCCTTACTCCTTTATGCCGCAAGGCATGCAGAGAAGGGGAGAAAATAAGGATGCTTCTATGTTCAATGAGGAGCGAACACAGAGTAAATATGGAGTGAGAACTCAACAGAGCTGTCACAAGAGCTACGGATACACATAACCCCTGTCTGGGGCAGTTTGGGGATGCCCTAAGACCAGCCCAGCAGTACCAGGGGGGTGCTGAGCCCCAGGCTCCCTCCCTGGGGCGTGCACAGGAGGGACCTGCCAGGGCAACATCCTGCACTCTTAAAATCAGCTCCTTTATCAACATTTACCACAGCAAAACCAACAAAATGAAGGAAAACAGGAAGAGAGACTACTTTACATTCAGAGCTCCAATAAACCAACACCATAGAATATATCACTATCAGAGGGTAAGTAAAGGGAAGAAGAAGGTAAACCTTGGTATTATTAAATGCAAAACATAAAAACATTTAAAGTGACACCTTCCTGAAGAGAGCTTTTAAATTATTCACAGTCAATGCAATACAATCCACAGCTAATTACAGTCTATACATGCAAATGAAAGTAATGATAATCATAATTACTTTGCACTTATATACTGTAGCAATTTTCATCTGAAGACCTCAAAGTCTTTATAAACATTAATTAATCCTCCCATCACCCTGGCGTGCTAGGTAACTGTTACCATAATTCTCATTTCAGAGACAGGTAAACTGGGGTTCACAGAGGTGAAGTGATTTGCCCATTGTTAGATTTGGGTGCCTCCGGTGGGATCAGAAGGGTTGCCGATGTCCCATCAGAGGGTGGCTATTACCCACTGGGGCTGCCCAGTTACTGGTATTGGGGCTAAAAGTGGAGAGTGGTGCCTTATATTTGAGACAGGGCAGGCGAAGGGAAGATTCTTGAGCTGAGGAACAGGAGTTTGACAAAAAAACACTTCACTTATATTACAAAAGACAGCATTATATTTATAGTGCACCACACTGCAGTAGTTCCACTGCTGAGATCCATACACTGACCCTAAAAGCGCTGACACTGATTTTTAAGGTTTGATTTTGCCTTCTGTAGAGTTGTTTTATTTTGTTCTTTTGTTTCTTCAAAGAAAATTCTATCATAAAACTCTGACCAGGAGACAGGTTTGCAGAGGAAACAGCAAATACCAGAATCACTGCTGTTACCAGACCTTTTATTTTGACTTCAAAAATGCTAAGCGAGAGGATATGGTCCATTGCTGGGAAACAGGGCTGAAATTACAAGTTTTTGGTACATTGGCTCAGATTAACCCAACCAAGTCATTCCTGTGCCTTCTGCTTTCTGTACCCAGGCTCTAGGCTCTCAAGACAGCTTCACCACCAGATAAAGCACAGAATTAAGGCAATCTGGGCTGGATGCATCCAGCAGGCAGACCCCCATGGGCTCCACAAGTTCAGTATCTATCTCCCACTGACACCCCATTACATTTTGAGACTCTGGAGGAAGAAACATTTATACCGTGCTTCCGCAGCACCTGCCATGGGGCAACAGTGAAGCAACCTGATAGGTGCTATCACAATAAAAGTAATTGGTCTAATACAACACAGAACCCCCCTGGACACGTTGCTGGTTCTTTCTTGGGCTAATGATCTGAGTCACGGGATGCAAAAGACAAATGGGCTTGAGAAATCCCCTCAGCAGAATATCTGACAGCCCAAAAGACAACAGAATGTAACTTCAAACTCCCTTCACCTGTAATTACTTCTCTGGATTTGCATCCCGTGGCTCAGAAAATGCACTCAGATTTTCTCCTTACCCACATTTCTAAAGGCCGTTGTGTGTTAATCATTGTCTGGTACCATAAAACGCAACAGCCATCAATATCAACTCTGCCAACTTAACAGACTCTTGTAATGGGTACATTTCTATAGACCTACACAATAAGACTAATTGCATGGGCTTGCTGTAAAAGCCAGAGGTCGTTTGATTACTAGCTGTTTTGTACCATGAAAGTGCACATTAATTATTTAAAAGATGGACTTATAATTATTGTAAGCTCTAAGTAATTACCTATAATTTTGGCAAGTGTTAGAAAAACTGATAGTCTAGCAAATTCAGGTTTTAGTCATTAGTAAGCTCATAATTACATTTAAATTGCAAAATGAGAATTATGCAATTTATCTCCCCAATAATGCATAAACATTACAGTGATTGTAGGTTTTAATGGACTATATTATTACTATAAAAAGCAGAGCAGTGATGGGCAGTGAGGGGCAATTTGAGTTCATTGCTGTTATTTTACAGTATAATTGCTTATCAGTGACTGCACTGTGATGGTTCTTCTCCTTGATTAACACGGGACAAGTCCATTCTACCCATCAGACTGTACTGGAAAATAACAAAACTTACTAAAGAGTCACTAAAAAGAAGTGATTAATTTTATACCAATACTGGACTAATTGCTGTAGGTAAACAATCTAGAAATCATGTATTTACTCTTCTCTCTTCCTTAGGAAATGCAGAATTCCCAAGTCATAGGAATGCTGTTCTGGGTAGGACTGCTTTTTCATTCCAGCTTTTCCAGATCTGCTCCACACACTCCTCATCTGGCCTGAGGCTGCTTAGTGCTACCACACCACCTTGAATGAGCAAGAGTGAATAAATACTGCCACCAAGTTATACATACACAAGAGGATTTTTCAAAAGCTGCTGTTCCAGAGCAGTCTGTACCTGTCTTATCTCCCAGCACGTCAACGGCAAAATACATCTCAGGATGAGAAAAGCAGGATAACAATTAGATACAGCTTTCCAGACAACAGCTTCTTTGGAACAGTACATTTTGTTCAGCATCATTCCATAAAGAGGTACTTTATAATAATGATAAAAGCATCCAAACTGATCAAGTATCCACGGATGTGTATGCTCTGATGCTCACAGACCACCATCTGCCCCCCCTTCAGCTGCAGGTGTTGCAGGTGTTCACAAAAGAGTTAATTCCTGCTCAGCGAGATCCCCAAAGTCTTCAGAACAGTGGCAGGAGAGAGTAAACAGGAGAAAAGAAGTGAGACCTGTCTGTGGCTCAGACACATTCAACTGGAGCATGGGACAGCAGTTTCCAGAGCACACAGTGATGTCCTAACAGCACTCCCACTGACCTCAAAGGAAATTTTACCATATACAGTCACAAGGGCAGTACATTTGTTGCAATTTAACAATGCCACTACTCCCTCCGTTTTAGAATCATAGAATGGTTTGGGTTGGAAGGGACCTTAAAGATCATCAAGTTCCAACCCCCTGCCCTGGGCAGGGACACCTCCCACCAGACCAGGTTGCTCCAAGTCCCTGTCCAGCCTGGCCTTGAACCCCTCCAGGGATGGGGCATTAGGTGAAGTGATTTCTCAGTGCAACGGTGTCAGTCACACAAGACCAAGGGGCAATACTGGAGAACAGATTAAAACAGAAATGTAGGACATTTTATCCAGCTGAAAATGACTGCAATTAATCCACTTTACAAACTAGGTGAGGGAGTCGGGTTTATATCCAAAACACAGTATTTTCAGCCAACAGCACTTCTCACTACAGCCAAACAGTGCTATTGGAGTTCAATACTGCCTGAAAAGGCAACACCAACTGCTGTGATTCACTCATGCAATTTCCTTATGGATTTCCACCTTCCCTGTTACAACAACTTCTCAGAAATTTGACCCCAGAGATTGGTAGAGGCGAAGACCGTGCCATTTCCCTTGAAATCAGGACCTGCCCATGCAGTTCATCATTTCATGATTTTAGTGGGACTCTTGTCTACAACAGTCCCTCTTACTCATGGAAAACTTGTCTCCTTATGGTGTAAGGAGGAACGAAACACTGGGACTGTACTTCCAGGCTTGACTGCAGTGAGGTGCTGTCACACTGGGTGCACCTTCATAGCTGGAGTCCTGCCAGTACAACCAGCTTGGTCTGACACCAGGGAAATTTAAGACCTGCTTTTTATTGTTATTTTACAAGCCCTTATACAGTGTTTGTTTAAAATGATGTGCTGGGTGATTTAGTGGTGTTTGCTGAAATGATGAAAGCCAGTGCCTGGTGTGCTGTACTGTGTGACTGTTGTCTTCTCCTGGAGATGAGGGATTACTTTTCACGGGAGTTTCCCAAACGGCAGCAGCAGCTTTAGCTTTTGGGGCACCGGATCTGCTCAGGAATTCCAGAAATTAAATCCAAGGGAAATGAACGTGCCTTTAGCCCAGCTCCAGATGCCATTTAGCAGAGCAGCTCCTCCGGACGATGGATGGCAGGCAGCTGCCCCCTGCAGTGCTGGATGCAGCAGGGACCCAGGGCAGCGGTGGCAGAGCCCACACCTCGGTGAGCAGGTCAGTAACACCAGCAGTGCTGTAAGAGCCATTCCAAGAGCACGCCGGGAGCTTGCCCCTACACCACTAATGTCAGCGAGGGGTTTGTTACTCGCTTCCAGGAGCACAGGGTCAGGCTTTTATTAGCTCTACATTTGAAGGCCGCGGTCAGATCGTTTCTGGTGTCAATGCTGAGGCTGACCCCCGCTCCCCTCTCCGTGAGCCGTGGCATGAAGGGGCTTCTGCCTGGACAGCTTTGTTGAATCAGGCAGATGGGGCTGGTGGGTATGTCTCTATAACAGTGAGAACCAAAGTCTGCCCCAGAGGGCAGACAGGAAAAGACAGAATTACTTTTTGTCAAGTGATAGGCTCTAGCTTCCTTAAGAGCAATTCAGGATCACCCCTTGGAACTCAAAAGCTGATGAAATTCCTGCCCTGTATAACTTCCAAGCTGCTACAGGGTGAAAGAATTGGAAATAACAGGACCTTAGGAACTTCCATGCTGCTCAAGACATCTAATCCAAACCCTTCTCTCTGCCAATGCCCAGTATCAGGTGCTTCAGTGGAGACGCACTAAGTCTTACAGGAGGTAAACAAGGGATAATGTTACCCCACAACATCTACTCCAGGCTTCAGCCTAATCCCCAGATATATAATAGCAGAGTTTCACCTATACACTTGAGGATGAGAATTTATATCCCTTCCAAGCCTCTTTATTAAGTAGCTTAATTCTGCAATCAAAACATTCAATGCCTCTTTGCACCTCCCCACATTCTGGCCGTTTGTAGGAACTGCCACGTTATATTACAGACACACAACACCAAGGCTTTAAAAAAAACCCTTCCTTTCTCTAGAACGCAGTCTTTGCCCTCTGGTTCAAAGGTGTGCCTGGACACAGGTCAGTAAGCAGAAGGCAGCTTAAGAGAAACAACTTCTCAGCCAGTGCACATTTGTTCTTGGATGATGACAGCGATGGCTACGTGGGAACACAGGACCACTGGGCTGGCAGAGACTGATGGGTCACCCAGTCTGTGCCCTGATACCAGAGGCCACTACATCACATCATCTCCTTCACACACGTTTCAAGCTATGTCTCTTACAGACTGTACTTTTGCTCCTGTTATTTTGCTATGAATGCTGCTCTGTTCTAGAATCCTGTTGCTTTAATGGTTAAATGCTGACTTATTTCCAGCCTGAGTTAAAGCATGATTAACATATACCTTTTGCTCTTAACCAGTACGATCCCCTCTCTCCTTCTATGCTCTCCACACCCCTATGATATTTTTAGGGAGCAATCACATCATCTCCTGGGTCTGTGATTTGCTAGACTAAACGAGCCAAACTCTTCAAGTACTCTCTCTTACAGTCGGTTCCACTTTCCCTTGATCATTCGGCTCAAGTTCACCTTTCCTGGCTGTGACTCGCTGGAGCAGTCCTGCCTTAGACACACAGCTCCCACAGGTACTTACTGTCCCTTTGAAGAAGGCCTTCATCTGACAAACCCCAACATCACATTGCCATTTCCATAGCTGTGGCACACAGGTGCTTCCCACGATCAGCTAAAACAAAAGGAAATTTGCCTCATTTGTTTCTAACTGATGTCTGTTAATCTAACAGGAAAAATTCTTGCTATTAGTCCAAGCATGTAACCTCTCACTTCATATTTTTAAATTGTAGCAACTAACATTGCAAGCTATTTAAGACCTTATCGGTGTGATAAAGCTGCTTCTTCCGTCAAAAAATTGGGAGAAAAGAATAGAATTGTTTTGTTACAACTGCCGTGAGCCTAGCTGCTCAAACTCTTTCTACATGTTTGGCTCACACAGCCGCAAGCTACCCAGGCTCTGCCAACCTTCTCACTGTTGGCCTTGAATGAACAGAAGAGCTGCTCTCCAAAGTTTGTCAGTGGGAAGGAAAGAGACATGGAGCCCTGACTTGGCTCATCTCAAGTGAGCTCCTCAAGACTCCAGGGAGTATGTAAAATACAGAAATAGAGCCTCCCAGCCCATTCTGCATGTGGCTTATGATGAGAAAAGTCAAAACTTTGTCCCACCAGCACTCCAGAGTGTAACTGCCCATCAGGTAGGTCTGGAAAGTATTGCTGCCCCCAAAGTCACCATCCCTCCTTTGGTGGGCAATGAGCTCAGCTAGTCCTACCTCCTGAAGGTTCTTCAGTTATGTGTACCACCCAGTGCCTTCCAGAGGAGATTGTACAGGAAGCCTGGAGCAAGAGCACTCACAGAACCTTTATCACAGATACCCAAAGCTCGATAGGCCCAACTCCAGTCTCGGTAACTCTCAGTCCTAGAAACCCCAACACACAATTACTTTGAACTTACTTCTGTTCTTGCTGATGTCCAGGGAAACATTTTGTAAGCAGCATTTGTATCCTGGAAGGCTCTTTCTTTGGTTTCACAGGCACAGCAGCAGTGCCCAGTGGCAGAGCTCTGGATACCAGAATGTACTAACAACAGATGGGTTTTTAGGGAGAGAGTCCCTGTCTGAACAGGGCAGTAATGCCTGTGGGAGCACATAAGGTGTCTGCCTGTGCAAAAGCCACCAGTGACACTGCTGCCAGAGAGGCTGGGCTACCATGGGACTGGAGGGAACAGCTCTAAAATCCCCATCACCAGGTTTTACAGATCCCTCTCCAGCCTGCCTGGGTCTGAGAAAAGGCAGCTGAGCCTCATTAGTGAATCAGCCAAGCAGGACAGGTAGCCTCAGGTTACACTAACGAGCCAATTAAGAGGACTTATAAAGGAAACCTGGCTGAGTAACAAGGGAGGAGAAAGCCTGGCAGCACTGGTTGGGGAGGCAGAGCTGTGCAGTTGAAGATGGGCTGCTGCATAATTACCAAAGCTTTTTGCATTGTGCCATTGGGGGAAGGGTAGCCTTAAAAGATTAAAGATGGTTGATTTGGGGCTGTGATGTTGTTAATTTGTCTCATCAGAGTCTGAAGTAAACCAAATAGCAATAAATAATGATATTCTTGCTCTCCCTGTTGGCCTTACCTGCCAAGATATCTTAGGGAATTTTGGAGGCCCTGCTTGACATAACACCCCTGCTCCCCGTGTCCCATGATCCTGCCAACACCCTTGAGGCCTTCTGAGGAACCTGGATGGGAAGGTTGCAGGAACCAGACGTTAAGTACAAGGTTGTTGCACAGTCAGCTCAGGCAGATTCTCACTTAAGGGCTGCAAGAGTCCTCTCCTCCTCAATTCTGCACGTCCCACATACCTGACTGGCCTGACCTGGGGCCTGCAAGTCATCATCAGGAGTTGTGTCTGGGGTGGTGGACGAGTCAGAATTCACCACAGTCAGGTGGCGAGATCAGAATAAATAGAATACTTCAAAGCGCTTGTCATTTTCCTGGAGGAAAACATTCTTCAGTCACCTCAAATTCTAGGATGGTTGCTTTGCATTGCATAAAAAGGTGAAGTTTCATTTTTTTTAATTGTGCCAGAGATGTGCAGCTCACAGGAAGACCTGTGGTATCCTGACAACCCAGAGGCTGATGGAGAACAACTTGATCATACAGCAGTTCACAGTAACCAGAGAAAAAAAATACACCCAGTGTTTAACCGAAAACAAATTCTAACCCAAATCAGCCCAAATTCTCCTCTGAGGGTAGGAATCAAAATCATGACACCAAACAACCTTTTCAATTTCATCCAGTCACAAATCTGTCATGACAGTAGATCACAGACAACAATCTGGGGGGCAGAGGGGTGTTGGGCTTTTTAGTTTGGGCTTGAAGTAACTTAATGAGCGTACAAACTGAACTCTTTGTCAACCTGTTTGCAACTTATGCCTAAAGCTATTTTTGATGTCTTCAAGGATCCATTACAAACCAGAAAGCCCAGATCAATCCACTGAGATGAAATACTCTTGGGTTGGTTAATTTCCTACAAGTTCCCTCCAAATCTATGCAGTGGATCTTTGGGCAAGAGTTAGGGCACGTTTTATGCACGAAGTCCAATGTCCCGTTTCATCCACTGGCCAATATCCAGTGCTCCTGAGTAATTCCTTCTGCACAAGCACTACTGGAGTCTGGTAAGCAAAAACGGTCCATAAAACCACACAATTCTTTTACAGCCATATGAGAAGAACCCAGAGAGCTCTGAGTTAAAGTCCCCAGCACCCTGCTAGCGTTAGACAAATAATAATAATAATAGCTGCTTTCACCAAGGTGCCTCACCTGGAAAGAATCCCAGCTTAATCTGATGGAACAAAGCTGCCTACAGGAGGAACAAACACAAATTGGTCCTGCGACACCTGACTGAGCATCAAAATGCATATTCCATCCAGATGGCTATCTTTTGAGACCGCAACCCACAATGGCAAACAGCAGAAATCAGATCAACATGCCTGGATACAGCCAGAGAAATGGAGCAGCTTCACTTTTCAAGTGCAAGACAAGCAAGCCATAAGCTCTCACTTCATAGCTTTTTTTTCAATAAAGAACACAGATAGTCTTTGCTCATTTAAACAGATGGATACCACTCCTACAGAGGAAAGAACACGCACTGCCCTTTGTAGCTGAATCAAAGCAAAGCTGAATGGATGAAATAGGACCTGTCAGGCACAAAGTATTACTGGGCAAAGACAACGAGTGGTAGTTCTGAGAGTCCTGTGTTTGGGTCTAGAAGAGAAGAACGAGGGGAAGACTTGCTCTTATGAAACATTTCAAGGACTATCAACTTGAAGGCTCCTCACACAGTGCTGGTGCATCCACCAGGATGCGGTCGGGCTGTTTGGCATTAAAATCTCAACGACTCACTGAATATACACAGCTGCCAGAGGTCAGTGAGTTTATCATGTAATACAAGTTGGTATTTGACCAAATGACACCAAAGAATTTCAAAGTTTTACTACTGTAAAGATTTTACAGAGCTAGAGTATGTCTAGATATTATAAAGGATCTGTGAAATATTCATTAATATTCTATACTATCCTTCACTGAACTCCTATAAAAAAACACATTATACTAATATGTTGTCATCCAGATATGCTGGGGTTGTCAAAGCTGCCTACAGAATCTGGCATCCTAATTGCACCAAGTTTATCAAAATTAGGTGTTCAGATGACCTCAGTAATTTTTTATAAATAGTGCTTAAAATAATACCAGAAATAAAAACACTAGAAGCTGGCCTTGTGGCAGCAGCACTGAGATTCAGGCAATCCAGGTGCAACTGCTCTCTCTTGTACAAATTTCCTGAGCACACAGTAAGTGCACTGCAGAAATACTGTATCCCCAGTATATAAATAGGGATAATAATTTTTCTCCATCTATTCTTAGTTAAAAATAAAAGAAGTGTAGCGAGGACTTAGTGTCTTCTGATGTCAGTATGTAACATTTAACTCCATACCCCAAGGATACTCTTCGGGTTTCCATACATTAATCACAGAGAATTCTAATCCGAGACATCACAGGCTGCTTGGCATTACCTTTTGTTAGACTGATTAAGGGGAAGGCACTATTTCTAAATCCTGCCTCACTTCTATCCCAAGATCACCACAGCGATAAGAACATTTCTGCTACTAAGAACTACCTTTGCTTGAAACCCTCTTGATAGAATTACAAGTGGAATAAGAAATTTCCAACTGTGGTGATACTGAAATAAACAGAAACAGATTTTAATAGATCTTTTCTACTTGACAAGGAAAAGATCCTGAAGACTTTTGAGACTTTCAATACTTTTTTTCTGGTGTAATGTAGGTATAAAGGTTTTCCCTTTCACAGGGAGTTTTCAATGATTAAATCTCAGGGACATCAAAAGAGACTTTTGAATTTAACCCAAGAATTTTTTCCCCACATGGAAATGTTTTATGAATCTTCTTTTAAACATGGATCTCTGAGAAGGTGAACAAGGAAAAGATGGTCGTCTGCACAGGCTTTAAGTAAACCAGAAACATACAGGGGCTAATGAAACATTAACTGAAAATTTCCCTATCTTTGACTACTTAATTCCTCGTATCTTGCTCTTTGAAAGCAATACACAAAGATAACAGGAATAAATCAACAGTTTTGAGAAGCTGCCACTGAGACAACATTTCATGCAGATTGGTTCATCGCTGGCCCCTGCTCAGTCATGAAGATCTAATCTCAACATCTTCCGACCCTTTTCCATACTTCATTACTTTCTAATCACTTATGGCCCTTATCGAAGAATGCTCTGAGCTTCTCAGACTGGAACAAATCCATAAATCAAAGACAATAGCTTTTTTTTGCTTTCTTTAACAGCTTGTCTTCTCTTTATAATCTCATCCATCTGTTGAATTTGAAATTCACTTTGCGTATGTGTATATATACTGCTAAAAAAAAAAGAAACTAGGGAAAATATCTTTAGTAGAGAATAAATTGTCCATTGACTTCCTGAGCTTGTGTGAGGCACTAACCCTGGCGCCAGTCCAGGGAGCCAAGGATACCCACTGCAATCTGTCATCCTGCTTGTCTTCAGCGGAATTTCTCAGTATTCCTTTATTGATAGATAGTTTCTTACCCATGGGTAGACAACAGGAAAAAGGAAGGCTAACAAAATAACGAACTGACTATTTCGATGGTTGCCTGTAGTTTTCACTGAAAATTTTGCAATGCAAATTAAGAACACATGCTTATTAACCATCAATCTTTGTGTCAACTTCTGAAAGGATATAACAATCAAATGTGATATTTATTTATTTTCTGGATTCCAAAGAGGGCTTTTTCCTCCTAATACTCTACAGTAAAATCATCCCTATTGGGCCACATTAGTGACTTACAGATAGATTTCTGCTCTTTAAAGAAGATTACACGAGTGACATTTGTTCTAGTAATTATATCTCCTAGATCAGTAGAGAGAAACGCATTCAGACCCTTTAAAATGGAGCATCTCCCAGGGTTTAATGGATTCAACAAGAACTGAAATGACACCCAGGCAAAGAGGATGAGAGGGGGCTAACGCAAGTTAAGAAGATGAGAAGAGCTTCCTCTTCACTTCAGGTAGACAAATAGAGGGTATATTCTTCCACTTTCAATAACAAACTTGCAAGAGCTGTCAATAAAACCAGCAGGAGCCCGAGCAGCGTAAAATGATGAGAATGTGGACTCTGCTCACCTGGGATTTGGAGGTAAGGGGGTGGCCAGGTCTTTTCTTACATATCACTGCAGGAAGAACATTTGGTTTTGATGAAAATAAGGCAGAATCTGTCCAGTGAAGTAGCTTGGGAGCCACTTTATAATTTTCCACTGCAAGGGAAGGCAGTGGACAGGGAAGGGAAGAAGGATATGCAGAAAAGGACAGAGATGGAAAAACCTGTTTTGAAAAAATACAGTTGCAAAGGAGCGAAATATACAATGGGCTGGAAAAAGCTTGTCCTGCTCTACTCTTTTGGACATCCTTTCCAGGCCTGGGCCGGTGCATGGATAAGCCAGACAAGCTTTCCTAAGCACACAGCGGCACAGGCTCAAAATTCCACATCTGCACACACACCACCTACTTTCTAATAATAACAGCTCTTGTGAAACTGGTAAATCACTCTCTAATACAGACATATAAACACTTTCCAACTGGCATTTTGCTTCCCCCAGCCTGTTCTGAGCTGGGTATATTACCCTAGATACATGCCTGAAAAGAAACTCAGGTTCCAGTCCTGATTCAGAAGTAGCTGATTTGATATATCTAAGACAAAACATCCATCCGGGATTGAATTTACAGACTAAAAGCACTGGAAAGCAATGAGAATCCACAAAAATAAAGATAATAGAGTTCTGGAATATAGATAAATATAAGACATATACTGTAAATGGGTTTAAATTTCTGAGGCAACACAAAATGTACTATACCTCACCTCCCTTTACCCAGGCAACTTATTGGGATTTATTTGGAGCTGTCTAACATTTTGATGACATTCAGGCATCATTTATCTCCTGATGCACAGCCAAAGTCTGCAGTGTTATCTAGGAGCTGAACAACCAAGGGATAAAAGCCAAGTTGCTTCTTAAGATCAGTCTCATTTGAAAGTATCTAGATAATTAATAGACGAGTTTACTCTTCCTTTTAACTTCTTGTCATAAGTAAAACTGACAATGAAATTAAGCCTACTTCCAGTAATAGCAAAAGAATAACTACAAATACTGTTCCATACCCATGGCACATTTAGTTGCTGCACCAGCTGCAACTCGTCTGGTGTAAGTTAGTTTGGCTGCAGAGCTGCTCTGTACCATCCCTGAAGACGTTGCGTTTCTCCACTGGGCAAGATAATATACAGCTCAACTACTTTATAGTTTTGAGACCTCTCTGGACAAACAATGCTATAAAAGATGTGCCACGTCTTGTCCTCAGTAATTCATCTCACTGTCAGCCGGTTACCATAAAACAGACTCCAGAGCAAGTGAGGAGTAAGGTAAAGGAAGCCTCCTTAACAGGGGAGTGATGCTAAAAGTACAGCTTGTCATCTTCAGTGCTGGTTATTTGTAAAAGTTCTGTCCTCTCTAAGGACCTGGAGGTAGAACAGATATATCCTGAAATAAATCAAACTCCCATATCTTCCATCATATCTTCTGACTATCTATATGACTCCGTTGTATTTTCAATCTTATCTTTTGTTATATTTTTCCATGGAAAGTCAATAAATAAGCTTTTCTTTCTTTGCTTGCCAGCTACACTTCTGGAACAGTTAAAAAAAAACCACAACCCACTTCAAGAAGACTATTTCAGAGAATATAACATCATACACAGACTATCTCGGTCACAAAAGCAAAAGACTGTCATGTTCAACTTCTAAAGAGTGTATGAAGGATAACTTCCTTTCCATGCTTTGTCTGACCCTCTTTTCCTTCTATAAGAATGGTTTTCAGGTTTACTTGGGAAAAAAAACATTTTGCCCATCTGGAGGGACTATCCTGAAGTGTCACTGTTGCCCAAACCTCAGCACATGCTGAAGGGACACCTAGTGCACAGTCTGAATTAAGGGAGACTCCCATGTCTGAGACAGGAATT
This sequence comes from Tringa tobata, assembly GCA_033628505.1. NCBI lineage: Eukaryota > Metazoa > Chordata > Aves > Charadriiformes > Scolopacidae > Tringa > Tringa tobata. The sequence continues at coordinate 541,561 of JAHREE010000436.1, forward strand.
CAGATGAGTTAAACAAAACCACTAAGGAGGAAGAGACCACTTTTTAGAATGTTCCCAACTGGCTTTCCCAAGCTGCACCTCCACAGAGGGACCAAGCAATAACCCAAGGGGACAGCGGTGGCATCCATCTATTTTCTGTCATCCCCACTGCCCAAAGCACCTCCTACTGTTTGAAGATGCCACGTGTTTGGTGTGTCTGTCTGTGCAAGAGAGAGAAAGAAAAGGAAAGATATTAAAAAAGCAGTTTGGCTAAATAAGGGAGCTCATTACGTGTGCTATTTTTGTTCCTCAAATGTCTGCCTTCCTCTCTTTCCCTTGAGGTTTCTAGAGAAATCTGACAATCAGGGCTGAGGTTTACTGTCAGCTTCCATTAGGCAAATCAACCAGGCTGGGGATGGGGGAAGGACAAGGGGAAAATTGCCCTAAAAGTAAGTTGATTCAGCACCAGTAACGTCTCTGTGCATGTACCCACTACCAAAAATTACTGAGGCACCATCCCGTAAACGAGTCCTTTCGGAGCCTCCTGCAGTCCCTGTACCACGATGTGAAACACAGTTTTCTGTTGGATTGGCAGAGACGGGCACGGATAACGGCGACTGCTTTCAGTGCTCTGACAAAGCAAATGACCTTCAGCGTGTTCACCTGTCATGGAACTCATTTCCGTGTTGTAATTGATGTGTAAAAGTGATCTTCATTACTTGAACTAAAGACACACAAGCCTGCAAAACAGGAGACTCTCCCGAGAATGAGAACAGACTCTGTGAACATGGAGCATTGGATTTGACATTTCAAAATCTCAGCATTAAAAAAAAAGGCATTTTCTTAATCTATTTTTCACATTACCTTTAGAAAATACTGATTTTCCGTCAGTGATTTTATATGCATTTCATCAGTTTATAGAGGACGAAGGAGTGTAAACTGTTCTCCACAGAACAGGGGTCCAGTTTTAAGCAGAAAAGGTTTCCACCTCTCTATTTTTTTTAACCACCATGCTCACAAAACAGGCCATTATTTCAAGGAGAGGCTGGTTTCCACCACATTGCCATTCACCCTGGTTGCACCTCATACATCTTTCAGGGTCAGCCACTACACACAGACATAGAACAGAAAAGCAAAATTAGCCTCATCTGCTGTAGAAAATACGGATCCTTCCCTGGTTAGAAATAGTGGGGTTTTACTGCAGAACTGCAGCCAGCAGGGCAGGAAGGCAGCTTGTACATTATGGTTTCCACAGTAATATCACTAAGAAAAAATATTCTCTTCTCCAGCTGTAGATGTCTATGAACTGGAATCATGCATGTCTTCTCCGTCACCAAGCGGTTGTGAGGCATCGTCAAATGAAACTCACTGTAAATAGGGGATTACATTAAATTATGTAGCTCCTCAAAATCACAGAGTCATTTAAATAAGCCCCTGACCCACAGAAAACATCACCAGTGTAGCCACAAACGTCACATGAGATGTAGGAGCTTCCACATCACCTATGGCTTGAGAACTTCATGCGTTATAAATGCCAGTTAACCTGGCAGTATTGCACCGCCTGGGGCGTATTACTGTTTCAAGGTAACATCACATCCTTCCTAGAAATGGAGACCTGTCCAAACTTTTAAACAAAACGGTGGAAAATGGGATTTAAATTGTTTGCTGTCCTCCCATCCTTATCTGAGCATCCCTTCCTCTCCTCCACCGGAGATAGCGGTACCAAACCTCTCTTGGGAAACTCCTGCTCATTTCTGAAGGCTTCAGCCAGGGTTTAAGTTTGCAGACTCGAGAGCATCGCTCCTCTCCACCATACTGAGGGTGACTGCTATCTGTTTCCTGACCAGACACCAAAGCAATGCCAGCCACAGAGGGCTAGGGCTGAGCTGGTGGCACAAAGGAGGAGGTGGGGAATGAGCCCTGTGTGCAGGGTGGGGACAGATGTTCTCTGCAGGGTGGTAAAAGAGCCCCAGACAATTTTTTCAGGCTCCCAGAAAAGCTCCAGGGCAGGAATGACACAAGGGAAGAAACTCCTTGCAGAAACTCCTCTTTCTCCTCAGCCAGACACCCTTGCAGTCCAGACCCTCAGGGCTCATCTCCATTCCTGTCCTCCTGAGCACCTCTTATCTCCAGGTCCCCAAGTCACCAGTGCCTCCTCCTCCTCCCCCCGGAGCCACAGCCTGTGCGCTGGTAACAGCTGGCTGAAAAGCCCAAGCCAAGCCACTTAAGAGTCCACTGCTAAAAATTAACAGATGCTGTTTCTGATTCCTAAAGACCACTTGAGACTAAGCAGGAGGGACTTAGTAATTGTCTGAAGCTGGATCTACATCGAGAAAAGCCAAAGTTTGGAGGATGAAAACTGTGTTTTGCCTCTCAATATGTTTGTCTTTCCCGCAAAGCCCACCATATGCACAAGACAAGTTTTGTACTTATGCTTAATCAACTAAAACAAAAAATGGACAAAACTTTGCTAAGACGGTTCACAAAGATCCTCTTCCACTCAAGGATTTTTAAATAAATATTTTAAATCTTAGAGTAAAAGCTTTCCAATATATCTAAGTGCTTTGAGCTCATAAGTCCCAAACCTAAGCATTTCAATGGAAAAGAAGTAATTTTTAAAATTAGGTTCTTCCCATTAAGGAATCCAAAATTTCAGTCTCCTGGGCCTGGATTTTTTTCTTATTCAGAAAAACCACTGCTTCATTTCAGGGGTTTGGGAACCGCTGCACAAAACATTAAAGAAATAAAACCTGCAGCATTTGTTTTTCTTTAGCATAGCAACAGAAAAACAACCTTACCTGAATGGTCATCTATTTTTAACAGGGGTCCCATGTCCTGCAACTTACTCCTGAGGAACAACCCCATCTACCCAAGTGAGCAGGGGAGGAGGAGAGTCTGTGCTGGGGCAGGTCCCATCCTGAGCTGCCTCACCAGGGGTGCGAGGGGCTCCCACAGCCCCAGGAACACCACTAAAGGCTTATCAGAGATGGTCCCACACCACAGAAGGAGGAAGCCATTTCTCCCACATGAGAGGACACTCCCGCTGCACACTAGGAATCCATTTCATAGCTGAAGCTTACAGGATAAACCATTCAACCTACAAGGAATTGTCAAAAAATGCAGCTAAATGGCAAACACATGTAAGTCTCAGGCATTTCCCTGAGCCCCACTTGTTCTTTTTTTAGCCTCAGGAGAAAAGCACATTCTTCTGCATAATTTATTTCTTCAACAGAATTATGCAGAAAACTGCAACTAAATTGCTTTTCCTGATTAAAAACAGAGTATTTTATATTCTCCCCACCCCCCCATTTCTGGATTATTTGCTTTTTATCCTAGGCCCTCTTCTCCCTGGATGTAACACTAATTTTGCCTAGAAAGCAAGCAAAGCCCCATCTGCTCCTACCTCTCCCAGCACATCCCCAGGTGTGGACAGGGAGACCTCCCTCCTACTGCCCCAGCTCCACCTCTATAAATAGGGGTCACAGCAGCCCAAGGGCTGATTCTGCTGGGGGTCTTTCTGGTTTGGGGGTGGTATTTTATCTCAGACAGTGAGACAGCTTTCTAAAAGGGCTTATGCTTTTGGAATGGTGTTGGGAGTTCTACAGGTGGGTGTTGGCAGAGCTGAAAAAACCAGTATGAAACCAGTTCTGTCCCAGGAGCTGAAGAGCAGAGGTGCTGGCACAGGCACTTGCACAACAGCAGGGCCAGGTTCAACTGCTCACAAATCACAAGGCCCAAAATCAGGGCAAGAATGACCTGCCTTTGGATCAAGTTACTTGCTGGTGTCCAGGTTTTCTGCCTCAGAGTGTGAGAGAGTAATTTTAGCAGAGCTGGGAAAGGGATTGGGGATCAGTGGTTTGTGGGAGAGCAGTTTCACCTCCCCGTGAACTCATTTCCTCGTGCAGCCGTGATGGAGCACTTGTATTTGCATTTAGCTCTGCAGGAACATACTGGCTCAGCTCTTCAAAACCCTTCCTTTAGAGACCAGTTCCAGTCCAGAGGCTGGTTATAAACCTTTGTGTGCCCACTGCCATGCTCTTAGCAGAAATAAAAAATGAATGGATTTTCACTTCCATTTAATGTAAGGAGGAATCTCATATGATGAGTTAGCGTTGAGCCACGCTTTACGGTGGCTGCTGGCATCTAAGAAATGAGGGCTACGGCAGGTAAATCCAGGCACACTCATCTTATTTTACAGACTTTACTTTGAGAATGACGAGGCTATAGTTTTCTGTGGTTCTCTGGGCTTCTTCCACTGTGGGGTGTTGAGCAGGACCAGTGGAAATGAAAATGCCATTGGTGGAGCTCTATGGGGACCTCTGAGTTGTCATTATGGCAGTATGGCCAACTCCCTCCTCATTCCTCTTTTCATTAATCACGAGCGTAGTAAGTGGAAACAGGCTCTGGGTCACACTCCCAGATGAAGAAGGCCAGAGAACATGGGATGGGGGGCAGGAGAAGGCTGTTGCTCAGCTGTTAAATCCTCCTTGTCAGCTGATGTAGGTTGTTTGGGCTTTTCTTATTAGTGGAAAAATATATCACTACTGGTCTCCTCTGCATCTCTCTCCAGCCCATCCTCTCCCATACACCAGGGAAAGCAGCCTGTGGAGCTGCAGCATCTTTATTGTTCACTGGTTTAATCCAGACCTAAGAAGTGTCCCCATTCAGGGGTTACGGAGTTACAATACACAACAAAATGTCTAAAAAGCACTCTAAAAGCACTGTGAGTCCCTTTCTTTAAGGTGACCAGGTGCTGGTAAATGCAAAGTCAGACAGTGAGTTGAGGGAAGCAGGAAACCTTTAACAAGCCTTGCTTAAACACAGAAATACACACTGCAACCACTCAGCGCTCAGGCCAACTCCTCTCAACAAGTCTGGGAAAACAGACAGGTTCTGAAGCATGTATGGAACACTTGTTCAAAGTAAAGGGAAAATGTCCCGCTGCCAGGAATCTGCCCTTGGAAAACACACATCCAGGAGTCATTTATTTATATACCAGCTCAAATCTATTGCAAGAACAGAGCTGATCCCTCACGTGCCTCTCTGCTCTACAAATGAGGCCATGCCCCTCTATGCCAACTTGAGTTTATGGATGCTCCTGGGGCTTCTTCCTCTGCCTTGCACTGACTGAGAGCGACTGAGTCCCTGGATAAATGTGCCAGGGGACAGAATCCATAAGGAATAGCCGAGTCTGCCCATCGGAACTGAGTCTATTGCCATCTGCCTACAGCAAGTCACAACTCCACAGACTTCTGTATATTCAGGTTGGGCTAATTTTATCAGTGCTGGGTGAACCATACACTGGGTATTGTTCTGTTTATCATTCATGTCTCTGCTAACAGGATACATCAGCTATTACAAACCCATCACTGCAGAGCTATTGACACATCTAATGTGTCAGAAACATACCTCTCTTTCCGAGTAACAGATCGTTACTGCGCTGATGCTTTCTTGCTTGAATCCATTAATCATTGATCTTCAGCTTAAAACTTCAAATGAACTATTTTCTCTAATTTGGCCTGGGTTTTGCTCACTATTAACTTTGCTCATGATAGCATTATGTGGTCTTCTAGGGTTGTCGAAGATCCTGGTAGGACAGGAATTCCTTTAAGAGAAAAATTAGGAGAAAAGTATATTAATGGGGCAATTTTTGTCTCATATTTTGAATTAATTATAAATGGAGTGAGAATTCCCAAATTTCTCCAATTAGAAGCCTTTTTTGTTAGTTCCTAAGTTAATACATATGATGGCTCCCCAACAGTAACTACAGATGAACAGTATTTAGTGCTTTTATTTGCAAATTAGTCCACTATTAAGCAGCTCTATTTCTGATGATACCTCTGCAAGCTCTTCTCTGAAAACGGAACCAAAATCAGCTAAGGAGCTTCTGCACTGTTCCCTTGGGAAATAGTGGGTTTGTTCCTCACTTTAGACTTGGCTTTATTGCAGGTAATAGCCTTTCGAGAGCAGTGATTAAATGCACAGGTTGAACAAGGCTGTACATATTGTGCTTTACATTCCAGCTGATTACATTAAATATTCCAGATTCACAGGGCCCTCTCAGTATATGCAATGCTCCACCGAGCAGACTCATCATCAATATTTAAACGTTCTTTCACATCAAGCTGCTAACAGTCCTATTTGATACGTAGCAATGGAAATGATGTATCAGATTGCAATAGGTTTCACCCTTTCACCAACAGCTTTCTGTAACTACAGTGCCATCTTCTTTCCCTTCCTGAGCCCACCTCATTAAGGAACCACATCTCCTCTAATCCCAGAGACCTGCTGCCCTGCAAACAGAAGAGTAAAGGCCCTTTGATGCGATGTCAAAAAACCACACATCCATTTGGCCCCTTGCCTTAGGGCTTCTCCATTTCCACCACAACATGATCCAAAGCTCCTCCTGGGCTAAGTGCTTCCTGGAGACCTTCTCCTTCCTGCTGGAGATGTGAAGCTTTGGGTCTCATGTCTTCTAAGCTGAACACTGGCTGATGGGGAATAGGCATCCTGGACTCGCTTTTCCAAGCCTGTTTTCCAGAATCATTTAAAAGGAGGAGCTGCACAGCCTGTGCTGGGTGGTACATTCACCCAGAGCCCATGTGCCCTGAGCCGAGCTCCAGTCCTGCAGCTTGAAGGGAGCCAGGGAAGTGACAGCCTCCTCTGCACAGACACTAATAACTGAACTTACAGCAATAATAAAACATGATATGCTCCGTTAGATCTTTCATTTGAAATAAAATCCTGTGACACAGAGATATCATTATCATTTTTATCTCGTCAGAAGTAAATATCACATTTGTGGATAAATATAATAGATCAAAATGGATGCTTTTTAGCAGAGGGATCTGTATAAATACAAACAGTGGAGATTAAAGGGCTAACAACAATGGTCTTTGCTGCTGAGGCTCCAGCAGCACCCTGTGTGCATCCCCAGCAATACATTTACACGGAAGATTTTAAAACTAAATCTCTGATATTACTTCTTCTCCTCTGTCAATAATCTGGTAGCCCTAGGCACACATGCCAATGGAAAAGCAGGCTGGAGTTCAAAGATGTGGCACATGAGAAAGTAGCAAGGATAATTTTCACCTGATATCACATCATCAGAAACTGCTACACAAAATTATTGTGAATTATGGGGGCCTGCTGTGCATTTGATTTCCCACAGCTGCTACCACAGCAGTCACTTTCCTGAAAATTAAGTGCATGTTTCATCTGCTCAGAGGAAGGGAAGAGGGGAAAAAGGTAAAGAAAGGAAAATTTGTGATGGAAGACCCACTGAAAGCTCCTGTGCCGCGCTACGAAGCCGCAGCCTGTTCCGTGGCTGTCCTCTGGGACAAGTGGCAGGGACACGTGGGGCGGTGGCACTGGGCACCATGGGCTGTGTCAATCGGAAGCGGAGCCAGAGCAGACCTACTAGAGCTGTGTCCAGCAACTGCAATATGGTCATTCAATTTACATTCCCTGCAACTCACTTCTCCCTCTTATCTCCAGCAAGGGACACTACACAAAGCAGATTATTCCAGCCTCTCTCCTCCAAAGCAGGTAGCAGCGTTAAAAGCCCTTCCAATTGCCAGGAGCTGCGCGATAGCGTAATTAGTCTCCGAGCCTGTTGGAAATGAGGGGCCGTGGGGGAGCGAGGGGAGGGTCTTTCCTACGTCCCTACGCGTGAAACTGCGGCACAAAGCTCCTTCCTAAGCCCTGGCTGTGCCATCCCCCTGCCTGATGGGAACGTCCCAGCTTGTCGGGGTGGTACCGCTGGCACCGCTTCCGTTGGTGCTCCACCGTTGTGGAGCTGCCAGGGCCCAGCGCTGGCCCGACAGCCCCGAGCCGGAGCAGAAAGGGAACAGCACAAACGTATTTCCCTCCTCCATCCATTATCATTCCGCTCCGACAAACGCTGACCGGAAAAAGCCATGTGGTTATTTCATTTTCTGGCAGATTTTTACTAGCGTGGAAACAAAGATACTTCAATCACACTTTTGTGTCCCGCGATCGCCGAGTCCTTCTTTGAGCGCTAATTAAATTTCACAACCTCCTCAAACAGCAGGTCAATCCAATCCGCCATCGCTGGAGCTTTGTTTCCCATGGAAATGAAGCAGAGGTGCCCGTGCTGGCTGTCTGGGGGTGCATCTGCAGGCTTCCCCCCCGCTAACATGTGCTGGAACCACTGGCCTATTTAAAGAAAATTTGACAGAGAGGTAGAACCCCCAGAGAAAATGAATCTCCCCATTTTTTTGTGGCCCTGCAGGGTGCAGAAGGGAAAGGCTGTTGTGTGCATACATTGGGGATGAGGGCAGGCATCGCCTCAGCCATGGAAATGCTTCAGCCAAAGCCTGTACTTCTTGGACAGTGAACTGAGAGAGAGATTCGGATGAAACCGGACTTGGGATAGTCTGGCTCACAAAATAAATCATTTATGGACCAGAGGAACATGAATTATGCAAACCAAGCCCAGATCCAGGACCCCAGTCCAGAAGCCCTGACATTTCCTTGGGCAGAGTGATGCCTTGAACCTCCTCCCTGTGATGCTCACAGATACGATCGCTACTTCGATAATTTCACTACTCCCAGCACCACAGGATTGACCGCGTGTAAAATCGGGAGCAATAAAAAGGTCTTTACTGGGCTTCTTTTTGTGTCTGGACATTTTCTTTTAAGAAGCTGATTTTGACCCTAGGCCTTGACTTTTTAGCCTTTTCTTTTGAAAAGGAGATTGGTATGGGTCCTTAGAGTAAAACATGATAACAGTATTTCTCACAAAGAGGACTTTTTATAAGGTGAATGAATATGGCTCCTGAGAAAAAGCCACTGTGATTCCTGGGGCAATCTCATCCACACAGATGGTCCTCTTCAGATCTTCCCAGGAATTCCTCTGGGGCTTGGGGGTCTTCGTCTTCACAGAGGAGGTGTGAGAGGACAAGGATCATCTGAGGTAAAACAGGAGACCTACAGTTGCCACCTGATTTCCATCAGCCCTTGTTTTACAAAGAGCCAGGTCCTCCTGCACTATGAAGCTGAGGCAAAGAAGAAATTACTGGAACTCATTCCAATGGTAAATTTACTTTGGTGTGAAGCTGGTATTTAAGTTATTCTGTGGGAGTCAACTGAAAAGGGATTACCTTCTTATCTAATATGGAAAGGGGTTGAAATTTGGGGTTAATTAGGAGTATTAATTATGGTTAAAGGAAAAAGGAAAAACAGAGAAGTGCAAACACATGGTAGTACCTCTTCAATACAGTATGCAGTCAAGTGTGACCTTTTTTGCCTGTCTGAAAGAAAAAAAACAGTTTGAGAGGCAGTGATAGGCATTTCTGTGCTCTGGATTGTGACTGGGGGAGAGAGATGGAGTGGGAGGAGAAAAGGAAAGGAGGGGGGTTTTGCTTTAATTCAGAGCATCTCGAGCTGTTAAAATTTTGGCCCTGCCTAGATAACAATAATGGAAGAAACATTCCTTGGTGATAACTACCTCTTTAGAAATTTCCATTCCAAAAAGACATTCTCTGTCACTAATACGTCTGACCCCCAATAAAATAAAAATAAATACACCTCAACTGTTTTTGCTACTTGCTTTGTTCTCTGTAACCTGCCGGTTAACTCCCTGTCCCCAGAAGTGACTGTCATTGCTCATTTGTGCACAGATGAAGATCTTTGGGCAAGACAGGGCCTTCCATCAGCTGGAACCGTTCAGTGGGAACAGCCATATTATTCCCAGCGTTTTTCGAAATGCAGCAGAAGCAAACACAGAAATAGCACTGAGCAGAAAAGCACAGGATCATTAAGGGAGGAGAAGAGGGGGGGGCTGCATTTCTCTCGCTTCTAAGACGGTATTTCCAACAATAGAGGAAAAGGGATTATCTTTTGCCTTCCAAGGTTGGGAGTCCTGTTTCAGGTTTCATATAATAAGAATGGTAGAGCGCAGACAGCAATAATAACCTGCTCTGAAAGCTGCTCGCCGCACAATGGCAAATTGCTCATGGGCAGTGATGGCAAAATTTAATCCCTGCTCTGCTTAGAATGCAACCCGCATAGCCACTCAAGACAACATAATAGCACTTTTGTAGCTCTCCGCTACAAACATCACTTTGAAAAGGATACAGCTGTGGAGGGGGGTCTCCACATGCGTCACTTTTGGCTGGCTACCAAGCCAGCAGAGCCTCAGCCACACCGCGCTCCCGCACACAGCTCTGCCAGCTCCTGCACAGTCACGCCTGGGGAAGGGAGAGGAAACGGAGGGAGCTGTGTGGGACCTCAATTCAAGATAAAATTAACCTGCCCGGCCAGGTGACCAGCTTAGGAATTCATCTGCCAAAGAACTGGGATGAGAGAAAACTGGGAGATGGGTCCAGTCTGGGATTTCATTTACAATCTACAAGGCACTATATGGACTCACCTACGTCTCTAAAGCCACAGATGTATCAAACATCAGCTGTTCCTTCCTGAAATGCTGACCCTACGACATGGCCACACATGGAGGATCTCAGACAAGACCAGAGGTGGCACCAGCTACTTGTCTCCCCATCTTCCTTCCACCATTTTCCAGAGCCCTCAGTCCCACTGTTTCCAGCTGCCAAATAAATCACCTCAGTGACCAGCGGAGGCTAAAGCACACCCGGGTTCCTCTCAACACTGCGTTGGTTCTGCACAGCCACAGCAATGGCCATGTGTCCTGCTCAGCAGCCCGACCTGTGAGGTGAGGACAATGATCTCCAAAGAAGAGGACCAGAGGGGATTCTACTCCTCTACTCTGCTCTCCTGAGACCCCACCTGGAGTTCTTTGTCCAGCCTTGGAGTCCTCAGCACAGGAAGGACATGGACCTGTTGGAATGGGTCCAGAGGAGGCCACAAAGATGCTCAGAGGGCTGGAGCACCTCTCCTATGAAGACAGGCTGAGCGAGTTGGGGTTATTCAGCCCGGAGAAGAGAAGGCTTCAGGTAGAACTTAGAGCCCCTTCCAGTCCCTAAAGGGGTGCCAGGAAAGTTGGGGAGGGACTCTTGATCAGGGAAGGGAGCCATAGGATGAGGGGGAATGGATTTAAACTGAAAGAGGGGAGATTTAGATGAGATATTAGGAAAAAATTCTTTGCTGTGAGGGAGGTGAGACCATGTTGCCCAGAGAAGCTGTGGCTGCCCCATCCCTGGAGGGGTTCAAGGCCAGGTTGGAGGGGGCTTTGAGCAACCTGGTCTGGTGGGAGGTGTCCCTGCCCAGGGCAGGGGGTGGGAATTAGGTGATCTTTGTGGTCCCTTCCAACCCAAACCATTCCATGATTTTATGAGCAGCTGAGAGTGGTGAAGTCTCCAGCTGACCCAACCAAACACAGAAGATTCACTTCCCCTCTGGAAGTGCAGTTGTTGCTGGAGAGTTGCAGTAGGTGAGGGAAGGAGAGCCTGGGTTTTCACAGTTAGCGATGGACCAGGAGGAGCAAGAATTCCCACCAGAAGTGACCAAGACAGCTTGCACTATGAATCTCTACCAACCCGCTGTTGACTGCTTCTGAAAGCACCAAGAAGTACCAGCCAGAATTAGTTTATGCATAACAAATCCAAGAAAAGTGTAAGCTTCTTATGGATCACTCAAAGAGAGATAACGTGTTGGTATTTGCCATATGATACTGCTTAGGCCTCAGCATCCAAATAATTATAGAAAGAATTTCCTTAGCATGGTGTATTTCACACAGCAAACCTTTGGGGTCTACTCTCCCTTCCTGGCACAAATAAAGATACAGGATTTTGAGTGAATTGCCTAGTAATTCCGTCACGAACTGAACTGCTTTCTCCTTCCTCCGCACCTCACCGTATTACTGATGGTAACAAGGGAGTTATTATCAATCAAGGCAAGCTACATTGTGATCTGTGCCACGGAAATCCATTTCAGATCAGAGGATAAAATGTGATTATATTTACACTTCCTTGACACAATTCAGGCAGCAAAATAACAGCCTTCTAGAGACATTTTTCTTCTTCATATTTAGATTTGTCAGTATTGCGGAGCTGTGTGAGAAGGGAGGGAATTATTATAGCAGCTGGGATTCAGTGATACGTTTTAGTTGCCTTACAAATGAAGATGTTTGCTTTATTGTGTTGTCTTCCTATCTTTTTCATCTCCGAGTTCCTTGCATACTGTCCAGAACGCCCTCCAGATTGATGAGATTGCATTTCAATCAATACAGCTCTATGTAAATCTATTTTTGCTTTTGACACATCCCATAAATTATTTCTACTTATAACCTTAATTGGTCTGTATTCATCACAGGAGATGGGATTTCTAACTCATGCAGCTGTTTATAAATTAAATTTGCAATTAATGAAGAAAGTATGAGATTAAGCACTTCATACTTCCCCAATCTGAATTTGAAAAGGATATATTCATGTTTTATATGGTCAGATTGTGCTTGGACATTTTTACGTAAAAGATGTAAGCTCCAAAAAACCCCCTGAAATGCAGAAACTGGCTTGACCAAGAAGTCTTAGTCAACCTAACGTTGGACTTGACCCACTGCTGGGAACAAACACTGTTCCTCATAACCTAAGTCTAATTTCCAGTAGACAACCAGATGCTTTCTTCACTTTCCAACAGCAGGAATGATTTGGAGCCCATCCATCCTACTCAGAACACCAAGGAAGCTCCCTTCTCATTTTAGATCAGTGCCTGCCTCTGCATGCCCTAGGCACAGTCAGAAAAGTCCCCAAAGCTTTGCTCTAGAATGAAAAACAACCTGCTCTCAGATTTTTACATCTTCTTACTCTTTTTAGGAATCATATTGCAACTTCTAATGAATTTCCTGGGTCTCTACAAAGCATTTCAGGGAGGGGTCATCTCTTGTTGTCTCTTTAGATTCACAGAGACACTTTCAAACCAGGATTCAGCATTCTCCTCACAGCCACACGCTACATAGCAGGAGAGCTGTGAAAAGGTGAGTTAACCAAAAGCATCAATAGCAATTTTTAAGGAACAATCATGTAGAATTACTGTTCAAACTTGATAATATACCATAAGACACAGAGTTCATCTGCAGGATAGCACACTGAAACTGGGGAGGAATTAAAGCTCTTTCCTTTCTTTCAGAACTGGAATTCAAGACCTCTTCCTTGGCCGATTTTCTAATATCTGCAATTTTTATTTTCTCTTATTCACTGCTGCATTCCTGCCCGTCTTCAGCAGACCGCCTTAGGCAAAGCTCTGCTTCTCTCTGTTTCATTTTTTCTCTCTTTTATTCAAAACTACAGAGCAAAATTACCGACATATCCTTGCTCTGTCATTTAGTACAGGCACAGAAAACTTGGGCGAAAATATAAATATATTAAAAAAAATTAGTAGTTGAATTCCAACGTAGTCACTGCTCATGGACTCAAGGTGACCAAGGCCTTCCCTAAAGACTTCTGTACAAGAATGAGGATCTTGAATCTTTGGTACATTATCTGCTAATGGAAGTTTATAATATCAGTTATTAGAAATGCTATAAATTCCTCTATGTAGCCATCCAGTAAAAAATGAGATATAGTGCTCTACCTTCCTCAAGTAACTCAGTTAATACAATTCAAGTGTGTCTATGTGTGTTACGTCGTCTTTAAAAAGGGCTCCATGGCTAATAATAGACTGGAAACCAGTTGGACATGGGTCTTGGGAATCACACCAACAGCTCTAGAAACCTATCCTTATACAAAACCTGCTCAACTGATCAACTGCTCGTTGCCTTTGGAAAGGAATGGGGTTCTGGGGCAGGAAGAAGAAAGGTTTAACAAAGAGCAGTGATTGCTGAGGGGAATACTGAGGACGAGAAGTTCTGAGTCAGTAAACAAGCAGATGGTTAAAGAGGAAGGTTAAGTCGAGGTTAAATAAAACATGAGAAAGGAGGTGAACCGGAGGCTGAATCCTGGAGGAAACAGAAGCGTTAAGCAGTAGCAGCGTGTGTATGCACGTGCATGTCTTGAGGGGAACCTCTCCACTGCATTCCTTCTCCCTTTCTTCCTTTTATATCCACGAAAGGCCCTGCATGCTTCTTAGTGCTGCATGCGTCCATGGCATCCATGGAAAAGCACTGCAGGCTTCTGCAAATGCACGAGAGAGAAAATGCCAAGACAGCCTTATGGGAGACATGAGAAGTAGCTGAAAAAAAATTAGAAGCTCCTTGTCTTGAAAAGGTAAGCTACAAGGTTGGCTACGTGATTATGGGCCCTTCCTTGCTGGATTGGCTCAAGCCAAGGAATGCTCCTGACTGCCTGTGGAGGGAGATGAAGCTTCTTCAGCTTATCCCCTCCAGCCAACCCTCCCTCTTCAACCAGCAATGCTGATGAGCCAGCACACACAGCAGTGCTACATGGACCATTTGGATAAAGCTAATACTCGTTATCTCAGCCCACTCCACGTACAGCCCACACCAGGCACCCACAGAGCCCCGTGCTGAGCGAGGACCACCGAGCGGCTGGCCTGGGCTACCACCACCTCCCCTCGCCGCATCCTCCCCATCAGGGAACCTGTGATTCCCACCTCCTTTTCAATCTCAGCGACTGACCCATTTTCTAACTTTATCAAGCTACCTACAAGAGATATTACTTTCTCCCTGAGGTCAGTCTTGGAGATGAGTGTTTTGGAAGAGCAGTAAACTTTGATAATGAAATACTCTGCAAGCCAGAGCATGCTCACTCCATGCTTTACCACCATATGGTTAAATTTTTCCTTCCATCAGATTTAATAAATAGTGTTTACAAATTCTTAGGCATGCCTTCCTAGTAAAATCCACTAAACCCACAACAAATATACTTAGCATGGCATTAATTTGGTTAGAGATTTTCTCAGAGTATTGACAGCCATATCTAATTTCTAAGGATTTATTTTTATTTCAAAATATATTAGATATATTTTCTCTTTACCCACTACAATTCCTTTGTAATCATGTTTCCTCAGAAGGCATGGGGCAGCTGCTTTACAACCATTCACTGTTAGACTATATCCCCTCAAAAATACCCTTCGATAATTAATATTTTATATTTATTCACAAGTAAGAACTTAAACTTTTCAACACAGATCTGCAAAGCCCTAAGTTCATTCTTCCTACAACTGAACACTGACATTTCATGGTCCAAACACCACTCTCTGCTGGGAGATTATCTGGTCCCGTGGTCTAGATATTAATATCTGCAGTCTGCGAAGTAGGCTTTAATAATCTTAAATATAAATTTTAATATAAATTCTCTCACTCATACTTGTTCCTTCTGAAAAACGAAACCAAGAAAGACCTAAAAAGCAGGGACTTCAATTTATATTCAGTACCAGTTCTTCATGCGTTTTCTTTCCTCAGTCAATCAATCAACCTCTGTTAA
This sequence comes from Tringa tobata, assembly GCA_033628505.1. Classification (NCBI taxonomy): domain Eukaryota; kingdom Metazoa; phylum Chordata; class Aves; order Charadriiformes; family Scolopacidae; genus Tringa; species Tringa tobata. The sequence continues at coordinate 556,863 of JAHREE010000436.1, forward strand.
AAACAAAATATCCAGACTAGTAGTGAATTAAGTGTCCTGCTGACAGATTTAGATGCCTACATTTCTCTTGAAATATGGATGTTATCTCCCATATATCTGTGAGGCCCTCTTCCACCCCAGTAGTTTTAGCATACCAGTACAGACCCATCATGGCAAATGAATGTTAAAGTGGCAAGGATCTAACCCACTGGAAGTACCAGCATCTCTCCGTGCTCCCTACTTCCTTAGAGCCACGGATTCATCCTCACTTCTTTTCGTATGGAGAAATACTCAAGTAAAAGGCTGCAATCAGTGAGCAGCTGCTCAGTCCCATGATACAAACGCCCACATGTCAGCAACAAGCAAAAGATTCCCACCGCGTTTATGCTGTGAGCAAGCCCCGAGAGCCCAGGGAAGTGTGAAGTGTTTATGATGACAAGTGAACTCAGGAACAGAGTTTCCTTCTGTTTATATTTCTCTTGATGGGACTTATTTCCTCGGTTATGACAAACTCCATTCCAAAGATGTGTGAATTGGTACAATTGAGTTAAAATGTGCGCGGCACCAAGTAGGAGAGAAATAACTAACCCAGAAAGCAAGCGCTCCCTGATGTCTGGCCTTACCCGAGGTGCTCTCAGGTTGCATCGTGCTTCTTGCATCAGACTGTTCTCATCCCACAATAACTCATCCCATAAATAAACTTTGGAGAGGAGAGAGAGAGAGAGAGAGAGAGAGTCTCATTCCCTGATTGCAATGGCAGACTCTCTCAGATAAAACAAAACAGCACCTGAATTTCTCCTCACACACCCTTCGCCCTCCTCTAACAACACGACAGTAAACTGAGACTAATAAATCTTCCACTAAAAAATCTAACTGGCTCTGTGGTAGGAATTTTCCTGAAAAGGAGGACAGAGGTTTTATCTGAGCAAATGAGTAGTTTCTGGTCATCTGCTCAGTCCATTAGCAGCCAGACAGGGCTGAATTAGGTCTCCAACCCAGGTGCATGCCTGGAATAGTATCAAAACCTGATGTCTATCCAAAGTGTCAAGTATTTCTAAGTATAGGGAGGAGTCTCGGCAGAAGAGTGTGATCCAAGAGTTGCTAATTTTTCATATGCTACTCATGATGAAAACTTCTTCACTTCTGATACTCAGTCATTAAGTTTCCAAAGTCAAATATTCAGGCCCAAAATAACAGCTCACATGGAAGATCACTGCTGTATTGGTTTTAGACCACTTCAAAATGATGGCCTTAGGTCTGATTTTTCCAAAGTCATGCTGTCTTTCCAGTTGCTTTGGAAAAGGGTTTCCCATAGAACCAGTGCTTCCCAGTGACAGGAAATGCTTTTGATGCGGTTAAAATGCTTGTCACTCCAAGTATGCTATTAACCAAACCACAGTGCAAACTGCAACCTCAAACTAACTGGCACAACCTTTTCCTCTGTGTGTGTACAACGCCTGGCACTGTGGAGACCTGGCCTGAACCACAGCCCATGGGACAGTCCTGAAATAATAATTAATAACAACAGCTCTGCGAAGAAGAAATGCACAAACAGTGGCACTTGGGTCTGGTGACAATGTTCCTCTGACCAAACCCAAACCACAGCACAGATACCCCCCAGGCCCTGCTCTAAAACCCGTGCTGTTTGGGTCTGCAAGGGGCTGCTGCGGGAAGGAATTCAATATTGTTCTGTATTTGGCTAATGCAATAATCAGTAAACGTGACGCGTCCTTCACTAATGCGCTCAGTGGTATGTTTGGAAAAGGAGAATTCAGTGAAATATCCCAGATATAAACACGTGCTATCTTCCCAACCACGGAAATGTATTTTTCCCTTCCCTTATATACTCTCTGTGGCTTATCTATTCACATCTGCTAAATACAACATACCCTTCATTCGGTCCACAGCCTCTAAGCTTTTATGTGGCTTCTGCTCCACTCCAGGAATTTTGCAAATAAATTGCTGTACTGGATTTGTTTTAAAGAAAGCATTTGTTTGTTTTCAAATCATATACTTGGCTAAACGAAAAGGCTCTAGCTCTGTATTTTCTCCCCGGCTGTTTGGGTTCCGGTAATTGTTTGCTGCTGTATGTTTGAAGGAGATTAAGGGATGGGGAACTGCACCCTGCTTCCAGTTCTACACAACCTGTGTCTGTGGGCGATGCTGACATCCCCTCGGTGTGGGGCAGAGGGATGCTCTCTCCTCTAACACCACCTCCCGTGTCCTTGTCCACATCTCGCCCTGCTTTCAGCCAGAGCAGAAGAGCGTGCTGTCCCAGAGCAGAGCTGCCCGCTTTAGAAGAGGAATCGTGCCTTAAAGTATCCATTTTTCTCTACGGGCTTCAAAGGGAATCTGAACAGTTGACACGAAGATGAGAATGTTGTAGTAATTCTGCACCGTTTTATTCCTTTTCTAGTATTTTCCTTCATTATTTTATGGGCAGAAACAACAGGAACCTGAGTTGTATCTGGTATATAGATACTCATCCAGCCCAGAATCTCCAAAACCACTGCTCACTGGAGAGCTCATCAGAAAGGGCTTTCAGACCCAGACCTTTCAGCTCTTTTAAAACCGATGCCTATTAATATCTTAAGCAAGCTTCTTCTTTATATCTCAGTTTACCCAATACAAAATGGGGATATAGATACTGAAACTGATGTCCTATTTAAAGATCTTGCACTCTGCGAGACCCAGGGGCTATTAGCAGTAGCAGCATAATGGGCACCAGTAGCAGAATGAGATTTGAAATCAATGATTTCCAATGACTGATCAGAAGTTGTTGTTCAGACAGCAGATGAGAAAGAATGAGAGCTTCTAAAATATAAAAGTTCCGACCTCAGGACCTTTGAGGACAAAGACACTGCCTGATACGGGGAAGAAAGTCATGCGAAGAATAACCTTGTAAATAGCACTACCATAATCAAAAAGATGTTTGTGAAAAGACACAGAAGAAAACTGCTGGAGTGAATGGATACAGGCCACATTTGGTGTCAGGGGCATTTGCATCTGTAACCCCGAGTCGTGTCAGGGTCCAGAAAGAAAGTTCACAGCCCGAGCACACTCTGGTTGTATCACACCTTGATCACACACAGGGGAAACTGCTCCAGAAAGAAAACACAGCTTTGCTTTATGCCATGGTAACAGTAACCAGCACTTCCCAATTTCCCCTGTGCTTCAGCAGTGGAACTGGCTGTTCCAGGTGAACAGCAGGGCAACAATTATTTTTAGAGGCTAAAAAATTAATTCCATGCTTTTTTTTTTGATGTTTTCCCATCTACCTCAGAGTTAGTTCCCATCGGGGCTACAACTTCTACTTCTCCGGAGTATCTTTAGCATAAGGCAGTTTCATTCTGACAGAAAGACACTCACCAGCAAGGTCCTTAAAATAGTATTTACTTTTATCATTAGGCTGACAAAATCAAGGTGACAGGTAGCCCAAGCTTGGTAGAAAATGATGATGTTACTTCATACCCACAACATAACACTGCTACAATAGCAATAACATGTGTACATTATGGATTAGCAATCCTGGAACAGCAGAACTGGCATCCCTCTTAATCAGCTGCTAAATTATTCTTAGCCAGTCCCCAAATTAAACATTTAAACAGACAACCCTATAGAGAATGCTTTAGAAGTGGGTTTGTGAGATCTTAAGAGCCTGATGTGCAGATACTACTCACTGCCACAGGAGCGAGCGGGAAGGAAGGATCTGCTGGATGCCACCGGGAAAATCGGACCCTTTTTGGCCACATGTGTTTAAGGCAGGGCTGGGAACTAATAAGGATGCTGGGCTGAAGATGTTCACTTTGCCACTTAACTTCATGACCTTGTGCAAGCTGCCTGACTAAGCACCATCTATAGCTATATAAGTGGACGCAAAACACAGGCTGGATGATGTATTTGAAAGCTTTATGTGTGATGGGTGTCTGAAAGCTGCTTCTAAGCCATTTGAATACAGAAGGAAGCCGCATTGTACAAAAACCTGCTAGTGGCAGCCAGAGTAATTCTCTGCACCTAGAAGTTTCCAATGGCACCTAATACTGACCTACAACACACCGTTCTCCGAGAGAATAAGCACACAGCCAAATAATAAGAAGAATGCATCTATACTGGTACATAAATCTCCTCTGGAGGATGCATATAGTGACCTTTTCCTGAACCACATGTGGATTAGCTCTGCTATATTACTCTGATGTCTTGAATGAATCCCCTTCTGGAAGATCATTGCATATAAAAAAAAATAAAAGTGGAGATATTTAGCTGTTGGAATACTGCTTTAACTTTCCCAAAATTATTCTGTGCACATCTACATGTACCAGACTGTATTGAAAAGATACAAATTGATCTCCCCTTATCCCTTTTTTGTTGCTGTCAAGGTATTTTTAATCACTTGTCTAGTATTATTAGTCTTTGCATTTTCTCTTGTAAGCCCCACTGAAAGTCAAGGCTTCCCCGTGCTCCGTGTCTGTGACTGGGTCAGTTCCCTGCTCAGCCACCCCTCGGGTTACCCTCGCTCTTACGCACATCCACGCATCGGTCTCTGCCTTCTGTGCTCAGCAGCTCCTGCTCTGATTCAGTCTCATGGGTCTTCCTCCAAAGTCACTGATTTGGTTTTCAGGCTACGCTTGCCTTTCTGCTCCCACCTCTGCTGCTGTCCTGTGCCTCGGGCTGCCCTTTTCTCATCCTTTTCTATTGGGCTGGACTTAGAAAGCGCAACCCAGGGGGGGTACACACCGCTCTAAAGAGCTCAGCATCCAGTTGGTCACTTCAGGCAATGCCTGAAAAAGGGATATTTCAACCCCTGTTTAGCAACTGGGAAACTAAGGCACAAGAGACAGACTTGCACTGGGTCAAACAGGAAGATGGATGTGAACCCAGATTTGAATCCCACCTGAGAAACCACAGCCACAGCCACACCCTCTGTCTTACTGCATCTCTTCACCTTTCTTTTATCTTTCCTTGTAGATAACAGCTGTAATTGTGTCATAGCATTAAATATACTTTGAAATAAAAATTAAATAGCAAATTATTAATATATTGCCTGTATCTCTCCCTCCAATGCACAGGAATTTCTAGTTCCACAGTGATCACAAAAGTGCTTCATGTAGTGTCACAGGCAATACCAAGTACTGTTGGTAAACACTTAAAAAGCAAAATGTGGCTTTATAAAATCTTTATACGATTGATACAGAAAAAGTTTTCCTCTGAAAAAAAAAAACAAAACTGACTCAATCCCACAGTGCTCATGCACCTGTGGAGTGGAAAGTTTTCTGGATTGCTCTTGAGTGCCAGGAATTTTTTTAGCCACTTACATTTTGGCGCCTTTCATCTCAACTTCTTTCTGAAGTTGATCATCCCTGTGGTGCCTAAATGAGAGATGACAGTGAACCCATGGGGAAAATAAGGCTGATGAAATGCAAAGTAGCGTTATTTATGCTGAGACTGTGTGCAAAGTGCATTTCAAACTTCCTTGATTTTTCAGTAATAACCAATGTTGGGGGGATGGGGCAAGCCAATATTTGCATTTGATATTTCTGAATATCTCATATATTTCTTTCTCCCTTGGCTCAGTGAAGCACAATTATTTTCTTTTTTCCATTTGACTTGAAGATCTGAGTGATAACTAAAGCTCTGCAGGAAACAGTACTAGCATCTTTGGGGTCCACAGATGGGAGAGGAAAATCGGCTGGTGAGGGTAGGTTTGGGCAACCCTCCTTTCAACGACCAGGAGATGAATGTCAGCTGCTCAGATTTTGAGGCATACTGCTGTGGGAGCCTCACATTGATGCTGTCACTGTCATATTCCTGTTCCCCATTGAAATGAATTATTTGACTTTGAAGTATTATCATGGTTGCTCCTCTTTAAACAAATATCCTGTCTTCCTGAACAAAAGACATCAGCTGTAAAATGCTGCTCCAGGGTTGGCCACCTCCAGGCAAGGCTGGGGCACAGCCAGAAAACCCCTCTGCCACACGCCGAGTCCAACATGCATTTGGACAGGATTTTAGCAGTAAAGAGCCAGACACTGATTTGTCCAGGGCACCTACCATCCCTAGGACTTCACCGGCCTGAAGGAGCACTGTGTAAAAAATTATCCAAAGGAGGTAGAATCAATAAGAGATAAGTCACTCAATACTTCGCCTTGGAAGTACAACAGAAGGACCCATCTGACCTATAATGCAAACCCAAACAGATCAAACCCTCTCTGATTTAAATCTGTGACATCAGAGTTAGGCAGGAAAGCAGAAGTAAACCCTGTCCTGTCGACAATGTGACATTCTGCCTTTCCTCCTCATATTGCATGAATCAGGAGGGGCAGACTTCCCCCCACTGTTTGCATGGAGGGAGTCTGGCTGATTTTTCACATCTAGCATTACAAACTCAGCAGTAAGAGCGAGGGGGAGACAGCCATCAGGCACATACAATAACAGATTTGCAGCTCTCAGGCTCAAGGCTTCCCCACAGCGGTGGCTCCGTGCTTATGAACACTTGAAGTGCATCCCTAATGATCTCACCCAGCTGCAGCAGCCAGTCAGGGGTTTGCTGCTGGTTATCAGGCTCGATGGTGGACCATCAGGCCCCTGCTGAGCCACTGAGAATCGCCAGAAACTTGTGAATGGAGCCTCTGTTTGGGGTCTTCATTATCTTCACCATGACTACAGTACCTTTGGAATAGGCAGGAAGAAATCCAAGGGACAGGTCTACACTTCCTTTGGTTGTGAGAGCAGAGAGGAATGAATCCAGTGTATCCCCAGTGCTCCCATGGCTCTGTGTCTGCTCCCACTCAAGCTCCCCTGTCCTCTGTTTAAGACCCTGCAGGTCCCCAAACAGGCAGAACTGGCAAGAGAAAACAGGCAGTTCCAAATTTAGATGGTAGCTCTGTCCCCCTGGAGCACTTTTTTCTTGTTCCTAGTGGCACAGCAAAGGCACTTCTTTTTTGTCCCCAAACCAGGCTAAGCAGCTAGTCCTCACTGAGATCTATTTTCCATATTTATTCTGAGTGTGTCACAGCCAGGCTCTATAAGGATGTCTATATGAGCATGGTAGCTCCAGGCTCCCTGTTGTCTAGATATCCCCAGAGCCAGGCAAGCTGTATCAGCTGGCAGGGAAACCAGAGCCCAGCAGTGGGAACGGGCCTGAATTCAAGCCCAGTACTACAGGAATTATTGACATAACACCCCAGGCTGTGTAATGCAGACAACTACACTCAGACACAGCCAAGACAAGTAGTATAGCCATAGCCTAATTGTCATATTTGCATGAAGCTGAAAAAGTACACTACATTAATATCCTGGTGTACTTTGCTGATCTAAGTCCCATCCAAAGTAAGGGCCTCATTTTTCTTCAAACCATGCATGCAATTATTTGCTTGCGACATAAACTAAAGAGACCAGCTTTAACTTTCCAAATTAACAACTCATTGATCATCCACCAGGCATGAGAAATATCGGCTCAAACTATAAATGCACGTGAAATTTATGGTCACAGCGTGGTACAAAGAAAACCACACCTCAGCCTTGCCGTGAGGGTTGGTGTAACTGTGGGATGTTTTCTCCCACTGAACAGGCACCGGAGGGGAACAACACACTTCCTCAGTTTGTTGCACTGACTTCCAAATACATCGCTGTAAAAACAAACTATGGCTCTAAAGTTTTAGTGTGAATGAACGTAAATCATTACTTCAAGCATGCAAAGAGCAAACCTGCTTATAAGATTTATTATTGTCAAGCTGGGCAATTACAGCATGGAGTCAAGTTTGTGTTTTAATAAATGAAGTAACAAAGCTCTTGCCAAAAAAAGAGGAAAAAGGAATTAAGTCAGACTTAATCTGATCCAGATGGGCTGCGCCAGGTTTTACCCAGCATGGCACTGGTTTGATAAGAAAGCTGCATCTTCCACCCAAAACTGGGCAAGGCTGCCCCCCTGCCTCTGGAAACAACACACTTTCGAATCCAACTGCAAGAAGATGCAACGGATTTTTAAATGACACAAATTAAAAATTAATTAGCTCTTTGGGTTTTTTGTTGTGTGATTGGTTTTGTGCTCAGGCGATTAACTGCCAGCAGGGTGGCGACCAGCAGAAATAAGCTCTGCTGCAGCCCCATGAAATGGCAGGGGTGGGTAACAATAAGGAAACAGCTGGTGGCAAGAAGCTCGGGAGCAGCTTAAAGAAAGGTGAGAATATCCTCCCTGACTTGCTTCATTTGTAAAAGAAAAGCAATGACACCTCCTGCCAAAGTAACTGAACCATGTGAGATGCTATGTTCTGTACTCCCCTTCCAAACAAGTGCAAAAGAAATACAGGAAGCACCTTCATCCATCAGACACTGCCCACTGAGGAACACAGCTTAGTTTACTTTATTTCAGTGCTTCTCATCCATGGATGTACACAGCCATGTGCTGACAATAAGGGGCTGCTAAATGCTGTTCTGGTCCTTCACCTGCTCCCACAGACCTGATATCTCCACCTGTGACTGTGCTCTGTGCCAGCCTTCCTCCCCTGGGACTGGGGACTGCTGCCACCCAACTGCTCACGGACCCAACGGCATGAGTCCAGATCAAGGATCCAACATCTGGATTATTCAGTTCCTGCATTTGTTTCGTCTTTCGTGGTAAAAGGATGGTGTGGACTGAACCTGCCAGGGCCAGGTAATGGTCCAGCTCTGCCCTGGATTAAGTCACTCTCTCACACCTCCGTGTCTAATGAAGCAGCTCTTACTTTCTCCTCTTCCTTCTGCCCTTCTTACTGAGAATGTTTCTCAGTCCCTTTCCTCATTTTCCCACACTGATGTCACTGCCATAACACTGCTAAAAAGACGAACATGAGACCTGAGACTCCCACACACAGACAAGACAAATCAGCTGCATCACACTTTGTGCTGGGCCAGGGGATGAGGACAGATGGTATCTGGAAATTCACAGTATTTCCCCCCTTTATCACCAATGAAAATCTATTTTTTAAAGAATCTAACAAACAGGTAAATGATGTCCTCGACTTAGTAACTCCTGAGTTCTATCATTGCCGCCTTTTTTTTGTTTTTTCTAAAGTGTCCCATATTCTGCCATCATTTTCTTGCCTTGCTACTAGTCTCAGTGTTCAGGGTCAGAGCAAATGAGACACATCTGTTTTCTATTTAAACCAGCGAGGAAATATTTATGCTGCAGGAGAACCTGTGGTTTTGCTTGCAGTGTCAGAGGAGGCCATTCAACGTACAGCAGGAGGCTCCAGGGCACCTGCAGATCGCTAGCTGGGCTAGATCAACTTCTTTGTATTTAAGTGGCTGGCAGCAAGCCATTAATTGTGTTTGAGTTTTTGCCTTCAGTAGGTGGTTTCACTCCACTGGAGCCCAGCATCGTGGGGGGGAGAGGCAAGGAAAACAGAAAGGCATCACCAGTGTATACCCAGTGTTCTGACATGCTAGTTAAGTTCTAAATTATGTTTTTAATTACTTGGCATGATTTATTGAGACAGTGTCTCAAGGTCAGAAAGCACCACAAAGTGACACGACTTGCCTGCCAGTTTGAATCTCTGCCACTGAAGCTCTCCTTTCTCTTCTGCTCCATCGTGCTCCCTCTCCCTCCTCCCACAGTATCCAGCATCTCAGTGGCTGGGTGGGATCAGACTTAACACTTTAGGTACCTTTAGGGGCTAATATGGGAGCTTTGAGCCAAGGCTGGAAAGGGAAAGGTTTGGGGACAGTAAAGCTGGACTGAAGGGCTGGCTTCCAAGGCATATGTAAAACAGGGCTGCCAAGGGAGTAGTTAAAAAAATAAACAGTCTCGATGTTGACTCCATGATAAAGAACTAAGAAATCTAGAAAGCAATCAGGTAGGAGTAAAAAGGAGAGAAAAATTATGCTGCTGTAACGCCTCTAATCAGCCAGGTCATGCAGCATGACACAGTCTGGGAGGATGAGAGAACAGACCTGTAATCCACTGAAATTGTCCTGCACCTGCCTAAAATAAGCAAGAGGATGGTCCAGGCCCTGCCCAGTGCTATTTGGCCACAAAGAGCTGTAAAGCAAGAGTCACTGCTCTGAAATGTACAGCAGGAACTCCCTTGCTTTGCAGCCAGTGCATAATGATGTGTTTCTGCACTGCCAATTAAAGCTGCTAACGCTCTTCATGCCTTTGGGAAGGAATTTGTGCCCTTCCTGTGGCAAAACAGCGCAGTGTGGCAAGGAAGAGACTGTGGAATCCAACCCTGATGCATTTTAAGGCTTCTATAAATAATTAAGAGGGATCATTAATTAATGAAAAGAAAGTGAAATTGAAAAAGCAGGAGGAAAGGGGCAATGAATACCCACTGGGGGATAATAAGTATGTCCTACACTGTAGCTTACACAGACTGAAGTCTTTTAGGGAGAGTTAAAGTGGCTTTGTGGTTTGAGCTAGAGAAACAAATCTTAGCTGGAAGAAAAACCTTCTGGGAATAACAAAGCTACTTCCTAGATCCAAGTTACACTTGGGAAGATTTTTCAAGATTTACACACTCAAGTGAGAACATCATGGGATATATACAGATGTATCTGTGTATTTCTCAAATACACGAGGAAAAAAATAAAAGATCTAGCTGGTGCCTGACGTTGGCTTGCACCAACAAGTCTTTGGGGAAGAGATAAAATACAGCAATGCAGAGAAAAACATCTTTCATTAATTAGATCATTATTAGTCTCCTCTGGCTCAAACGTGGGCAGCTTTGAAACCCTAGCTGCTATCAAAGAAAAGATTTACAGAAGTTCCACAAAGACAGAAAGAAACAATAAAGTCTGGTAATATCCCAGTGGGCTCAGAATTGGTAGAGTACACTGACTGCAAGTTACTAATTAAAGCAGCTTTGAAATCAGAAGCTTAAATCTGTGCTAAACAGCAACACGGTGCTTTGGGCCACAGTTTCAAGTGCAGAGAAGAAATGTGCCAAACACATGCATCCGGGCACAGACAAGTCATTCCAAAAGGAAAGCAGGAAATTGCAGGTGCAGCTGAATGCTTGTGAGCACACAATTACCCACTGGGTGTTTGCAACCGCATATTTCATACGCGCAATTACCTCTTTGCACCCCTGCCTGCATATTTTTGTATGCGATTTAAATGTCTATCTTTAAGAACATGACCTTGGTATCTGAAAATACAAAACTTGCCCGAAGTGCTGATGTGAATGTCTAGTAGACATCAGGGTTTTAAACAGGTGAAAGGGCTGTTTTATCTCCTATTACTGACACACTGCCTGACACGAAATTGGTACTTTGCTGCTGATGACTTCTCATCTCCTGAATATTTCCCTTGGAAGTTTTGGCATGCAGCTGGCGAGCCGTGCAGCAGAAGAGAAGGGAGAGGAGATGTATGTCTACCCTACAGGAAGGAAATGCAGAGAAAGGGTATTAAATGAGGTTGAAGCCTGTGATCTTGCCAAATCAAGAAAATGGAAGGTAATACAGGTGGCTGTGCTAAAGGGCTATCTTTTGCTGTCAAGCAGCCTGACATTTGCTCTGGTTTCAAATACTTACAATCTGTTGTGAAATATCCTTTGGCTTTTACTGTCAGCAGCTCTGTAGAGATGGGGGGTCTGTGGCTGGGAGGGCAGGAGGAGGACACACGTCCATCCTCTGCTGCCTGCCCCGCAGAGCCTGGCCAGCATGGCCAGTACACAGCCTTTGGGGGAAAGAAGCACCCTCGTTTTTTCACACTCTGATAGAAAAGCCTCCACCATAAAATAAACATGATATACATTTGATGCAAAATGTATTTAAGTAGAAGGAAAAGCAGTAAATAATAACACAATATCGTAAATAAACCTTTTTCCTCCTACTTTAGAGCCTGTAATAGCTGTAGACCATGACAGATGTTTAATAATACCCAGCAAGCTACATGCAAGTGGGAGAGAAGTCTTTCCCAGTGCAGGGCCAGCAAAACCCTTATTTCTCAATTTTCCTCTTTTAGCATAAAAGACTCAAAGCGAGCATAACTTTCAAATCTGCTACACCATCAGGTTTGAGTGCTGTAACTCCACTGTACTGGCATCCCGTGCTCCCAGAAAATGATACTAATCCTAAAATATGTGTCTGATGTAATGTCTGTAACCAAAATGTTGGGGGGACGGGGTTGGGGCTTATTTGTGCTGCCTCACTTGTACTGCTAGCAGTCTGCTGTGCCTTCAAAGAGAGAGCCAGAGAAGGGACCAGAACTTGAAGAAATCATTCAAAAGAACAGGTATTAGTTGTAGAAAAGTTATATAGTTATTCATTACTACTCCACAGTAGTTCTAAAAGACTGCATAAATGTAAGAATTGATGGATGAAATTAAAAAAAAAGATATTGCTACCTGATAGGGGAAAAAATCTGTCCAAGCTTGCAATGATTTATTAATATAAGTAATCAATACCAATAGGTCCGTATCAGTTTTACATCTAATTTAAACTTTCAGGTCTCAATGTACTCATTAAATAATATAATAGATTTACATATTTTAATTATATTTTATGGATTCTGAACATAATGTAATTAAAAGGTTTTTCCAGCAGAGATGATTAATGAACAGGGTAGCCAGACATTCTGTACAGCCATTGTGTGCGAAGGACTTCAGTGTGGTGTGAGCTCAACCCCTGATCCGAGCAGCAGCAGATTCACCTACACGGATAACCGTGGGCATTGAGCAACCACATGCACTGATTAAGGCACTAAAATGAGGCAACCAGAGGCTAGAGGGAAGGTGCAAACCCCAAATCTGATCTCCAAACCACAGAGCATTTGTTCCACTGAGCAGGATTCTGTAAAATACAGAAAAGGTATCTCGGGTCTTGAGCCAAGCACCTATCAAGGTGATATTCCTTAGACCAAGCACTGCTCCGGCACACATTCAGCCATATTATGTGTTTTACACATGGAAAACTGGGCCCTGGAAGGGGGAATGCACTTGGTGCAGGTCCCTGAGAAATAAGGTACAGAGTCACGACTAGGGACAGGGCTCCCTATGTTGACCCTTCTTATCCAGCTGTAACCCACAACTGTAACACCATCACTATCACTTCTACATCCAAGTATTGCCTACCGGTAAAATGTAGCTCCCTTGAACCAAGGTCAAAACCTACTGAACTATATCCTCAAGAGCTTCAGCAACCAAAGTAACTGTTGAAGACATGGAGTGAAGAAGATTAGAACTAAAAACTAGAATGAAAACACAGAGGAAAGAAGGTCAGCATTGCCAGCTCTCTTGACTCCACTGAAGGTCTTTGATATTTCATGATTCCTCTCCAGTTTCAGTTATTTGGACTTATGAGCAAAGAAAGTAAGTTTCTAGTCCTCATGACTGCGGAGGAAAAGCTGAAAATACAACTTCAGGGCAACCAAACAAGAAAACCAATAAGGCGAAGAGAAAGACCTCCAATTTCATACTTCATGCAGCCCAAGGAGGTTCTAGTCTTAGCTGAAGCCTCCTGGTAGCACTAAAGTATAAAATACTTTTACAGCAAGTAACAACAGAAGAGCAAACAGTCACTTGTCTTGTGATTTGTTGGCCCCTAGCACTTGAAAGCGTCTGTATGTTGATTTAGTTGTCAATCCTCAATTACTCTCCAGCTTTCTTTTTTCCTTGTATAAAACGATTCTCTAGCATCTATGCCAATAATATATCAATAGAGCTCTACAGCAGCCATAAAATCCATGATGTAGGATATTTTGTAGTTTTGAGATTCCTTCACTGATTTAGGGAAATAACTCATTGTTCTCTTTTCCTTTCTACTTCATTTAAAACCCCTGTGCCCTTTGCTGCTGTGAACTGCACCATCTCCCTCCCTCGGTTACACTTTCCCCTTCACCGTGGCTCCCCCAGGAGCTGGCTCAAACATAACTGTGAGATCTGGGAAGGACAAAATTTGGGTCACAGGTAGAATTTGACTTTTACATCGCAGGGGACGCAGGGCCAGGTAGCCAAAGCTTTTATCTGGCTGTCAGCAAAGCTCAGGAGACCTGGTGAGGAGAGAGCAATGCTCCCTCAACCCTCTTGTCATCCTCACCTCCAGTTACATATTCAGGAATTATACAGAGCACTTATTATTTCTTGCAAGACAGACCCCAGAAACCCCCCTGTTTATGAGGAATTGTGGATTTCCTGATTTACCTTTATTTCAGTGGCTTCTACATTTTTTTCCATTGTATTTTTTCCTTATGGTGAACTTTTGAGACTTCTGACATGCAGGTAGGAGACAATTTTGGCTTGGCCTGGCACAGGGGCAGATAACAGGACTCAAAACACCCCTGGTATTTCTGTTTTCAGCTGAGCCTACTTCAACGTTTGGAATTTGATTCAGTTTTCTGGTGCAGGCAGGTCCAGTGAGACTCTCCATGTGTGCTATATCTTAACAGCCCACAGACCTTTCCAAGCTGAGGCTGAGTTTAAACAAATCTGAGCTGGGCTTCAGACAACCCAACTGGGAAAACGGGGTAAACTATAAACTGTGAATAGTGTCTGTTGACTGCTTTGGACCGTTTCATAGCAAATGTTCACATAAAGTGAGATTTTTCCTACTATTTCTCAAGTTGAATTAGACCTGACTCTGCAGAAAAGATCACTGTAATAAGCTGTACAACTTGAAGTTGGCAAATTTTGTAAATGCTTCCTTTGATTTTCAAATATTCTCACTTCACCATACAATATGCTGGCCTTTTAGTCATGGAATGCTGTTTTGGGAGTAGCAACTAGCGATTTAATTAATCTCTGTTATCTTCTATCCTCATGAACTCTTTCTCTATCACATAACAAGTTTATTTTCATGTTTAAATAATTCCTTGTTATTGGTCCTAATACCACTTCCTTCGAATACGCACACAAGTGACATTTCAGTTCCACTGATTTTCCTTAAAAATGGATTTTAAGTGTAAAATACCACTACACCACAACAAGGTTAGGAATTCCCCCTAAAAATCAGCCTGTGATGGCTGAAACAGTTATCCACTATGAGATACTCCGAAAGGGGGCACTTCCTAGGAGAACAGCACAAAACCTGTACAGATTTCCACGGTGCTTGTGTTCCAGCTCTCTGCTTGAGTAACCTCCCTTTTACACAATTTGCACTACAAGAGAAAACGTTAATGCCTTCTAACATACCCATTAGCTAATCAAGGTCAGTCCTAGGGTTAAGACTGTATCCACCAGGATGCTGAAACATCCCACTGGTTGAGACTGTGCCAGCCTTGACCTCTAGACAAGGTCTTTCTTCTTCTTGCTCAGCTCTACTTTCAAATCACAAGTTTCATTATCTTCTCTGAAGAACCCGAATGCATCACTTTCCCATTATTGTCCACACTGTCACCACCAGAAACTTGTCCCCAGGGTCTCATCTCTCAGATGGCATGCCTGTTCTCTTCAGCCCTGGCTCCAATTCCAGCTCTCACTGCTGTTTCTGCATTTGCTCAGTAAACACACCGTGTTCTGTATAATGTAAAACATGAGCACCTCATACACTGATAAAATTACTTCTGTGCTTACACAGCTACTTAATTCCATTTTGCCATTGATTTGTCATTTTAAAGTTAAATAATAAACATGGATTGTAGCCAGGATACTGAGTGCTGCTTTCTCTCCCCCTAGTTTTTGATTTATGTGTTTGTTTATTTACTGATATATTTAAGTACTCCCTATTGCATTTCACACATAATCTGGCAAATCCTGAGGATTTACTTTCACAATTGATTAGAAAAGTCAATGTTTTACAGACAGGATTAAAATGGAATATATCTAGAAGCCCTGATGGAATCTACTTATGACAACTATTACCTGCAACAGGCTCTCCAGCCCTTAAAAATCTATGTTGTTTGTTGTCAAACATTGTGAAGATATAACCATTTCCTGCTACAGGTATTATGTCAATTAAAGAAATATACTTGCTCATTTGTCCATTGTGGGAGTGCCTTCTAGGCTTTTCATTTAATCAACGCATGGGAAAAGATCATTGTTTTCCATTTGCTGGTAGTTTTCTTCTCTTCAAAATTAAATCAGACAGACTAGTGGGCAATGCTGAGGCAAGCAGCGCATTTTCAATATTGTCACTCCAGTAATCTAAATTTAAAAATTCTAAAAATGTCAATGTGACATTTTGTTTTTTACTTATTTTTAAGCTCCAAACCACATATTACTTCTTCATTTTTATTTATTTTTAAATCGATGTTTAGAATTTTTTAATGTTTTATGACAGAGCAAACTGGTTTTTAGCTCTTTGATTCTCTGTCAAACGGTGAACCTGGCTTCCCTTTTGATCCACTCTCACAATCAAACCCAAATCAGTTATTCACACATAGCTTGCTCCACAGTGGAATAATTTTCCAGATCATGAAATTTCACTGCAAAGTGATAAAAAGATTAGGCTGGTGTCAGAGAGCAGATTACAGGGCAGCCTGGAGGAAAGAATTAGATCTGCTCCTAATCCCATTCTCCTGGGGTTTGGGTCCCCTTACTGGCCTTCAACTGGTGCTGCTGGATGGTGAAATTCAGTTCTGGTGCACAGTGCCATCAGTGGTTTGAATTCATAACAGGGGCTTTGTTTTGCTGTTCTTAGTGAATTTAATGCCAAGGAGAATGAAAGGAAGGAGACTGTGTGTTGGGGCTGAGAAATTCCTGAAGAGAGCAAGGGATGGCTACATTATTAGCTGACCGCTGGAATTCACAGTATTGGTCAATTTGGATTGCCCTTGCTGCCTGTTACAAAAAGGTCAAGTAAGCAGAGAGAGTAAGGTGAAGGGGAAGCACTGTTTGTGTGTCTCGGTGCTAAAAAGTCGTCTGAAGCCAGAGACAGACAATGTACAGAGACCCACACCAGTCTAAGGCACTGGAAAAAACCCCAATTAAGTGAAAATTACCATCCCCATTAAGTGACAGCCATCATTGCTTAATTGCTACCCAGGGAGGTATCCTGATTAAGAGCAGATGAAGTTTAGCACATCTTATGCAGTGGGTTATTGCTCAGATATGAAGTAAAGGGAAGAAAACGAGAAATACAAGACTAAGACACTTCAGCGTATAGCTGGAGGTGTTCATTTTTACTAGACAAAACCCACTCCATTGGGGTGTCTTTTTCTCCTCGTGCACAACGTCAAGGTGTGCAGGGACTGGGGCTGATACATCCCTGTTTTGCCATTTATTTGCTCTCAGGTGGGAAAGGAGCAGGAGGCAAGTCCACTTGCTCCAGCCGGACACTTAACCCAGTGTGGGCTGGGCTGCCATCCCCTGTGGTCATCCTCTGTCTTGGAGCTCTGCTGTCACCTTTGCAGAGCTCAGAGCAGCTCCAAAGCACCTTTTTTTCAGTGAGAATCGGTCTCAGTGGAGAGTAGGGCTTTGTCAGGATAATGTGACCACTCTTTTTTTTTTTTTTTTTCTAACCCAGCAATTCCTCTTTCTTTGGAAGAGCTTTGACCTTTAAATGAAGGTGCATGCCAAGAAAAATCCAGAGCTTGTTATCAAGACAATCTGTGGCACAGGCTGTGTGGTAATGTCCTCCCGAGGTGATGAATCAGATCTATCAGTGTCTAGATACTAAGGCCTTTTTTATCCTTGCAAACTCCGGGCTTTCCAAATCTTTAAGCCTGATCAGAGATAGAGCACTACAAGAGCTTACTTAAATCTCAGCAAGCAGAAAAGAGGGTGAGGGGGAGAGAGCTCACATAAAATAAAGAACACCACTTTTTAAAGATAAAACATAACTCTAGGTACAATAAAAGCCTTTAGAGAACAGAAGAGATCTTTGTCAGGAATGTATCTCATTTAGTCCCATTGTTTCACTTGCTGCTTTCAGAAAGCCAGCCATTTATCTTGCCTTTTTTCCCCCAGGTTGGTTTTTTTTTTTCCTCCTTTCCTGATGCCAGTTTCCATTTCATAAGGAAATGAATCACTGATGAGGTGCTTGTCCTGTCTCCCTGCAAGCAGACCTCAAAAACACGGTAGGTTGGAAGGGACCTTAAAGATCATTGAGTTCCAAGCCCCCTGCCCTGGGCAGG
>JAHREE010000436.1:574914-597956 GCA_033628505.1 Tringa tobata
TCTTCTCCAGGCTCAACAACCCCAGCTCTCTCAGCCTGTCTTCATAGGGAAGTTGCTCCATCCCTCTGATCATCTTTGTGTCCCTCCACTGGACCCGTTCCAACAGGTCCATGTCCTTCCTATGTTGAGGACTCCAAAGCTGGACACAGTGCTCCAGGTGGGGTCTCACAAGTGCAGAGTAGAGGGGCAGAATCACCTCCCGTGACCTGCTGGCCACGAAAATATATAGTTTTATGACCTAAAACCTGAATGCTTTTACCAGTACAGTTTAATTTATGTTGTGCTGTGTTACGGATAGTTGCTGTTTAGTGTTTATGGCACGCAGGCTAATAATTCCAAGTCAGAGTACCTATGGTTAGATACCCTCAACATGTGTTGAGGCTCCAAAGGAAGAAATTTTCAAAGGAACAAAAAAGCAAAGGGCAGAAGAATTCCTAAATTTCCACACAATTTCCCCTGTGGGTGCTGTGAGCTGAACCTTCCTGGTTCACAGCACATTGCTGGAACACTGTACCCGTGTCCCTGCAAGCCTCAGAGGGAGCTCTCGTTTTCACAGTGAGTGCACTGCGCACACATTTGTTCGCGGAGTTATATGCCCAGACAAGGAGACAATCACATTTCTGTAGCTTGAATACCCCTGTGATGAGGCATAATGCTGTCGTGGGTTTTTGCACAGAGAAGCAAACTCCCAGAAAAGCCATGTCAGCTTGAGTTTGACCTTTCCTTCAATAATAATGCAGATCAGGGTATTTTCTATGCAACATGGCTGTGTATGGAGCACACGCGAGTTGTCAGATATGGCACAGTCTACACACAAACATCCTTAACCTCACGATCCCCAAAAAGCAAAGTCCTGACCCACACTGTAGTTCATTTTGGCTACTTCAGGTATTCCCCAGTGAGAGGAAGACAACGGACATTGCTCTCCCATCCTCTGCACGAACTCATCCACCGCTCAGATGAGTTGCTATCACACACAAACCGATCTGTTGCCAGAAACACCCATCTCGGAGCCTGAAAAATGTGTTTGTTTTTCCCAGCAACATCAGTCTAATAAAAAACATTTCTCCCTACCAACCTAGTCTCTTTTATATCCTCTGACAATACTCCTACATGACTATCATGATGCTGAGTGAGCCTTCACAGCTTCCAGCTACATTTTTGTTAGATTTCAGTTGGATAACCACAAAAGAAAACAAATGCATTTGCAAAATCTTGTCCCTCAGCTTTATAAGGTTAAGATATGTAATGCACACATTTAATTTATACAGCTTCTAAGTAACTAATCTAATGTGTCCTCCATTTAGATAGCATGTAGCATTTTGCTACTTTCACTCACACCGTCAAAAAGCTTTGAGAATTGTTGTACTGGGAGGTTGATCCAACTCCTGCACAGCCACAATTCTCCCAAGGACTTCTTATTTTGATGAGCCAGATTTATTAACCAGCAGCCTGATTTTCAGAAGAGCCAAAAATCCAGCAGCCTTCAGAGCCTCCCTTCCCCCTTTTTTTCCCAAAACAATGCATGTGCTGCATGACTTCAATTCATTCCTGCATACATGGAATCACAGAACCATAGAATGGTTTGGGTTAGAAGGGACCTTAAAGATCATCGAGTTCCCACCCCCTGCCCTGGGCAGGGACACCTCCCACCACACCAGGTTGCTCAAAGCCCCATCCAGCCTGGCCTTGAACCCCTCCAGGGATGGGGCAGCCACAGGTTCTTGGGCCAACCTGGGTCAGTGTCTCACCACCCTTACAGCAAAGAATTTCTTCCTGAGATCTCATCTCAATCTCTTTCAACTTAAAACTGTTCTGCCTCCTTCCTATGGCTCCCCTCCCTGATCAAGAGTCCCTCCCCATCTCTCCTGGAGCCCCTTTAGGGACTGGAAGGGGCTCTAAGGTCTCCCTGGAGCCTTCTCCAGGCTGAACCCCCCCAACACTCTCAGCCTGTCCTCACAGCAGAGGGGCTCCAGCCCTCAGAGCATCTTCGTGGTCCTCTGCTGGAATATGATGCTGAACTCCACCTGTTCCTACAAACTCTTCTCATCTTAACAGAGAATATATAAATAATTCAAGAACAACACTGAGAACCTGACAACTTGAGGGGCGCAGACAGAGCATCTCAGGTGCTTGCAGTCAAAGACCTGAATTCAGGTGTAACGACACCAGCAGCCAGGAACTTGCTTAAGAATGCACAGCATGGAAGAACAAGCAAGGGACGACCACCACCAAACCCAGTATAGGGGAAACCAGCAATGGTGAGTTAGTTGTAATCTTTGGCGAAATTGCTTTATTTCTCCCAGTGTCTCCTGTCAGACTTGGCTCATTGCCCTTAGGAGAAAGCCTTCTTCACATGATGTAGGTAAAAAGCCTAAGGTCATGGTGCAATCCGAATTATCTACAGCCTATCAGAGCAAAAAAGAAAGCCCATCAAGTCACCCTTAAAACTAAATACTATCCCACCTTCTACTTCTCCTGGGAAGTGCTTTAGCTTTGCCAATTGTGTTGCTTTCTTGCTTGTTCTGCAGTGAATGGGTTTGTATTTCAAACCTACTTGTAACTAAGTAAACCTATTACACCGATTTTAATGTTCCACTGTTTCTTTACACTCCCTGTCTCTCTCCATCTTCCTGCTGGTCCTTGTTTTCTGTTCTTATTAAAGCATTTCCAGGTCAGAGACTGTCCTCTTTGTATTCTTTGTGGTGTTGGGGTCTTTTCCCCTCTGCATTGTCTATATTTCTGCATTTGTAGAACTCCTGGTGCAGGGAGTTTTGAGTAATGAATTTGAGTGGTTTTCCTCGTGGCCGGTTTTGTTTCCTCTGTTTCTGTTTCCTCTCCTTTCTGGTGGAGCAAAGGAGGAAACCTCAAATGAGCTGTGCATCAGCCCATTGATTAAGTGGAGTACCTTTCCATGCAGTAATTACCACTGCCTAAGCTATACTCGAGCACAGCAAATCATTTTTATTTCTGTACGCTCTGCAACTTGGAGAGAGAAGCCCTAGTCATAGATAGGCAGCATATGAATTGCCAGAAAAATCCCAGGTTGTGTACAGATCATTTATAACCCAGCCAGCCCAGTGTTTGCAGAGCTTTTTGCCCACTAAACATCTCATAAATCATTGACTTCCTTTAAAAAGATAACAATAATTTCAAAGAGGTAAGTGGGATTGGTCTGGATCATTATGTTCTCCCTCTAGGGCAGGGGAGTTGAAAGTTTTAATTTTCCTTCATCAATCTAAGTCATCACCCAAGGCTGGAGTGTGATGTTTGACTTCCACTACTAGAAACCTTAGATAAGGCAAGATCTGAACACTCCACAGAGGTCTCCAGTGATGCTACTGCCCTTGTTCAGAAATTTGTATCATAAGATGACTGCCTGTGAGCAGAGTACTACAACCATACCCCAAGCCCACTGTAGGATCAAGGCCCACAGCCACCATCACCTTTCTTCCTGTCATGGGTTTAGAAGTAAAGAAAAGGGGGCAGGGAGATGTCATGTGTGTGCTCAGGACTTCACAATCAGGTACATGTGTGCAGGCACTGTGCAACACAGCCAGGAGGAGTTCAGCATGGGTTTTGGAACAGTGGATTCACTGCACATGTTCTGTAGAGCAGATCTGTGCAGGAAACATTAGCTGGGGTTTCCATACGCCTGGCCACCCCAGCCAGGCCTCCAAACTAGCCCACTGACATTCAGGAGCCTGAATAATCATTCTAAATCCTTTGTATCTAGGTAGAAAAAGAAAATATGGCCACATAAACTCAGATATAAAGAACTCAGGGTGGGAGGGTTACTCCTCTGTAACAGCAGCTACTCTTACTCTCTTACCACGTGGTGTGTTTGTGGTGGTGTGTCGTTGTCTCCCCCACCAACCCAGGACTGTATCCCACTTTCCATTCACTCCTTCCACTGTGTCTGGGGCAGCAGTGGGCTTTTTTGTTACGTTTGTGTAACAGAGGACCCTGGAACCCTTGTTTATAGTTTACGGCTGATACTCCGATGTGCCACCATCCCAACCACAACAACCGTAACAGAAAAAAGTGCAGCCCTGAGCTAAGCTTTTTTTTTTTCAATATACTTAGTGTTTTTTCTTTTTGCAAAAACTGTACATCCATTTAATATTTTCCCAAAATGTGCCAATGATTTAAAATAAATTGGTGAATAATTTATATGACTAATTTTTAGCATGTGCATTGTCTCATTGTTATTTTTTTATTTGTTTTTAGCAGGTTGAAGTCATTCTTTGTACTCCCATCAAGAACAGAGGACCTTTCTGATAGGAGCTGTGCAGCAAATGAGGTACTGAACATCCCCTATAGTCCATGGCTTCATGCAAAAAACACAACAAAAGACTGAGAGAAGCAGAAGGCAGTAACCAGGGAAGCAGAAAAGTATTACAGAGCCACCAATGACAGGTACTTGACCATGGCTTACCTGGAGTTCCTGAGTGGTTTATAGGAACCCTGGCAGGAAGAAGTTGAGCACAGTCACACACGTGGGATGCTGCAAGCCTGAAGCATGTCTGCTCTGAGCTTTCTCCCAGTCTTTTTCACATCTTCAACCTGCAAAAGAAGATGCCATATTAATAAATCAAAGGACAAAGCTACTTGGAGCAGACAATGTTAGAAACCTATTTACTAACAATTTGACATTCTGCCAACAGCTTGTTGATGGCACATTGTACCAGCTACGCGAAGAACCACTTCTGCAGGCAAGAGGGCACTAAGTTCATTGCTTTCTTAATGCATCTACTGACACTGCCAACAAAGACAGTTCTGCTTTTAGTACCAGATTTAGTGAGGTTTTCCAAACAACTTATTTCATCTGTGGCACAGAAGGCAGCTGAAGTGACAGAATGTCCATGAGTGCAAGCAGTCAGCAAATTGGGCAGGTCCAAAGCACCTTTCCCAGCCTCAAAACAAGATCCACTTGTTCTGAATCCTTGCAGATACTGGACTCACTGGCAACTGTGCCTGAGAATGCAAATAAAGGTGTGACAAAAGGGGACTTCTGCACTGCAGAATCGTGACCACACACCGGCTACTGCAGGGCACAGGGCTTAGGGGGAGGAACTGAACTACAATGGACCAACTTCCCCAGCTACAGCTTAACTAAAACTTTCAGCACGCTATTCAGGATACAGAATTGAGTTATAGTTCAACCATGGAGTTATGTAAACAAGATGTATTTCAATAAAAGGAAATCCAATCTAAAGAAGAGATTTTAAAAGGTATGGATGTATTTCTCAAAACCGGTGTTTCCACACTTACAAACTGATGATATGTGCTCTCTAAAATCTAATACCAACCTGGAACATTTTAAAAGGAGTGTATTATGTTTAGCTGCTTACCTAGATTTCCTTGTAAATTAAACCTAAGCCCTCAGCAATATTTATCTTCCTTTTGTACTTTCCCCTCTAATTATACTGTGGCACTAATTATTTTATGGGCAGAAACAGTCTATAGATTGCTGCTGCTGCTGCTTCAAAGACTCAACCACTGCTCCTGCTACTCGCTTATACCTTATGAATATTTTCATTCAGTCAAAAACAGCAACAAAGAAAGCAAGACTCTGCCCCAAGGTTTCTCCTTTTCTACAAGTTCTCTGCCTCCCCGGTTCTCACCTGCTTGGTATCACTACTGATTCCCAAAATTTAATTCAAATTTATCCTTCATCTACAGCACTTCTCTAGACTATAAATGGTACCTGTGCTCTAAAAAGCATGACTGTTTCCCGAGTAACACAACTAAAATTGTTAGGATCTTTTCCTTTAGCCTTTATGGGGATGAGTAGTCTACCGCTAGTGTAATCCCATCTGGAACAATTTAACAGCAGCTGTCAATAGTGTAACTATGAATTTTTTCATCTGAGAAAAAGATTGTAAAATTGGATCATCATAGAGCACATTTCAGTGAAAATACCAGCTTTTTTTTTTTTAAGTATGAGCTCAATAAATGATGTTTCTAATGTTAAATCATGCAATGTTAACTTACTGCTAATGGCACAAACGTATGCTCACTTCACAAAATCTACCACATTAAGACCCTCTAAAGAGAGACAAAAAGGGATCTTAACAAATTTTTCAACTCATCAACTCACCATGGAGTCAACTTAAAGCATTGATTAATAGGACCCTTGCTATCCTAGCTGAACCCATAAGTAGCTTAATAAGACATAAAATATTCTGCTCAGGGTTTTTAGTTTAATACTTTTTTATTGATTTTTTTTACAAGAAAATACAATAACATTGTGCATATAAAGCAGTCTGCGCAAGGCCTTAATTTTGCACAGGCACATCATTTTGCATGTATCACCGATCCGCATGACCTTTAAACTGTTATTCAGCAAGAAAATTAAATATCTAGCAAAAAGCTTTGAAAGAACGATTCATTAGAGAGTACCTGGTATGTGCTACTATTGCATCGTCACACACATACACACATCTAATGGGAAACTGTTGACATATTTTAATGCCAGTGGTGAGCATGACAGTCGTTTTTGCGGTGAGGGGGTTATCGTGCCGTACATGCACAGGATGTTGTTGGGCTTTTATGAGCCTCATGAGAAAACAAAGAAGTCAAGCGACTTCACCAAGGTCATCCATCTAGATGGCATTCACAGCTGTACCGTCTCCGTACGGATTTCATTCCCTGTTGCTCGCAGCCCTACGTTACACAGAAAAGCTATCACAGCTGTCACCCTCCTCACTTGTTGCCCACTCCAGACCCACTGCATCACGTCCCACCACCAGCTCGCTCTTCACCCCAAGGCATTCTGACACCTCTACTCTCAGCCTGTGCTTTCACCACAAGGTTTCCTCTCGCTCTACTGAGAGCAGCCTCCGCAGAGCTCCTTCCCCCAAAGAGGCACAACGAAACAGCCCTGTGTTTCCCCAGCTTGAATCAAAGTGTTCAAATGCTTCTGTTTCCTTGATTTCTGCTGGCAAGGACAAACTGTTCCACTCACCTCAAAGCCATCAACCACTTCCGACTCCCTCATGGTAAATGGCTATAAGTATTTCTACCTCCATTTGTCATGATGCCCACACTATGTGGCTCTGAAGTCATTACAGGGCAAGAGAGGCAGCTGCCTAGAGCACAGGACTGCTTAATGAGCAACCAGGTTGTTTTTGTTCTCTATTTTATCTCACTTTGTTTTTAAATGTCTTGCCTAGAGGAAAAGGCCTAGAGTCACCACCGTTGGGAAGCCCCACCATCACTCAGGGATCCTCTCTGTGAGTCAGAGCATAAGGCAGATTTCAGACATGCTTATAAGAGCCTGAACAAAACTGCCTTCCCCCTGTCCAACAGTGACCCCTTTGTGACATTGCTCAATAACAAGCATAGACTTTGGGGGGAGCGGGATTGTAATCATTAAATTGTAAATCCCTTTAAATGCAAAGATCAAAGGGAAAGTTTCAATCCAATGACACATAATTAAAAATGCAGACGTGAACGGCTTTGATTCATGAATGCTTATGCACTTTTAAATTGTTGCCAGGGAGATCAGGGCATGAGAAAATTAAAAACCATTACGCTTCAAAAGGATAAATGATTTTCACAGCTTTCTAACATTATTTCCTGTTGCGCAGATTTTTGTGTGTTTTAACATTTCCCCCGCCTTGCCTGGGCAGATTAGTTCTGAAAAATGTTTTCCAGAAAATGTTCAGAACTCAATGAGATTAAAAGAAGATTAGTGAACTTGCTGGATGAAGAGTTCCCTTTGGTACTTAATGGCAAATGCTCAGGGCAGTTAAAGAGGAACCCCACCACACACATTTTACCCTTTTACCTGTGTTTTAATTTAAAGAGCTGTGACCTTTTAATTCATTATACTTTTTCTAATTGAGTCAGTACAATACAATACATATAGGCCATAAGCCAAATCTCCCTGAAGTTAAAGGAAATATTCCCATGGCTGTAGTGGTTTCAATCTGTTTGTTTAACATTTCTCACTTGTAAAAGTCAAAGCACTTAACTGAAAGGAAAAGGCTGCTTCCTATTTCACAAATAAAAAAATGAGACAAAGTGGACATGATTCTCAGCCATCATAACACAGATGCTGGACTAAGTATAGAGCTGTTAAGCTACAGCAAACACTCCCACTTCTGATCCACAGTGTCTCAGATCTGCCCTGCTTCAATGCAGGACTTTAACACTCCCAACTGGCACCTGAGACATCCTTTGAAGTGCTTTAAAATCACCCCAATCTTACCAGAGACAAACAGTGTTGCTTCATATTTGCAAGCATTTAGAAGTTAATTTCTCAGACAGAAACATATTGCCGAAATGCACCTGAGTTGATAGCTGCGATGAACTCATGTGTAGCGTTTTCATTAGTGGCCCGAAAGTACATATGAATACAAGAGGAAAATCTTTAGTGCTGAATTCACGTTGGTTCTTAGCCACTAGCAACGTGAAGGGTGAAGATCATCAGATGAAATCCTGAAACCTACATTGTACCCAGCTCGATACCAGCTAGCCACCTTCCTTTCCCTGTACAGTTGATGGAATACAGGATGATGTAGCTCATGTGCAAGCGCCTACATACGTAACTTTACATGTCTCCGCATCATTTAGATGGTTTTGGTTTATATGTCTAAAGTTAGATAGGATGAGTGCCTCTATTCAAAAGGTGTACCTTTGGGATGAAGGAACAGATACAGCCCCAGAAGCACAGCAGCTCCAAATACCCCAGAAATCCCATTCTGTTTCCATGCTTTGGAATTTAACAACTCCACTTTTTTAATAAAGTATGGTGCAGCTGAACTACGTCTGCATCAGGCTGACTTGCTCCTCACTCTACTGTGGCATTTTTCAGCTGCCAGTCAAGCCAACCTTCACAAAATTTTCCCTGAGGGGGAGAAGCCAGAGACAAGTAGCAGCAGACTAACAGAGCACTGAACAGTTCAGCAGGCATTTGATGGTGAAAGGAAAAACCTTTTGTATTTACTTTTGAACGTATGAATCAGACATTGTTTCTGTTTGAGACCAGGCTACTCCTGAACACTGTCTCCGCAGTAGCAGCAGCTGAGATTCAGCATAAGGGGCCATCCCAAAGATGCACTGATGCCTGCCTTTGTTATCACTGCATTCGCTGAGATAGCTCCAGGAATAAGATGCCCCACATTAAGACATGTAATGTATAACCCTTTTTGTTATTTATTATTTCTAATATTTAAGTAGCAAATAAGACATGATTAATTTCTTTCTTTCAGTTGGCGGTTGCTCCAGAACATGTTAATATCATTCTTTGTTTACAGTTATTGGATCAATAACGTTGCTACATAATTCTTATTCTGTAGATTTCAGTCCAAAGGAGATTTTCTAGTCTCAGTTTCTTTGTGACACAGACCATAACACTTAATCCATTTACTTCAAGGCTTAGATCAGTAACTTGCATTTGACTAAGGCAAAAAGCATCTGGTGTTTACTTGAGGACTTCAAGAAGTACAGAAGCAGTTTATTCTCTTCAAGTGCCTTATTTTTAATATGAATTTGGGCCTTTCTGCACTAATGCTAATGTCCCCATGAGCATTTCCTATGTGAAAGAACATGTTTCATGTTCAAGTACCCAGATCCTCTCATAAACCTGGCTGTTAAACACTATCTCCTTCCCACACAGCCCCCCACAAAACGACTGCCCTGTCTCAAGGGAGCAAGAGACCAACTCCTCTGCAGGTTTAAATCAGCTCATGACTGTCATCAATTTACATCACCTGTTTAGCCTTAAACCTGGCAGTATTGTAAGAACAGACTGACCGCTACTGGACAGTGAAGACTCTCTGAACTGAGACATGCCCCCTTGTTCACTTGAGTCCTTGGACTTCTCCAAACTCCCCCAGGGAAGGGGCTGATCACCCTCCATACCAGTAGGGTTGCCTGACCCAGTTCAGGGCTCCTCTAATGTTTCTGGACGCATATACACTCAGTCTTTGGCTGAAAGGAATTCACTTAGTCTAAGGCAAGATACCCAATTTCATCGCTCTCTCCTCAAGCTTTTTGGCAAGTACCTGTGTAAAACAAGGGACAAAGGCATATTTATTGCACTTCAGAGGTGCCTCAGGCAACCTGAGAATTGTATTGTGTTTCTGCAGCAGCACACCAAGCACAAGGTTTGCTCTCCTTAAAATCAACCATCATGGCACAGAGGGCCCAACACCTCAGGGATTTGCTACAGTGATGTCCAATCTCATGTCTAGTTGGAATGCTGCATAAATATCAAGACTTCCTCCAACTCTGTTTTCTGCTGCAAACCCTGTGATTTTTCTCTGGGTGTATTTGTCAGCTGCTCTATTACGAGATCAAGTCTGGGATTAGAGTTCTCTGCTATTCACTGCATTTCTTTATCCCACTTGTCAAAACAGAATCATTCTTTCAGTACCATGATGACACCTTAATAAAGTGTGGATCAGGTTATGACCTACCTACAGACACAAAGAGGAGATGGAGTAAGAATCTCTCTTCTGCATCAGTGGGGCACTGTCCTGAACTGTGAAGATGCCATTTGGTTCTCCTTCCTCTTAGATGTGCTGAACAGGAGGGAGAGGGTGAACAGCAAAGATGACTTTGTCCCTCGGTACACATCCGAACTACACAGCTGAGGCTGGGAAAAGCATGAAGGGAGGTAGAGTGGTCACAGCAATTGTGACTCCCACACGGTACTCCTGCAATTCCAATTTCTGCTGATACCAACTCTGAGCAGTAACGGACCAAAAGCATGTGTGCTGTTTGCATAGCGGCTTGCAAAAATACAGGTTGTGGTAAAACAGATGCAAGGGCAGTTTCCTACATCATGAATCTCTGCTCAGCCACTGTGCCAAACAGTGAACTATTCTGTTTCATCCCCATGGTCAGGATTTGACTCTTCCCAGCACTAATAGCAGGAGCTAGGCAGGAACAGCTGCTCTGATTTCCAGCAGGCTCAAAGGCAGGGGCAACAGGAAATCTCACAGCTGAACAAAATCCTGTGCTGTTTGTTTTTATTTATGTTCTTTCACTTCAGCCACAAAACAGCAAACTGGCATTCAAACATTGAGGCCTGTTTCAGGCGCTGGTGGTGTGACTTTCTTGCTTAATTCATATTCATTTTGGTCCCAGTAATGATTACCTTGTCTCAGGCTCATCCAAATCCAAGCTCACTGCAAGTCCAGGAAAAGAAGGAAAACAAAGCTAATGTATCCAAATGGTGTTTATCAGTAATAAATTTTATAAACTTCTTGTCTGTTTGCAGCAGCTCCAATTAACTGTGCTCAATTTGCTTTGTAGAAGAAGGACCACCACAGTTTTTGACAATCTCAGTGGTTTATCAGCAAACTGTAGAAGAGGTTATTTTAGGATGGATATGTAGCCAGATGGTTAGTGTTCTCTTTAAGACACCCGCATATTTGAAGCGATTCGCTTCCTTAACACTCTCAGCCTCACCAGGGCCAGGACCATTACAAAGGGGAAGATGAAGAGGAAATCCTCATCCAGAGACAAAAGAGCTGCCAACTGCCTTTTCTGCCCTATTGGAAATTATATTAAGAGTTGAGAATCTCTCTTCTCACCGACTAGAGTGGCTGGCAACTGAGTGCTGTCTATGTCACAAAAGGCTCCCAATCCACTCTTCCGTGCACATTTCAAAAGAAATCAGTGTTCTCCATGTTCTGCAGGTCTCCTTTACTGAACAGCTACTTAGCAACATGCTTTCTCTGCTCAGCTTGTCCTTGAGCTGAAGTGGTTGCTTTATACTAGGAGATAGAGAATATGTTACAGACATGTTTTTCAGAAAGGCTGAGTTCCTACAAGTACAACATCACTGTACTGAAACTCAAGAGATTTGCATTCATCTTCTGAGTGTCACTGGCTGCCTGGATGACCTCAGCTTCACCATCCGTAAGGTCAGGATGAGAATCATCAAACAACTCCTTGTGTGTCAAACACAAAAAAGCTGGGGGTGAGCGGCGCGGAAGAACAGCAAGGCATGATTACTAATAGCTCGCATGATTATTCCCAAACACATGCAATCTCATAATATTGCCTTCATTTGGCATAACACTGCCTGAAAACACCGGGAGGAAAACACTGTTTTGCTCTAGTGTTTTATTGATAACTGGAAAGGGAGATACAAGCAGAATATCTGCATTGCCCCGGCAGACAAATAAAATCCCCACATCCCGCAGGTAATTACCATCTCCTAATTGGGTTTGAAAACAGGAGATTTGAGTCTGAATGCATGGAGTTTGCACCAAAATGAACAATTACTTGTCTGAGGGATTCAGTGGTTTCAAAACACAACAGGAAGAGACTGAAATAGAGGCTTTACCCAGGAGTTTGCAGATAGCCCTTACAGACCTCCACTAAAAAGCTGGCTACTTTTCCTACTTGGAAGCAGAATCCATACTTACCCCTATTGTCATTTTTATCTGCCACTCTAGGCTCATTACATCAGTTTAACTAATGGCAATTAATACAAAAATTAAAATTGATAGCAAAGTTAAGTACTTGGGAGACAGTCACTGCTCCTACATAACTCTGGCATGTCTAATTACCGCTGTAACAAAACCCCAGTACCACCCTGTGCTTTCCAGGCCAGCCCTGAGCCACCCCCAGACACCTCTTCCCTGCTGCAGTCCCCAGCCTGGCCCTTTGGCCTGTGAGACAATGCTCCCTGCCCCTCCCTGCTGGGTTAACTCATTACACTCTGTACACTCAGAACTTTTAAGATGCTGTGACAAGCTCGTCCCCTATCTTGCTGTTGATGCATGAAAGATTTTATAGCATGGCTTACAATGCGGAGATCAAAAATAGACACAGGCTTGCTCAATACCATTAGAGACCTCTTCAAAAAGTCAGGTTTTCTGCCAACAGGCTGTCAAAGTCCTATACCTGGTAGAGCAGGAAAGGAAAACCGCTAGACCTGTCCATGACCTTGGGGGTTCACTTCTTTGTGGCTTGGTTCACAGAACACCTACTTTGCCAATCCAGATGCTTAATTATTTAGAGTTTGTATAATACTTTGAAGGCACAAGCTGTATCCCAGTAATAAAATATTATTACGAACAGGGTTCTGATATCTTCCAGCCTTCACCAAAGCAGCACTTTAAATGTTATTTGCACCGACATTATTGTGACAATAACCTCTCACACTAGATCATCACCAATGTCCAAACTTTTCACCCATGACACACAGCTTAAAACTCATCTAGTTGAAATCAGCTGGCAGAATTAGAATTATCCTCTATATTTTCCATTACCAAGGCACCAGACACACATTTTACAAACACCCTTTCAGCAAGGGACTGTGTCAGTTTACTGATACAATAATCAACATAAATCTGCAAAACTCCTTTGCTGACATCGTTGATAGGGAACAAAACACAGTGTTAAACACACTCAGCCCTCATTCCCCCAGCACAGCTTATCTGAAGTTGCTTTGTAGAGAGGATGTTGTGATTTTATGCTGGTGTATCCAATTTTATATTGATACCTGCTGTGTATGAGCGTAGCTATAACTGTGTTGTGCCCAAGAGCTATCCTTACTATGCACTGACTATGCTGTAACTACCTCCATCGTATACTTATAAATGGTTCCAAGCAGTGAAATAACACCCGTATTGATCTAAAGAACATTTTATTGATTAAACACTGCAGAAGAAACCATATGAAATGCAGGCCCATTATTTAACAATGTCTTTCCAGTACCTGTGTTGGAAATAGAGGAACACAAGGCTGTTAAATTTTTTATCAAATGGCTCCCACTGAGATTGCTGTAATGATGCTAAGTCAAACCGCTAAGCTTTGGGTTCGCTTTGGTTTACCCTCCTTCTATTTTCTTCTACAGGGGAAAGGGAAAGATCTACAGATGAAAAATGCTTCTGGATATTGACATTAAAAGATAAGACAGGATGAAAGTGCATCTCCATACTTTCTATGGCAAGACGGTGCACAGGTCTAGGACAGCAACCTTTTGGGAAGAACAGCTTATACAGATCTCCCCTAGCCTGTGCTTTAACAGCTTTCAAAGTGTTTAATGTCAAATTAAAAACCTATTGCATCATGTTGAACGGTCATCCATCTTCAAGGTTTTGTACTTATTCTTGCAGGCAGAGGAGGGGGATTTGGAAGAGAGAACTGGGAATGGCCTATGAGGGACAATTATCTGATTTTAAAGAAACCCCAGTGGCAAGTGTAGCCAAGCGTATTCAGGTATAGCACGGAGCAGGAGAAACCCTGGTGTACAGACACAGGGGATCAGCACAAGGCTGCCTCCTGGCAGCAGCTGACACTTTACCATACCTTTTAGCTCATGTCTTACATTCCTGTTTTGTTCCTGAAGAGAAATTCAGAAAACACCAACTGACATCTCTGCCAGGAAATAGGAAATGTAAATAAAACCCAGCAGCCTCTTGGGAAATCCAAATTCAAAGGCTTTCAGACTCAATCTCCACACAGCTCTGAACTCCTCAAGATTGTGGGAGTCTGTTCTTGTATGAGAAATCCAGTAGCAATTGTTTTACTATTGATGTTGTGTTGTAAGGGGAAAGATACCACAAGAAGGTGATGAAAATCTAAGTCAGGAAATAGGATGAAATCAATACTTGGGGGACAGAAAGGAAAGAATGCGATACAATCCAGGATTCTGACATTGGCTAATGAAGATTTGGAGAGCTATTATGGTATGGACTCGTTTTGAATGTTTTTAGTTATATTTATTGTAAGCAGAGAAAAACATACTGATTTTGATATCACAGGAATGATAATATAGATTTTTATGTATATCAGTTGGGAAAGAAACACAGTCATTGTTTAGGAACCTGAGGAATAAAAGTCTTGGTAAAACTGGTAAAGTTAGCTCCATGAAGATAACTTCCCTTTTTGTTTGGTTTTTTGTTTTTTGCACACACACACACCCCCCCCGCCGCCTCATCTGCCTAAAACTTTTCTCTTTGAAGAAATTAAGATGAATTACGCCAAGCTGAGCGAACCCAAGCTGGACAGTCAACCAAAGAAACTATTTTCTGTTCTGTCATTCTTCTACACCAGAAATCAATACCACCTGCCAAACAAGATCTTCGAAAATACCTCTTGCCAGGTTGAGGCAGTGGAAGCCACTGCTGGAGCACAGGGCAGGTAAAAGGAAAGGGCCTGAACTGCAGGCTCCAAAGACTCGTTATGGTCTTTGCTAACTCTTCACATCACTTCCCATACCACCATTGTGGATTTAATTCAGAGTGGGAGAATCTGCCCTAGCTTCATTAGGGGGTCTCTTTTGAAGATAAAAAGTATTACAGAAATATCACCAGGGCTGGAAAGGAATTTGTTTTCCCAGGCTGTACATTGTCTTTTTAAGTCTTATCCCAAAGCACAGAAAAACAGATGGATTTGGGGGGTGGGGGTGGGGTGGTTGTTGCTGGGTTTTGGTGTTTGTTTTTTTTTTTAATACACACACAAACACCTATTTAGCCTTTCCTGCACACAGCCTTTAGAGATTTGGTTTGCTGTAATAACCAGATTGAACATTAAAAAAATATAATCTTTTTTAGCAACTGTTTCTGAGAGTTACATAATTTAAATTCTTTTTTGTAATAGTTTCATATTGGTATTTTCAGGAATAAAAACACTTAATAAAAATTAGTTCCCAGACAGTACTTACAAATTAATGCATTCTTGCAACTACCAAAAACACTCCCACTTTTTCAGGATAATAAATAGTAGGGAACATTGAAGGGATTTTGTCCTTTAGAAATAATAGCATAGGAAACTGGAAATGTAAGAACACTTTGTTCTATGGGTGAAAATATGTTTGGTGATTTGTAATGATAAGCCCAGTTTGTGCATTCTTTCAAGTGATGGGTTGAGCATACAGCCTGGATTCAATCTGGACTCCTCCTGAGGGAAGCCAGAGACCCTCTTCTGGCTGAAGCACTGCATTAGGACCCAGTTGAGGTAGGTGTAGTTCCCAGCTGGACCTCAGATACTCTACATCATTGTGAACAAAATTGTTTCCAACCTCCATTCTCTATCTGTGATGGAAGGATAACAGTGCATCTATCTCTACTTTATCTTCTCTAATGGAATTAGGTCCTTAGAGATTCTTGGTCTCTGGGGTACATACGGTACTTAGATTAAATTTGGGGCAAGTCTGACAAGTAATGCTGCAGACTGTATGTGGGATCTGCAAACTCTGGAAGAAGTTGGAAGGGCAGTGAGTGTTTTAACCACAGCAATTTTTCCCCAGGAAGCGCATTGCTTAACCCCAGTTACAGCCTGAGCTGCTTCTGCAATGGCAGAATCAAACCAGAGGTCTCCGAGGAAAAAACCTGTAGATCAAAATCTTTTGGTGACATGCAGCCACTGAGGGAACGGCTGAGCCTGGTAGTGAGAATGCAATAAAACTGCAGAGATCCACCTAGGCAGAACAGAGCAGAGGTATATTTACAGCCAGACATGAGGTCTTCCCCCTTGTGGCTCTCCTTGTA
Organism: Tringa tobata; assembly: GCA_033628505.1. Classification (NCBI taxonomy): domain Eukaryota; kingdom Metazoa; phylum Chordata; class Aves; order Charadriiformes; family Scolopacidae; genus Tringa; species Tringa tobata. The sequence continues at coordinate 591,381 of JAHREE010000436.1, forward strand.
ATGTTTCAAGGACCTGGAAATCAACGTCAGAGTCAAGGACAGAGCTGAAATGCACTCTGGCTCTGCAGCCCGGCAACTATGCCGGCAAGTCCCTTGGGGATGTTTAGACAATTTACTGGTGGAGGGTAATGCAAATGGTATGTTCAGAGCATTTACAAAATAAACTGATTCTCTCTTAGTGTTTTGCTACTGGAAGGAGCCTTTTTCCAGTTAGTTACAGTTCATTAACTGCTACCATTGAATGGTTCTTATTTTAATTTTTTTGATCTAATTCAGATAGGTTGGTTTTTTTTTGTTTTTTTTTTTCTTTTTCAGCATTCAGCCAGAGTGTAAGTTTTGGCTTAGTTAATTAAATATATAGGTAATTTACACTAATGACTATTACAGGACAGCTAAAACATTCAGACAGTCCAATCACTCAACAGGCTGAACATTTTAATCTCATCTCTTCAAAGAGAAATGCTGCCTCATGCAATGGGAAAGCTAACGGCCCACTTCTTCAGAAAGAGCTTTAAAACACCCGAATCAAAAACCACAAATGTGTGGTTTTGGAAGAGGAACTATGGGGACAGCTAACAAACACACCGTGGCTCAGCAGAGCCACGTAAAGGGAGACTCTACATTGGTCTGAGATAAGAAAGGCAATCCCACTCTGGCTTCAGGTCCTGTGAGAGCTTCCAGTAGCTGGGACCTAAAGGCCCACATCTGGAAATCTCAAAGAAGGAACCCAAGTGTTTCCAAGTCTGAGATTTGTGGTACTCAAATCTATTAGGCTGAAGTGAAAATAACTTTGGAAAGAGACCAAGTCAATCCCTATCTTAGATATAGTTCAGGGTTTTAATCACAAAGGTGTTATCTATGCACTACGTATTCTCACGGGATCCAGAGAGATCTTGTGTCATTTCCCTGTCTTCTTCAGATTTGAACAGACTGCAGGAAAAATTAGGTGCATTACCAGAGAAAGCAGACTCTGGGGTGGAATAAAGTGTTCCCGCATTTGAGGAACAACAACATTAGCGATATTCACTCTCACACCACACTGCATACCAAGTACAGCCCTACGCAGAGCTGAATGATGGCTGGAAGTCCTCTGTGACACTGATTACCATGTAAGAAAGAGGCAGGAATCACACCCATGTTTTTCTTCTTTTTCACTTGAAGGGTCCCAATCTCTGAACCACACTTAGACCAGTGGTGCCATGAGTCAGGTGTAATAAACTGAGAGCTTCTATTAACTAAAGAGAAGTTAGCTGCACAAGAAGTAACAGCTCTTTTTATCTTTACTATCTCCTGATCCTCCCTAATGATTGAATGAAAACTTTATAAACTTTGTATTAGAAAACATGGAGAATGTAGTAGTCCTAGTTCTCCCGATTCAGGAGGAGTCAGATTAGTACAGGGAAATGAACACACAGAAAACCCTAGAAATCCCAAGGCAAACCTGTTGCTTTCCCACTGTTCATTACAGGAGGGTCACAGTTACACAACAGAACAAAGCCAAAATAAATAAGCAAAACTGACCAGGGAAGAACATGTGCCATTGCAAAGACAGAAATAATCAAGATTCCTATTCAAGTTTGATAGCACAAGCCTGACACTGCTTTGGTTCAATTTCCTATAATAGAGGCAGAGGGTCTCTGAAAATGCAACAGTAATAAATATCAACAGACAAAATCTGTCCATTGAAACTTTTCCCTAAGAAGATCTCAGATCTTGGCATCAGGCATAATTCCACAGCAAGGGATCATGCTGCAGGGTACAGCATTGTACCACATGCTGATATAGCCACAATAAAGAAAAATATCAACAGTACAAAAAGCCTTTGGAGTTCAAATTTTTAGGGGGACAGTTTATTTATAAAGCCACAAATGCTTCCAGTCAAATTCCTGTTGGTTTATATATGAATAGGGTAAGTGAAATAATTGTGGGAAAGGTGGAGACTAACGCAGAACTATTGTTTTGATTATTTCCACTGCAACCACCCCAAACTAGTTTCCAGCTAATTTCATTGCTACTAAGCATCTGGGATTTTATTGTCATCATTTTTAGTAGTCAAAAACTCTTTTTCTATCCCATTGAAGCTTCTCCTCTGCCTCTTGATCTCCCAGAGCATTTTAAATAGGGTACAATGTAACATAAGGCTCAACATAGGCCATTACTTAAACAAACGGATGGGGTCGTTTTCATTTATTTCACGGCAGCCATCCTCCACCCTTTGCTTTCCTTTGAGGTCATTTTTTGATTGTCTTGTTTTGAAGCCAGGCAATTTGTCCCATACTCACTGCTGTTCATGGGCTAATTAGAATTTTTAAAGTAATTTAAACACCCTTTGCAGTGTGTTGTTAATTCCCTCCAGATTGCTGGGAACATTAGCTTCAGTGTTTGTTTTAACTGACTCTAAAATATCAAACACATTAGAGGTTGTACAGAATTTGGGATAATTCACCTTTAACAATAAATTCATTACAAAAGTAAGCATCCTACTTAATTAGCACTGGCATGTGCTCATGGAAAGCTTCACACCCCAAGAAGATTGTGTGGCTAAATCACATGGTGGCAGATCTCAGTGCAGCAAGAGGTCAAGCTGGGGAGGCCTCTGCACCCTGTAGTGTACCCTGTTGGACCCTGTAGTGCCAACACAGGGTTGCACAGGGCATCTGCAGAGTTCACCTCGTCATCACTAGCACAGGCTGGAGACCCAGCTTCTGGGACACCCCTGCTGCTGTCACTTGTGCTGGCTGGCGTGTGTGGGCCACCTCAGACATCAAACACACCTTGGTCTTTCTCACTGCTTCAGGACCAAGCAGCTGGAACTAGGTGCTGGTCTTGGAGAACCTTACTTGGCAGTAGTCAAACCCTGACCAGATCCCACAGACAAGTCGAGAAGAACCACAGGTCCCAGCTGGTCAAGCCTAAGCTACATCTGCTCTCCTGTGCTGTGACTTGGTGGGGATCCCAGAAGGGCCATCCCTGTCCCCATGACATCTCTTTGGGCTGCTTCAGTGCCAGCAGGCACATGGAGCTCTGAGTGCTCCTGCAGGCTCCAACGAGGCTCCAGCAGAGCATCACAGCTCAGCCAGCCTGTACCTGCCACAGCAGCACTAACAGGGACAGCGTAACATGGTACAAGAAACCCAGAATCAGATCAAACACGGAAATGTGCTATCCACCTTTATATTGATACCTTTAACTGAAAATTACTATATGCAAATTCTGTAAACAGAATTAATTGTATAAGAAATCATTATGATATAGCAGGAACCAGCACCGGGAATTTGGGAAAGAATTAAGTGGAAAAAAATCAGCAGTAGTTTACAGAAAAGAATCATTACTGTAATACATTCACAGTCTGCAGATTCATTTCATTTATCTTCTACATATCTTTGAAAAGAGAAGCAGTTTTATGGGAAAAAAATAACTCACTACTACATAGTCCTGCACCTTGCAAATACCCTATTATTTGCACAAACAAAAAGTTAGTGTCTAGTTTTCAGTAAAGATTTGACACCACTTTCCAGAATAAGCATTACTATAAGCAATTAAAACTGAACTACACTTGTCAAAGAAGTGCCTACTGTGTACGTCGGTGAGCAGTAACAACCACTTCCATCTGGCATGTTTGCTTATGCATTAATACTCCGATTAAGCCAGCAAAGAACATGAAAGCGGCTCATTCAGCCAAGTACCCTCACTTCAACAAGGGCCATAAATTGACACCTAGAGATGAGTAAGAACTGTGCAAATGTGTACAGCACTTCCCAAGTACTTTCCCAGCCTCTGTTTTCAGTTCAAGGACTTTCTTGAATCCAACATTATTTGTCTATCTAGTAACACTCATAGATGTCTTCCCCAAATGCTGTGCAGGCTTTCTGTGTCCCACATACTCTTTTTGCAAATACAGACAGTCTTTGGCAAGGAGTTTCACAGACCTACTAGCACTTCTTCTGTTTGTCTTGAACACAACTGCTTCAATTTTTAATGACATAATTTCATTTTCCATCTATTCCTTTCCTAAAAGCTCTTTTTTGTTGTTGTTTATTATTTGCTTTTCTGGTAGCTACAGAGTATTCCGATGATGTTTTCATGGAATGCAATTGTGCTCTGAATTGTGGCACACACTTTCTGTACAGCTATACCACTTCAGTAATGAACACTTTGACTTCCTAATGTGGTTACCAGTACATCATTGTAGCTTTAAAGAGACAAATACTTTTATACCAGTGTAACTAGATCTGTACTTGAGCTGCTCTAATTGAATCACATGTCCGTATACCAGTTTTAAACTGAATACTTTGCAAGTCATAAGCACAGAGACCATCCAAAACCAAACTATCATTTTACTGCCTGAGAAACACTGGCTTGAAGCATCAGCGCGAGTCAATCGACACTGCTTCATTACAGCCAGCCTGCCCTGCTGATGTAAAAACCACTCCCTCACACTTCTCCTCTACTACGAATACTCTGTGCTTTTGTTTACCTCCAAAAGAGCTTGTATACAGTGCTCAGACTCTAACACATCAAAGTATTAATGAAGAGTTTTTAAACCATCAGGCTGGCATTGAAAGTTGAGAAACAGTTTCTCCTTTGGGTTTCCATGGTTACTGCATCTCCAAAGTGCAATTCAAGTCACTTAAGTCATAATTTGCTCCAGGTACCTTCCCAAGCTGTCACTGTGGTATCATCCCCCTGTGGATCAGTAAGTGTATGGCAGGGACAGCCACTGTGACCCTAATTCTTCTCACTGGTGTTCCCAGGCAGCATTCCAGGGGTGGCTGAAAGGCAGACTGAGCTGCTGCCTTCTGTGGTATGGCCAGGGATGGCTCTTGCTCTTGAATTCAACAGGATCCACATGGGCTTTTGCAGATTTTAGGTCAGGCTCAAACCTGCCCTGGCAAGAAGCAAAGAGATTTTGTCTATGGCTGAATGAGCTTTCAACTAAGACATTTACTAATGGCCTTCATTAAACTGGCATTTTCCAAGAGAAAGCAGTGGCTAGCACTGCACGCCCAGGTCAGTGACCTCCCAAGGCTATATTTGACATGCTCAAAGGCCTTCACGGTATCACTGTACCAAATCCAATCCAAAGCTCCAGAGAGTCCAACAAACTAAAGCCAATGAGAACCCACTTAAAAAACAGCATAAAGAATCATGAGAAACACACAGCAGCTTGTAAAATGCAGGTTTGTAAGCGTAGCTGGCAGATAACAGAATAATTACCGAAGGCAACAATAAATATGTACAAAAAAGTCCTTAGAACAGCTGAGATTACAGGTCTAATACTTTCCAGCTACCCAGTCCTACAGATAATCCTGCAGTAAAAGAAATCACCAAGGAGACAATTCAGGCCCATGGGATAGGAGCCTGTGCAGCAGAGATGCAGAAGGCAATGCATTAGACTAAAGCTTAGAGGAACCAGTTAAATCATGTGCAGGCCCTAGGGCACCATGGTTCAACATGTGCAACATGTTTGGGGCTCAATCATGAGATGGAAAGCAAGAGTTTCAGCAGATCAGCCTACAAGAAACAGATCTTAACACCAATGCTCAAGAACATGGAAATTCTGATATGTATTCAGGGCTACAGTTTGCCATCCCGCTCCTCCCAGAATAGGGTGCCCTGTCCCAGGAATGGAAGGGTACTATCCAGAGCGGGTGATCTCCTTAGGAAGGACAAACACGCACAATCAAGCCAGACCTTGAGGCAGATGTAATTTCAAGTTTCCTAGATTCAGGTATCCTGAAAGGCCAATTGCTGAGCTGCTGTCAGCTGAAAACAAGCCCTGCTCAAGCATCTGAAAGTCTAGAGGGTGAGACCATCTTTATTCTTTTTTGAAGAACACATCCTAAGAAATTAATTCAGACTGAAGAAAAATACACTACCAAAGAAGAAATATGTGTGGAAGAAACAGAGGTGAAAACCACCATGATTAATAAAAACAGAAACTAACGTGAAATTTACTTCTTCCAAGCATTTTACTACACTCAGTTAAAAATGTTTTAATTTTTGATCAGTCTAGCTATGTTTATCTACAAACATATAAAATGACATTATATGTCCCTTCTGGTGGATAAAATGGCAAATAGTTAACAGCATGCAAAAATAATCAGGGCAGCAGGCAGAAAAAAAAGCTCTTTTCTACTAGAATTTACACAGGGAACTTAGAAAGAGAGACTAATTGCTCCCTGGGACCCTCTGATTAGCTAAATCTGACTTGTAAACAGCTGCAAGATCATGATATCAAGGAGTGGGTACCTCTGTTTTCTGTCTCACTGGCTGCTTGTGACACATTTTTCCCCTGATTTGAGCTGATTGGGCCTCTCATTTACCAATTAGGGGATGAGACTGAACAGGGAGGAACAGAGGATGATTAAAAATCTGCTCTTCGCTATTTCTGCAACAACTGTGGACCATTCTCTTCCAAATTAAATCTGGCTTCTGGCTGGCAAGCTAACTGGCAAATGCAATCTCATTCCCCGAGTGCCAGAGCGCATCAGCTGTACATGTGCCATTTGTGGTCCATCTGCAGGAAACAAGATATGCCAATTGCTCTGGGGTGGGCTGAGAGGGGGATGCAGC